>CM042137.1:33265899-33340899 GCA_023376005.1 Doryteuthis pealeii
ACACCACATATGTGTGTTGTGTGTGTGTTCAGGTGTGTGTGTCGTGTTGTAGTGTGTGTGTGCGTGTAGGATAGATAGATACAGAGCCAACACCTTTGGTGACATTTCTGTTTCTCGCCAATGTGATCACAGACCATGTACATCACACGGGCGGACATCACATAGACGAGAAACTGGCAAGCACTTGTTGACTTGGTATCTCCACTATTCTTAAACTTGGATATATAATTTATACTGAATCGGGCGGTCTTTATTCATAAATATACAAACTACATTATTGATATTATCTATATATATATATATATAATATATAAATTATATATATATATATATATATATGTGTGTGTGTGTGTGTGTGTGTGTGTGTGTGGCATGATAGTATTGTTGTCGGAAATTGACACGGTTCAGACCCAGTTCAAATCCTGGATGATTGCGGTTGGCATTTCACACGCTATACCCTTGTAAAGGTATAGTATCCAACTATTTCCATCCAGCTATGGCTTAAATGCAGGCAGACTAGAGTTCTTATCTGGTTAGGCAACCAGTCTAGAAGAAAGAAAATCTGAACTTAACCTTCTAAAATTCCAGATAAGGAAATTGACCTTGTTGCCATATCCTACTCATTGTGGGAGGGTGGGGTGAATATATATATACATTATATATATATTGTGTGTGTGTGTTGTTGTTGTGGTACTTAATCGCGTGTGTTGTTTGTGCGTGCATATATATAAATATATATATATATATAAGTTAAGATAGTGTTAGTTATAGACACAATAGCGATTGGTAACTGTCAGTCCCCCCCCCCCCCCCCCCCCCCCCCCCCCCCCCCCCCCCCCCCCCCCCCCCCCCCCCCCCCCCCCCCCCCCCCCCCCCCCCCCCCCCCCCCCCCCCTCCCCCCCCCCCCCCCCCCCCCGCCCCCCCCCCCCCCCCCCCCCCCCCCCCCCCCCCCTGTTTCTTGCCTTAGATGTACATGCTCTATCAACTATATTGAGCGACTGTTTACTTAAAATATACCAAACTATTAATATCAGTCGGTAGAGGTTCGGCTAGAAACCACAAGGTCCTAGCTTCGATACCGGTCCCCGCCAACTCGCATATGAGTAGCACAGGGATATGTGCGGGTAAGTAAGGAGCTTGATGGTAGGTTGTAGCGCCACCTTCAGATGCTAAAACTAATTTCCTGGTCTAGTGCTAGTGAACTCCCTCGCTGAGGCTGATACCGGACGTTAGGCCGCTCCGACGACTTTATTTTTTACTATTATATATATATATAGAGAGAGAGAGAGAGAAGAGAATTTTATTTTCATTCACATACAGTTCTTTTCGTCGTTTCACGGCTCATCAGTGTGACTAGATAGCAGGCTACTTCAGAACTGCGAGCGAAACGCGATGATTATATATATATATATATTATATATATATTATAATATATTGTGTGGGTGTTGTGGGCGGGGTGGGATAATATAGAGTGGGGAGGGGTGCGAGGAGGATGAGCGGGACGGGCACTGCGTGTGTGTGTGTGTTGTGTGCTATATTTTGTTGCCTAAGTTTCATGTGATATAACACAATCCTCAGACTGTGTATTAATTTGTTTATTTCTCGTCGCCTCTGGATGTCACGTATAATAATTCCTAACTAAATTATATGTTTTCGTTAAAAAAAGACTACCATGTGAATACACATCCGCTTTACAATTGCTTGATTAACATTTTTTACAATATCCGCCTGATGTTTGTTAATGCACATGAACCTTCAGTAGGAATTATACATCTATATTTTTCATTTAATTTACGTTTTATACATGCACTGCTATTATAGTAGTGAACATCTTCGTTCTATGCATACACTTATTTAACAGTCCTTCATTATATTACATATATTATATACATATATATAATTGTGTGGTGGGGAGGTTTGTGTTGTGTGTGTAAATGAAACTGAAGTAAATCCGACGGGTATGTGAAAAAATGAATAAATGGAAAGAAAGTATAGAATGGATAATATAGGATATTTAATCAATGTTACTTACACGTGTTTCGGTCAGGAGTTATCCATGTGTACATTATTCAAACTATTATTATTTTTAATAATGAAATGAAATGAATAATAATAATAGAAAAATGTAAAAATGTTCCACACACAAAAGAAAATTCGAGGCTTCATCAGAGTAAATCCTTATTTGAAATGAAATATTTTACTCTTTATTATTATTATTTCATTTCCTTCATTATTTAAAAATAATAATAGTTTGAATAATGTACACTGGATAAACTCCTGACCGAAACTCGTAATAATATTGATTAAAAATATCCTATATTATCCATCATATACTTTCTTTTCCTTTACATTTTCAACATATATATATATATAATATATATTATATATATATTATATATATATAGATTGTTTAAAACAAAAGGGATAAAAGAACTAAAACTGAACTAACACCAAAAATACCTACCCCCTGATGACGACTGAAAAGCGGTTGAAGCGCTCGGGCAATAGAGGAATCCTATTCCACTTGGATCCTTAACATTCGAAAAATCGCCAGAAGACTGGAAAAATACAAATACAAATAATGAAAAAGAAATGTTCCGTGTTTTTCAATAACACCTGCAACATATATATATATATATATATATAATATATAATATATATATATATATGTTGTGTGTGTGTGTGTGTGTGTGTGTGTGTGTGTGTGTTTATGTGTGTGTGTGTGTGTGTGTTTAATATCGCATAGGCGCGAAACTGTGTAGTAAACCAGAACCCGTTGACGCCATGTCCCACGGCTACCTTAATTAAAATAAAGCTCTATCAATGATATTGAGCACGGTTTTATTAACTAAATATAGCACCATATTATCTATAAAATATATAATACTGTTATGTGTGTGTGTGTGGTGACTAATTGGTGTTGCCACAACAAAAGAATTAATCGATGCTGAGTCCTGTAGCTGAAATCTTAGAATAAATGACATAATCCATTATTAATCGAAATTATTGTATTATGCATGGGAAATAGGGCACCCGTCTCACAAGTTAGTGAGAAAACTAATAAAAAAGTTTTAGATAGGACTTTTTAAAAGTATAAAAGAATTGGCCAGCCTTCGTTGACTTATGTCCCATTTAATGCAATAGAGAATGTGAGAGGGGAAGAGAGAGAGAGAGAGAGAGAGAGAAGAGTAGATAGACGCGAAAGGGGAAGTGCGCGCGCACACACACACGCACATACGATAAGTAATGAATATATAAGAACGACAATTATATAAATTGACAGCAAAAAAGTATTAACAGGAAGGAAAAGAAAGCGTTCGGCCCAAAAAAGAAAAAGAAACTCATTTTAAGATGTTTAGATTTTATAATCTCCTTATGTAATTATACGCATCACAAAACCACACTACACACACACACACACATACAAACATATATATATATATATATTTATACTAATTATGTATTTATACGCACCCCACACATATATATATATATTTATCTCCTTATGTATTTATACGCACCACACACACCCCACACCACACGAAAACACATACACACACATATATATAATATTTCTTTATATCTCCTTATGTATTTATACGCACCACAACACACACACAACAGACACCACACACATATATATATATATATTATACATATAATATCCTTATGTATCTTATAGCACAACACAACACACATACACACACACACATACATATATATATTTTATATCTCCTTATGTATTTTATACGCACCCACCCACCCAACATGCACACACACACACACACACACACACACACATTATATATATATATATATATATATATAATTTATATTATTGATTTACCAACCCCTCCACTTGAGTAGATTGTGACACACGCGAAATTTAAGCAGACTTTACAGGATTTTCCTTCTCCAAGATTGGTTGGTCTAAGCCAAAGTAAAATCCCGTCCACCCTACTATATTCATAGTGGAGGAGAATAGCAGGATTCATACTTCCCAAGGGTATTAAGCGATATGTGAATTGCGAGAAGCCTTGTCCAGATTTAAATCGTTTTACTGTGACCATTTTACCACGCGCCTCTAAAAAACGTGGACATACGTGTGATTCTGTTGATGCAAAGACATTTATAAGAATATTATATAGGGAATATGAGTGAATAATGGACTTTACAATTTCTGATACTGAATGCTAGTTTATTATTTCACTTATAATGTTGACATAAACTGCATGACCGGACACTGTATAGCTGGTTGGTTGGTCTGTTGCGTTGATTATTTTTTTTAATGGCATATCAAACCCGTGAGGGCTTTATTTTATCCAAATCTTGTTTTTTTTTTGTTTTTTTATATATATGATTTCATGAGCTGAAAACTAATCATATGTTCTTGTTTGATTGCATAATGGGAGGGTGTTCAAGCCCCTGGCATTGTATTTATGGGAACATAATGATAAGGTTGTTTTACTTCGTGTAAAATCCTGAGAAGTTCAAAGTATTGTATCAATTCGCGATTTTATAGAATGCCACAACAAATTGGTAGAAATAATTTTGCGTTAACTTCATATGTTGAATAACTGTTAAAATGATTCATAACTTCATGTGTATTAATAAGATTGGTAGAAATATTTTGTTAGTTTATTTCCATTAATTTCATTTGCATTAATATATTGCAGAAATAATTTTTCATTTACTTGATGTGTATTAATAAGCTAACCTTTCAGTCCCCGGCCTTTAAGTAAAAATGGTGGGTGTTTGGTCGTAAAAGCAATTAAAAAAAAACACGGTCGGGACTTAATCCTATATGTATTCGGGTTTGAATGGTGTATGACCCTCCGATTGATCGGATCGGGCCTTTGTCGAGCGGGGCATTAGAGTGTAGTATCTGCTTCAGATTCTATGCTTTGAGATTGCCTTTCTATACCCGGCCTCGGCTGGGGTCCAGTGTGCTCGGCCTCTGGCCGGTGAAGTTACAGTTTATAGCGTCGATCCAAGGGGGACCATTCCCCCTGGATAGACGCATTTTTTATGCGCCCACGTAAAAAACGAGACCTGTGTCCAGCCCTCATAAGTGGGATGAGACAGGAAATACCCTTACCTTCGATACCGGCTCGGCTGGGAGTCCAGTGTGCTTCGGCCTCGGACCCGGTAAAGACAATTAATAGCATCGATCCTAAGGGCGGCTTATGCCCCCAGATCCTTGCAATTTTTATGTACCCACGTAAAAACGAGACCTTGTGTCCAGCCCTAAAGTGGCATGAGCAGGCAAATACCCGGTATTCAACCGCCCGTATAGCCCAAGTATTGCTTTGAAATGGGGTGTGCAGGTTACGGACCCCCTCCCAAGACACACGGATACCTTCCTCAGGTATTACGAGTCACAACTCACGCCCACAGGTAGCCTCATTAAAGGGGTGCAGTCGTTATATTCTACACCCAGTCGATAGGGCGGGTAAGACTGAATAGATAGAAAGCAAAACACGGAGATTCTGTTTCGTCTAGAGCTTCTGGGGAGTAGGGGTCTTCTATTCATTGCATTTACTCACTTTGGTAATATGTTAATGGTAGTATAATAATACAGAATTATCATTTTGTCAATTGATTGGCACCAGGCGTGTAAAATCCTTCCATTCACATATTATGTATCCATACTATTCAGCATTTAGGTCATTAAAATAAACCCAAAAAGGGATTAATATGCCGATTAAATCAATAAGCAAAACCTTATCCACTTCAGGCCTTCATGAGGTTTGGTAAAGTCAAAACGGATCTGGTGGTTGAAAAACTCAATTGGTCAAGCATAAGTTTAAACCATCAAAATAATACGGAACAGCCTAATAATTACACTGGACACCATTTTTTTTAATTGGACCTGGCACTTGTTTATTTATTATTTTTGAGCCATTGAGTCAAAAAAATGCACCAGTTCTTCTATATCAAGTCAACTTTTTGACTTACGGGAACCCTCGTTTTCTCAAAACCTAAAAATACATCACCTAACAAATTTCTTATTATTTCATGGAAGGTTTTAAAATGTATAATAATGGGAAGTAATAAACATCCACTGGGCAGCGAAAATTTTGTTGAGCTAGATTGACCACTTTGTTTTTTACAAACTTTGAAATCTGAATCAAAAATTTCCCCATGTTTCTCTATTACATAACTTTATACAAGATAACCTCGCCTTGCGGTCTAAAAAAATCATCAAAATACTGCTGTGGACAAATTTGAGCTTATTTATTATAATGCTTTAAAATTTACGATGAAATTGATACATGAATTGCTTGACTGTAATGTTTGTACAATTCATCTTCTCATTCAAATATATGTACTGAAGTCAAATTGTGGCAAGTAGTTAAGGAAAAAACTTAACAAGTTTTCCCTAGGGTGTTCATATGTGACAAGTCCCCTTTATGCTCATAGTCAGCCATCATATTTACATCCCATAAACTTTAATACCATTCCTCCATGAATTTCAATCTTGGTGGAATCATTCTCTTGCTCAAGCTGACCACATCAAGTTTTTCAAGAAAATGCAGAAAATGGCACTTGATGCCCTTTTTGCAATCAAGCATTTGTGCCTATCCAACGTTCAGTGTTGAATTCATTGCTCATGAATTCCAAGACATTTCTTGACAGGTAAAGAACTTGTCAAGAACCAACCATCTGACATTTCATATTTGATAACTTCCAAATCGTAGACTATTCAAACCACACCGGACTTGATTTTTTTAAATTGACAGGACAGGGAAATGCCAAAATGGGTACTTGAACACTTGCCTTCAATTGGCATGCTTTAATGAATTGCTTCAAGAGACATAGTTTCATGTGCAAGGTTGCGAACATGATTTTTCTTTATATTCAACAAATGTCTCATGTAGATGTTAGGATCAACAGGTTGAGGTCAGATCTTAGGGGCCAATTCCTCTCCACCCAATGCTTCTCTCGAGCTCTACTATCCCACATGGAATTTTAACAGAATGAGGCACTGGACGTTTAGCTGATGTAGACTAGGATACTCAATTACATTAGTTTTTTCTTGTTATATTGGTTTATTAAACAAAAGTAACATTACTGCGCAATGATATTTTGGCCTCTCACTAAATCATAGGATACCAAATGCCAACTTATCACATGTTTCTCTGATTCACATCCGTAAGGTTCTTCAACACACCGCTACACATTCTTGTAAGGACCCAGACTTGTCTTATTCGACACGTTTAATTCAAAATATACAAAATATACTAGCTTCACAAATGCTTGATGTTTGTCCTTTGACTGGAATCAAACCTAGTCACCAGTTCTGAATAATTCTCTATCATTTTCAATAAAGCAATCAATGCAATCAGTTGACAGTTCTATTAATTATACAGACAAACAATACAATTGTGCTAGTGCTCCTGACCTAAGCTGTAGAAATAACTTTTTGATGTGATAGAGAAAAACTGACTGCAGTTTTGAATTCAGCAACCGTCAATATTAGTCTGAATCGAATGAAAAAAATCAAACTCAAAGAAATTATGTCCAAATATTGTTCCTCGCCTGTGTGTTATTTCAATATGCAGCTTGAGCTAATTAATTAACAGCAACCACTAGTTTTCTTCTTTCACCATTCTGGTCTAGTTTTATACCCTGAGTAACAGGGCGTAGAGATTTCTATTTTACCTCGATTTAAGTCATTTTCAGTGGTAGCAGTTAATATGAATCTATTTTCTAGATGTATGATGAAAACTGAAAGTTCAGCATGATGATTTTTAAAAAATCATTTATCTTACCTCTGCTAATATTTTATTTTTCACATAATATTCTCCCTTATCAATATTATGTATGCGGATTTGCTTTTGCCTATTCAAGATTCTATGTCCCAATTAAACCTAGCAAAAGGATTATCCTGGTAACAAGCAATTGGTTTAATGTCTTTTTTTACAGCGGCCTTAATTTGCCAGTGAAGTTCTTTAGCTCTCTTTAATCATATTCTTTCGTTTGAGTAGTTTACGCCTTTTTTGATAAATAACCTATTAAGTCCCGAAAAACCTGTAACTGAAAACCGGCAAATGAATCACATTAACATTCCTACAAAGAAAGCAGCAGCAAAATCTAATACAGATAGGTTTTCTCACTGACTTTTTGAGTAAAATACATTATAGCTAGCTTAAAAGCCACCTTATATCGGTTGCATGGTGTAAATGGCTTACCTTCCTAGGAAATGGACAACAGCGCAGGCGATTCAGATCCTGGACGAGCTGTTTGCATTTTACATCCTGCTCATGACATTTGAAAAAGGATGAATCCAACTATTCTCCCTCAGTCTGTATGAGAAATAAGAACCACGTACCGTGCAGGACTAGCTAAATGCGCCCCATATATATATATATATATATATATATATATATATATTATATATATATATATATATTATACCAACCCTTCTGCACGAACAATATGAGACATATCTTAAGCGGAGTTTAACAGTTTTGAATTCAGAGTTTTCCTTCTTCTAAACAAGGTTAAATAGCCCAGTCTGTGTTATTATTTACTCATAGACTGAGGAGAAAGTTGGATTCATGCCTTTTTAAATGTATGAGCAGGATGTAAAATGCAAACAGCCTCGTCCAGGATCTGAACTCGCCTGCGTGTGTCCATTTCCTAGAAGGTAGCCATTACACCATGCAACCGATATAAGGTGGCTTTTTTAAGCTAGTCTATAATGTATTTTACTCAAAAAAAGTCAGTGAGAAACGCATCTGTATTAGATTTTGCTGGCTGCTTCTTTGAGGGATTTAATGATTCATTTGCCACGGTTTCAGTTACAGGTTTTTCGGACTTTAATAGGTTATTTATCAAAAAAGGCCGTAAACTACTCAAACGAAAGAAATGATTAAAGAGAACGCTAAAGAACTTCACTGGCAAATTAAAGCCGCTGTAAAAGTGTGAGTTTTGGGGGGACATTAAAACCAATTGCTTGTTACCAGGATAATCCTTTGCTAGGTTTAATTGGACATAGAATCTGAATAATTGGCAAAAAGCAAATCCGCCATACATAATATTGATAAGGGAGGATATTATGTTGAAAAATAATATTAGCAGAGTAAGATAAATGATTTTTTAATCATCATGCTGAACTTTCAGTTTTCATCATACATCTCGAAAAATAGATTCATATTACTGTACCACTGAAAATGACTTAAATCGAGGTAAATAGAAATCTCTTACGCCCTGTTACTCCAGTGGTATAAAACTGACCGAATGGTGAAAGAAAGAAACTAGTGGTTGCTTTAATTAATTAGCTCAAAGCTGCATATTGAAAAAATAACACGAGAACAATTTTGGACATAATTTCTGTTGAGTTTGATTTTTCATTCGATTCAGACTAATATTGGACGTGCTGATTTCAAAAAACTGCAGTCAGTGTTCTTCTATCACATCAAGTTATTTTTCTACAGCTTAGTCCAGGAATAAGCACATTGTATTGTTTGTCTGTAAATAATAGAACTGGTCAACTGATGCATTGATTGCTTTATTGAAAATGAAGGAGAATTATTCAGAACTGGTGACTAGGTTGATTCCCAGTCAAAGGACAAACATCAATGCATTGTGAAGCTAGTATATTTGTATTATTTTGAATTAAAACGTGTCGATTAAGACAAGTCTTGGGTCTCTTACAAGATGTGTAAGCGGTGTGTTGAGAACTTACGGATGTGAATCAAGAGAACATGTGATAAGTTGGCATTTGTATGCCTATGATTTAGTGAGAGCCAAAATATCATTGCGCAGGACTGTTACTTTGTGTTAATGAAAACCATATAACAAGAAAAAAACTAATGTAAAATTGAGTATCCTAGTCTACCATCAGCTAAACGTCCAGTGCCTCATTCTGTTAAAATTCCAGTGTTGGTGATAGTAGAGCTCGAGAGAAGCATTGGGTGGAGAGGAATTGGCCCCTAAGATCTGACTCCAAACCTGTTGATGCTAACAGTCTACATGAGACATTTGTTGATTATAAAGAAAATCATGTTCGCACTTGCACATGAAACTATGTCTTTGAAGCAATTTTCATTAAAGCATTGCCAATTGAAGGCAAGTGTGTCAAGTACCACATTTTGGCATTTCCTGTCCTTCAATTTTAAGAAAATCAAGTCCGGTGTGTTTGATAGTCTACAGATTCTGGAAGTTATCAAATATTGAAATGTCAGATGGTGGTTCTTGACAAGTTCTTTACCTTGTCAAGAAATGTCTTGGAAAATTCTATGAGCAATGAATTACACTGAAGTTGGATAGCCACAAAATGCTTGATTGCAAAATGGGGCATCAAGTGCCATTTTCTGCTTTTCTTGAAAAACCTTGATGTGGTCAGCTATGAGCAAGATGAATGATTCCACCAAATTTGAAATTCATGGAGAATGGTATTAAAGTTTATGGGATGTAAATATATGGTGACTTGGAGCATAAAGGGACTTGTCCACAATTGAACCCCTAGGGAAAAACTATGTTAAGTTTTTTCCTTAACTACTTGCCACACAATTTGACTTACGTAACAATATTTCTTTGAATTGAGCAAGATGAATTTGTACAACATTACAGTCAAGCAATTCATGTATCTTTTTCATCGTAAATTTTTAAAAGCATTTCTATAAATAAGCTCAAATTTGTCACATGCAGTATTTTGATATTTTTAGACCAGGCGAGGTTATCTTGTTATAAAGTTGATGTATAGAGAACAATGGCGGAAATTTTTGGATTCAGAGTTCAAAAGTTTGTAAAAAACAAGTGTCAAATCTAGCTCAACAAAATTTTCGCTGCCCAGTGGAATGTTTTATTACTTCCCATTATATATACATTTTTAAAACCTTCCATGAAATAATTAAAAATTTGTTAGGTGATGTATTTTTACGGTTTTTGAGAAAAATCGAGGGTATCCCGTAAGTCAAAAAGTTGACGTGATATAGAAGAACTGGTGTCATTTTTGAACTCAATGGTCAAAAAATAATAAATAACAAGTGCCAGGTCCAATTAAAAAAAAATGGTGTTCCCAGTGTAATTATTAGCTGTCGTATTATTATTGATTGTTTAAACATTATGCTGACCATTGAGTTTTTATTCAAACCACCAGATCCGTTTTGACTATTACCAAACCTCATGAAGGCCTGAAGTGGATAAGTTTTGCTTATTGATTTACGGCATATTAATCCCTTTGGGTTATTAATGGACTAGAATGCTGAATAATGGCCATACATAATATTGATGAAGAAGGATTTTACACCCTTGTGCCAATCAATTGAAACAAAATGAATAATTCTGTTATTATTATACTACCATTAACATATTACCAAAGTGAGTAATGACAATGAATAGAAGACCCCATACTCCCCCAAAGCTCTAGACGAAACAGAATCTCCGTGTTTTGCTTTTTTCTATCTATTCCAGTCTATACCCGCCCTATCGACTGGGGTGTAGAATATAACGACTGCACCCCTTTAATGAGGCTACCTGTGGGCGTGAGTTGTGACTCGTAATACCTGAGGAAGGTATCCGTGTGTCTTGGGAGGGGGTCCGTAACCTGCAACACCCCATTTCAGCCCATACTTGGGCTATACGGGCGGTTGATAAGGGTATTTGCCTGCTCATCCCACTTATGAGGGCTGGACACAAGGTCTCGTTTTTACGTGGGTACATAAAAATTGCAAGGATCTGGGGGGCATAGCCCCCTTGGATCGATGCTATTAATTGTACTTTACCGGTCCAGAGGCCGAAGCACACTGGACCCCAGCCGAGGCCGGGTATAGAAGGTAAGGGGTATTTGCCTGCTCATCCCACTTATGAGGGCTGGAACACAAGGTCTCGTTTTTACGTGGGCGCATAAAAATTGCGTCTATCCAGGGGGATGGTCCCCTTGGATCGACGCTATCAACTGTACTTCACCGGTCCAGAGGCCGAAGCACACTGGACCCCCAGCCGAGGCCGGGTATAGAAGGCAAGTCTCAAAGCATAGAATCTGGAACAGATACTACACTCTAATCCCCGCCGACAAAGGCCCGATCCGATCAATCGGAGGGTCATACACCATCAACCCGAATACATATAGGATTAAGTCCCGACCGTGTTTTTTTTTTAAATTGCTTTTACGACAAACACCCAACCATTTTTACCTTAAAGGCGGGGACTGAAGGTTAGCTTATTAATACACATCAAGTAAATGAAAATTATTTCTGCCAATATATTAATGCAAATGAAATTAATGAAATAAACTAACAAAAATATTTCTACCAATTTATTAATACACATGAAGTTACTGAAAATCATTTCTAACAGTTTATTCATACATATGAAGTTAACCAAAATTATTTCTACCAATTTGTGTGGCATTCTATAAATCGCGAAATTGATACAATACTATTGATACTTCTCAGGATTTTACACGAAGTAAACCAACCTTATCATTATGTCCCATAAAATAAACAATGGCTCAGGGGCTTGAACACCCTTCCCATGATGCACCAAACAAGAACATATGATTAGTTTTCAGCTCATGAAATCATATATATAAAAAAAAACAAAAAAAAAACAAGATTTGGCAATAAATAGCCCTCACGGGTTGATATGCCATTAAAAAAAATAATCAACCAACCAACCAACCAACAGCATATACAGTGTCGGTCATGCATTATGTCAACATTATAAGTGAATAATAAACTAGCATTCAGTATCAGAAATTGTAAAGTCATATTTCACTCATATTCCCTATATTAATATTCTTATAAATGTCTTTGCATTCAACAGATTCACACGTATGTCCACGTGTTGTAGAGGCGCGTGGTAAAATGGTCACAGTAAAACGAGTTTAAATCTTGGACAAGGCTTCTCGCATTTCACATATCGCTAATACCCTTGGGAAAAGTATGAATCCTGCTATTCTCCCTCCAGCTATGAATAAATAGTAGGGTGGACTGGGATTTTAACTTTGCTTAGACAACCAATCTTGGAGAAGGAAAAATCCTGTTAAAGTCTGCTTAAGAAATTCCGCGTGTGTCACATCCTACTCAAGTGGAGGGGTTTGGTAAATAATAAATTAATAATATATATATATATATATATATATATATATATGTGTGTGTGTGTGTGTGTGTGTGTGTGCATGTGTGGTGGGTGGGTGCGTATAATACATAAGGAGATATAATATATATATATGTATGTGTGTGTGTGTATGTGTGTGTGGTGTGCGTATAAATACATAAGGATATATATATGTATATATATTATATATATGTGTGTGTGTGTCTGTGTGTGTGTGTTTGTGGGTGCGTATAAATACATAAGGAGATATAAAGAAATATATATAT
This sequence comes from Doryteuthis pealeii, assembly GCA_023376005.1. Taxonomy (NCBI): domain Eukaryota; kingdom Metazoa; phylum Mollusca; class Cephalopoda; order Myopsida; family Loliginidae; genus Doryteuthis; species Doryteuthis pealeii. Next base: position 33,279,237 of record CM042137.1, read on the forward strand.
ATATGTGTGTGTATGTGTGTTCGTGTGTGTGGGGTGTGGTGGGTGCGTATAAATACATAAGGAGATATAAATATATATATATATGTGTGGGGGGGTGCGTATAATACATAATTAGATATAAATATATATATATATATATGTGTGTATGTGTGTGTGTGTGTGTGTTGTGTGTTTGTGGATGCGTATAAATACATAAGGAGATATAAATCTCAAACATCTTAAAATGAGTTTCTTTTTCTTTTTTGGCCGAACGGCTTTCTTTTCTCTTTCCTGTTAATACTTTTTTGCTGTCAATTTATATAAATTTCTTTCTTTATATTCATTACTTATCGTATGTGCGTGTGTGTGTGCGCGCGCACTTCCCTTTCGCTCTATCTATCTCTCTCTCTCTCTCTCCCTCTCTCTCTCTTCCCCTCTCACATTCTCATTGCATTAAATGGACATAAAGTCAACGAAGGCTGCCAATTCTTTTTATACTTTTAAAGTCCTATCTAAAAACTTTTTATTAGTTTTCTCAACTAAACTTGTGAGACGGGTGCCCTTTCCCATGCATAAAATAACAATAAATTTCGATTAATAATGGATTATCGTCCATTTATTCTAAAGATTTCAGCTACAGGACTCAGCATCGACTAATTCTTTTGTTGTGCAACACCAATTAGTCACACACACACACACATACATATATATGATATTTTATAGATAATATGGGTGCTATATTTATTAATAAACCGTGCTCAATATCATTGATAGAGCATTTATATTTAATTTAAGGTAGCGTGGACATGGAGTCAACGGGTTCTGGTTACTAACAGTTTCTCGCCTATGCGATATTTAACACACACACACACACACACACAAACACACACACACACACACACACACACACACACACACACACATATATATATATAATATATATATATATATATATATTATATATATTGTTGGCAGGTGTTATTGAAAAACACGGAACATTTCTTTTTCATTATTTGTATTTGTATTTTTCCAGTCTTCTGGCGATTTTTCGAATGTTAGGATCCAGTTGGAATAGGATTCCTCTATTTGCCCGAGCGCTTTCAACCGCTTCTTCAGTCGTCATCAGGGGGGGTAGGTATATGATTTGGTGTTAGTTCAGTTTTAGTTCTTTTATCCCTTTTGTTTTTAAACAATATATATATATATATATATATATATATATATATATATATATATATATATGTTGAAAAAATGAATAAAGGAAAGAAAGTATAGAATGGATAATATAGGATATTTTAATCAATATTACTTACACGAGTTTCGGTCAGGAGTTTATCCATGTGTACATTATTCAAACTATTATTATTTTTAAATAATGAAAGGAAATGAAATAATAATAATAAAAAGAGTAAATATTTCATTTCAAATAAGGATTTACTCTGATGAAGCTCGAATTTTCTTTGTGTGTGGAACATTTTTACATTTTTCTATTATTATTATTTCATTTCATTTCATTATTTAAAAATAATAATAGTTTGAATAATGTACACATGGATAAACTCCTGACCGAAACACGTGTAAGTAACATTGATTAAAATATCCTATATTATCCATTCTATACTTTCTTTCCTTTATTCATTTTTTCAACATACCGTCGGATTTACTTCCAGTTTCATTTTACACACACACACACAAACACCCCCCCACACACACATATATATATATGTATATATATATGTATATAATGAAGGACTGTAAATAAGTGTATGCATAGAACGAAGATGTTCACTACTATAATAGCAGTGCATGTATAAAACGTAAAATTATGAAAATATAGATGCTATAATTTCCTTACTGAAGGTTCATGTGCATTAAACAAACATCAGACGGGATATTGTAAAAAATGGTTAATCAAGCATTTGTAAAGCGTGATGTGTATTCACATGGTTAGTCTTTTTTTACGAAAACATATAATTTAGTTAGGAATTATTATACGTGACATCCAGAGGCGAGAGAAATAAACAAATTAATAAAACTACAGTCTGAGGATTGTGTTATACACATGAAACTTAGGCAACAAAAATATAAGCACACACACACACACACACACACACACACACCACACACAATATATAATATAATATATATATATATATATATATATATATATCAATCGCGTTTCGCTCGCAACTGAAGTAGCCTGCCTATTCTAGTCACACTGATGACCGTGAAACGACGAAAAAGAACTGTATGTGAATGAAAATACAAATTCTCTCTCTCTCTCTCTCTCTCTATATATATATATATATAGTAAAAAAGTAAAGTCGTCGGAGCGGCCTAAAGTCGGTATCAGCCAGTCAGCGAGGGAGTCACTAGCACTAGACCAAGGAAATTGTTTTAGCATCTGAGGTGGAGCGCTACACCTACCATCAGCTCCTTACTTTACCGCACATATCCCTGTGCTACTCATATGCTGAGTTGGCGGGGACCGGTATCGAACTAGGAACCTTGTGGTTTCTAGCCGAACGCTCTACCGACTGATATTATAGTTTGGTATATTTATAAGTAAACAGTGCTCAATATAGTTGATAGAGCATGTACATCTAAGGCAAGAAACTGACAGTTACCAATCGCTATTGTGTCTATAACTACACTATCCTAAACTATATATAATATATATATATATATATGCACGCACAAACACACACGCGGATAAGTACACACACACACACACACACACATATATATATATATGTATATATATATTCACCAACCCCTCCACATGAGTAGGATATGGCACAAGGTCAATTTCTTATATGGAATTTAGAAGGTTTAAGTTCAGGATTTTCTTTCTTCTAGACTGGTTGCCTAACCTAAGATAAAGACTCTAGTCTGCCCTGCTATTTAACCATAGCTGGATGGGAAATAGTTGGATACTAACCTTACCAAGGGTATTAGCGTGTGAAATGCAACCGCATCATCCAGGATTTGAACTGGTCTCACCGTGTCAATTTCCGACAACAATAACTATCATGCCACACACACACACACAACACACACACCACACATATATATATATATATATATATATATATATATATATATATATATATATATATATATTGATAATATCAATAATGTAGTTTGTTATATTTATGAATAAAGACCGCCCGATATCAGTAATAAATTATATATCCAAGTTAGAATAGTGGAGATACCAAGTCAACAGTGCTTGCCAGTTTTCTCGTCTATGTGATGTCGCCCGTGTGATGTACATTGGTCTGGTGATCACATTGGCGAGAAACAGAATGTCACCAAGTGTTGTTGGCTCTGTATCTATGCTATCCTAACACGCACACACACACACACACACACACACACACACACACACACACACACACACATATATATATATATATATATATTATATATATGTTGTAGATTTTGCGTCTCCGTATACTTCTGGTGCGTATATATATTTGAGATGTATTTTAGTATTTGTATCCGTTGTTGGAGATACATATAGCAGATTTTGGCATAGGTGTGAAGCATTAACGTACTATATTATGCTAATGTTGTTAACATAATATGTTAGTCAAGGAATAAATATCAGAAAACTCTGTAGTTTTTTTTAGTTTCTTTTATTTAGACGTAGTGGTGACTACTACAATTCACGGTCAAGAAGAAGGGACGTGGCTGTCCTGAAAATTCACCACTACGTCTAAATAAAAGAAACTAAAAAAAACTACAGAGTTTTCTGATATTTATTCCTTAGCCAACATATTATGTTAACAACATTAGCATAATATAGTACGTTAATGCTTCACACTTATGCCCAAACCTGGTATATGTATCTCCAACAACGGATACAAATACTAAAATACATTTAATATATATATATATATTATATATATATATAATATATATATATATATATATATATATTCTAAGCATTTGTATGGACGGAACTAAAAAATCTGAGAATTTTATGAAATTTCTCACCTTTTATTCTACAAATTTAATCTAACTTCCATTTAAATTATCTGAACGTTTTTCTGATTTTGAATGAGGGCCGCAAATCGGAATTTATAAATTGAAAGTAATCATTTGATTCACGCAATGGTTTTTATTATATTTGGTTAGAAAAAAGCAGACACCATAATTTGGTGTAACTGTGACGAATAAAATATATTCATATTGCAATAGGCAAGTCTTATTTATTTCTGAGACTTATATTTTCTTATCTTATTTGGATTTTATATTTCGTTGGATGTTGTTAATAGAAACGGAGAAAGTTATAAGTTATTTGTGTTAAGTAATAAATACATGAAAATTAGAAAGAAAAAATAAACACGCTCAGAGACTGACACTCATCCTCATATACATACAGACTCATATAATTAGTTTTCTGTGTATTTCGTTAAATTGCTTCTAGTGGTGAGGTTACAATTCTGTAGCTCTGAGGAGAGTGTTGAGTACTCCTTCACTACATCTACTCCCAGGTCCACTCTAAACCGAAGTTGTAGAACATATTAGGGTCCCATCTATGGGTTAAATAAAGCATAGGATTTGGCTTTGGGTCCTTAGTTTCCTAGCTATGATGTTAAACTGCATATAGTGTTGAGGTTTCGATTCTGGAGAGCGTGGAGTATGCCTTTCTCTCTCCCAGATCTACTCTAACCCGTAGTGGTAGTACCTGTTAGGGTCCTATCTATGGGTTAAATAGATAAAAAATCTGTTTGAAAAAAAAAAACGCGTTCAAAAATCAGTTTTAAGAAAATTGAATAACTAACAAGAATGAATAAAACAAAAATGTCTCCGGTATAATATAACCCAAGTGTTGACATGCCATAGAATCCAACCAACCAACCAACCAACCAACCAACCAACCAGCCAACCAACCATCATATAACTACTAGCTGAAATACCTATCTGTACTGGGTAAAGGTCTATATTTGAATCGGGATTGCTTATAGTGACAGTAAAGCGATTCTGTAAGCGAATGATTGCAATACACAGAGAGAATAATATTGTTATGTAGCGGTCCCAATTTAAAGAAGTATGTGTTATAATTAGGCCATTACCAAATTTTCTAAATAAAATATATATAAATTATATAGAATTATATGGTGAAATCTTGTGCGTAGATGGTGGGTGACTTGCAGAATATGAGAAGTGCTGGATGTATATGAAGAAGGGGAGCAATCAGTATCAGCTGGCGCAAATTTCAGGACGCATGGGAAACCTGAAAGGTGTGGTGTGGGGAAGTGGGAAGAGCTAAGTTGATGGGTTGGTAAACTGAAGGGTAGTGGGAGAAAGGTGTTGACTCCATTATGCATGAAAATATTCTAGTAGTAGTGCGAGATCGTGGGATGGGGTGTAACTAAGTCAAAGAATTGTTTAGGTGCAGACTATAGTAGGAGAATTTTTATGATGGGGTGTGGGGCTTTGTGTAGAGTTAGTAATGGCGTCTTGGCTTGAATTTAGCATCTTAAAGTTATTAACGATTATTTTACCTAACAAAAAGGTGAAATGTTGAAAATAATCGTTGATAGTGTAGCGAATGTCTGCCCCTGTTTGATCTGGAAGTGTTATCTTCCATTGCTGCAGGTTTTTTTTACTGCCAGGGAGATATGGTATTTAATCAGGAAACCGCGAAGTTTGAGTTCTCTTTTCTCCGGGACAGCAAACAAGACACATGTGTTAGACATTTGCGTTTTTCTTTTATATGGGGGGCTTCACCCCCAGCCTTATACATGTAAGTGACATTCCTTTAGAACTCTCCATCCCTTCTGTAGGACGAAGTCCTACTTTCTTTATACAAGTCTATAATTGTGTTCTTTATGTATTTGCTTTGTATACCTATCTAGTACCACGTAATTTGTATATATATTCCTGTCTTAAATGTATCTCTGTTGCTCACTAGAATAAAGTCTGTTAATGTTCTACAACATTGTCGGAATGTTTTATGTACACTCATGTACCCATGCTGGAAGGTTACTTTAATCCTTCCAACCTAAGTATAACTTCTTTACACGTTATAACTGGCGATTCCCGACTAACTTCAAACCAAGCCGCTATACCTAACCCAACATAAAGCCTCCCACCATAAAAAAGAAAAGAATCTTCTACTATAGTTTAGTCCTAACCAATTTTGCAACATAGAATTATATATAAAATCATATAAAAGTATATATAAGTTATTTATTCACGAGTATTACTTATTATTTATTTATGCATTTATTTATTATTTATAAAACATAATATATAAAAATAAATAAAATTATATAAAATTATATAAAATATAAATTACATAAAATTCATATTTATTACTTATTCATTATTTATTTTCTATTATTTATCTATGAGTAAATTCTTTATATAGATTATATATAAGATTACATGATATATATATAAGATTATATAAAATTTTCTATTTAAAATCTATATAAATCATCGTCACCAAATTAGTTTAGAAGTGTATTACGTAGTCATTACTTATTTTCTGTAAACGTTGTTTCCTATTTCGATTATATCATTAATGTATCTGGTTGGGTTGTCTAACGTTTATCTGGGTAAGTTGTCTCTTCTATTCTGTTATCTCTGTATCTTGTATCTGGGCTGTTGAGTAGCTGGCTTCTTTCGGTCTGGAACCACTTGGGATTTTCATCTCGGGTCTTTTTCATCTTTGTATCTGTTGGTAGTTTTTAATATCGAGCACAAAACTTGATGTTGTTTTTTTTTTCAGAGCTTTTTCTTTTTTCTTTTACCCAAGTAAATGTCCCCAGAGGACAAGCCGTCATCTTGCGTCCGTCTCCACCAAAAACTCAGCCAATACTCTTCTTTTGCACTCACCCTTCTGCTCACACTATAGCCAATCAGAATCCAAGGTCAGTGACTTTAACGTATCCACACGTCGAACTAATTATGTTTTTGACTCAATTCTGTGTTTGTCTTGTAACGCTAGTGTAGAAATTGAAAGAGAGTAGGTCCATTTCTACTCTATTTCAATTTCTACACTAGCATCACAAGTCACCCACCGCTGATGTTATACACGGATCACGTCTCTCTCATTATCTTACAATATACAAATGTCAAAACAATCCTAGACAATGTCTGTATTTTAATCTTTTGTTTTCAATTATAAATTTATACTTAACGGTTACAAACAATAATTGTTACTATAAAAGATACATTCACATGACAAACCTCTATACACAAAAAAATTTAGTAATTTAATTTTCTATATTAACATTGTTCTGTGAAACTTTACACGGAGTCTCCTAGATGAATAATAATAAGTCAATAACAGTTAAGATTTATCAGTTTTAACGAACTCTGCCGACAGCGACTGTAAAATATACCGACTGCACCTCTGAAGTATGGTAAGATCCTCAACACAAATAGGGGCCACATGTTGGCAGATGCGTGATGCCTAAGGACTGAATACTGGTGGCTGAACGGTTCTTGTCCTGAAAAACTCCACCTTAGCCCTTACATAGGCTAGACAAGTGGTCGGGGGGCCCTAAAATCAATCGGCTGGTCAAATCAAGCCCTAGCACATATGTGTTTGTCCCGATCGTATAGCTCTTATTGTAAACCCCAAACCCGTTTTATCATATATGCGCTAGAAGGCGATGAATGAGAGCCTTTGTATCCTGGGTATGAAGGTAAACTGCATCTAGTGGTGAGGTTCCAATTCTGGAGCTCTGGGGAGTGTGGAGTTCCCCTTCATTGCCATTAGTCCCAAGTTCACTATCAATTGTTTGAATAGATCAAAAATGAGTTAAAAATGATTTTTGAAAACAAGAATTAATATAGCAAATACGTTGCCAGCATAAAATAAACCAAGAAGGTTTGGCATGCCGTTAAATCCAAACAACCAAACAACCAGCTCCAGCATTCGAGCAGGATGTAACATTCAAACTATTATTATTTTTAATAATGTACACATGGATAAACACATGACCGAAACACGTGTAAGTAAAATTGATCAAAATATCCTATTTTATACATTCTATACTTTCTTTCCTTTATTTCTTTTTTCAACATACTGTCGGATTCACTTCCATTTTCATTTTACACACACACAAACACACACACAAACACTCACACACACACACACACGCACACACACACATACACACACACACACACACACACACATATATATATATATATATATATATAATTTTTTTATATCAAAGGTAAACTGAGATGTTTAGAGTAGAGAAATATGAGACCAATTCTTTAAAATGTGCTTGCTTTGCTTGTTGATTCGTAATAGAATCGTTATTATTTACAATTTCGTATTTGATTTAGAATTTCGGTTTGTTGTTTCATCACGCAGAGAATTAAAGCGCGCATTCAGTATTACTGCTTTTATATCCTTTTCTCCGTTCAATGCAGTATTCTGTTCCCTCAATCTTTACAATCACCGCTTGATCCAAATCGTTGCCTTGACAACTTTCTATTTCAATTGGCTAGTCTGTTGGAGACGGCAAAGTCGATGATGAAGGCGATCCTCATTCTCTTCTTTCCTCGTCACATGTATTCATTTACAATATTTTTAAAGTCATATATATAAACATAGATCTACTTCCATAACGCAGTTAAAATCATGTTTATATTGCCTATATATATATATATATATATATATATATATATATATATATATATATATATATATATATATATATATATAAAGGGAATCAGATGGTTCTGTTAATGAACAAAAAAAAACATGCTTTGAGAGCGAGCCAAATCTGGAATAATAATTTTAAAAAAAGGGAATTGACTGACACACAGACACAAGCACGCACACACACTTACACACACACACACAAACACACACATAAACAAGCCCCCTCCCCATAGAATTTGGAAAACATGAGACAGAAGAAATGAACAGCCACTAGCAACAACTCCAGTTCTAGTGATCTTCTATAGAAGGGATTTTCATCCCGAAATATTAAGAATTAAGAATAAATCACAGGTTAACAAACAGCACCACAGTTACCTTCTTTTTTCTTTACACTTGCATTGTGATAGCCTTCAAAACCAAACCGATATAAACACAATGCTTCAAACCAAAACCCTTTATATATATATATATATATATATATATATATATATATATATATATATATATATATATATATGAAAGTTAAATGGATATGAATCCGACAATATGTGTAGAAAGTTTGTAGAATAAAACAACAAGATGTTTAAAGTTTTGCTGAAAGAAATCTGTTTCGACCATATGAGGTCTTTATCAAAGCAACATTGTAAACGAAAAGACGAAATAAATATATCATTAATCACGAGGCACAGAACGCTCTCGATTAGTACCGGAATTTTCAAAAATTATAAAAAAATGCGTATTTTATGTTGAAAATAAAATAAATTTTATTTTTAAAAATTATAAGCATTTTTATCATTAAAAAAGCTCAAAAGAGTTTGGAGTAAAAGTGTATATAAATATCAAAAAGTTCAGGAAAATGTTCCGGCTACAAAAGAAAGTTTTAAAAATATAATGAGTCCAACAGTACAATAGATGAAGATGGAAAATTTCAGGAATCTGTAATGATGACAAATTCGTAGTGTCTGGATCCGTATTATATTCGAAATTTTGATAAAGACCGCATATGGTCGAAACAGATTTCTGTCAGCAAAACTTTAAACATCTTGTTTTTTCTACAAACTTTCTACATAATATATATATATATATATATATATATATATATATATATATATATATATATATATATATATATATATACAGTTACATAACTAAAAAGATTTTCATCTCCTGTCACATATAAAAACATCCATCATTTTCTTCACCCCAAGAGACATCCTGATGAAGGTTCAATGTAACTGAAATGTTTTAAACATCGATTATTAAATTCATCCCATTTTCGGAACACTTGTTTTTTCAAATTTTCTTTATATATATATATACCTTAACTGTTATTTATCCAACAGCTAATTCTTATTTAAGTTATAAGCACATGTATGTTCAATTTGATTTGATTTTCCCTTAGTTAGTTTGAAATATGCCTCCCATTTTGTTTGTGGAATGCTATGTTAAAAGGATTGGAATTTATGAGGTCATATTAAGGGGAACCTGAAAAAATAAAGTAGACCCTTGACTAAAAATGACCAGTCAAAAGAACAAAAATAAATTTAAAAATTCAGCCGAAGCAGCAAGGTGGCCGATCTCGCTTAGTAAGAATTTATTGAGGGGATTAAACCACCCAGAGAGTAAATCATTACCACCCGGTCAAAAGATTTATACACACACGCGCAACCACACACACAGAACACCTAAAAAATGCACAATGCCTTTTTCGATACACACACTCACACACTCTCATACTCACACCGTAAAAGAGGATATTTGACGTCATATTTCAAACCGTTCACTTTTTTCAGCGTCTTTTCTTCAGATTCCAAATTTTTAACAGACTGATAAACAAGGCCTATCACTTGCTTTTCTCGTCATTCTGTGATAAAATTTTTTTATCACATTCCATATACCAACAAATACCCAAAAGATGATCTAATTAATAGATCGAAACACTGCAGCGTCGACCAATAAACTTACCAATTAACTTATTTAAACCTGTGTTTTTTCAATTTTTCTTAATATACTACACACACACACACACACACAAACACACACACACACACACACACACATATATATATATATATATATATATATATATATAAAAGATGAAATATACGAAATACTACAAAATTCATAGGGATTAAATATTTTCATTATTTTAGCAAATATATAAAATCCTTGATAAATATAGGTTTGGTTTGGTTTCCTTGTTTAATGGTATATCAGCCTTTGTCGGTTATTAAATGCTAAAGACATCCTAGTAGAAGAAGTCTAACCCATAGCTGGGGGAGATGATGGTTTCATACCTTTCCCAAGGGTATTAGTCCGAAAGTGAATCTAATGACGCAAACTAGGCAGTCCAGCACTTAAGCCACTACGCATCCGAAAAATATAGATATTGCTTTGAATATTAAATGTTTACACAGAGAAATGAATAAAAGTTGAGTGTTTTTCCTATTGTCATCAAAACCAAATATGTTTCTCCACTAATACATTTTTATCAGCTGCACGTTCTCCGCCTTACACGGCTTGTACAGTAGCCGGCTAAATTTAACTCTTTGCCTACCAAATTTCCCCTCGTTGTATTAAGTTTTTTTTTAGTATTTTTCCCTGTATGATGGGATATTACAAGTTTTTAAATAAAGGGATTATTCAGTGTAAACAAGTGACACGTGCGGGAGCGGTTGCCAGTGGCTACAGTAGGATCGCAGTGCTGAGAGAGTCGCAATGTACCGTTTGATGTAGGTAAAGAGTTAAGTATACACTTTTAAATTATCATATTGCTCACCATTGTAGGAAGCGCGTGGTGTAATGGTTAAAGTCATGGGAAATGGACTCGTCACCCCGAGTTCAAATCCTGGACGTGCTAATTGCATTTCACTTAGCGCTAAAACCCTTGGAAAAGGTATGAATCCTAATCTCCCTCCAGCTATGGGTAAATAGTAGAGCAGACTGGGCTCTTTAACCTTGGTTAGGCAACCGGTCTAGGAGAAGGAAAACTCTGAATTCAAACCTGTTGAACTCCGCTTAAGAAATTGACATTGTGTCGCATCCTGCTCGTATGGAGTGGTTGGTAAATATATATTGCTCACCATTGGATAGCAGTACCTATCACCCAATGTGTTTATTGTGAAAATGTTACATGTGAAATTTGTGCATTTTAACACACATTTACCAATAACACAATAATACTACTTTTTGAAAGGGAGGGAGATGCAATATCAACAGTATTATCATTAATGCAAGTAGTCCTAATGAATAGAATGTTCGATATGGAAATTCATTACATTTGCAAATTTAACTGTGTTATTTCCCTGAGCCTATTAATTTTTCATACCACGGCCGGTAATTTGGTCCCTAGTGAATTCAAGGGTAAATGTAAATACTAAATTCCCCGTAAAATTCTGCCGGAGAAAAGTTTTATTTCATTTTTGGTACAGTGTTTTGTTTTCAATTGCATCCCCAGACAGACAGATAGACAGACCGACAGACTGACAGACAGACATATAGACAGACAGAGACACTAAAATATAGTATAAGATTTCTCTGAATTTTTTTAGATGAGGCTTGATAATTAGTATTATTTGTATTATTCGGACTATTGTCCTCATCTTCATTGTTATTTGTACAACGTTTCGGTCGATGTGCCCTCCGGCCTTCTTCTGGTATTTCTTGTCGAACTCGGGAACTTTCTCGGACTGAAGGAGGCCGGGTGGTACATCGGCCGAAACGTTGTACAAATAACAATGAAGATGAGGACAATAGTCCGAATAATACAAATAATACTAATTATCAAATAATACTAGCATAAGATTATTGTTTTAATTTTCGAAAAAGTTGTGGTAAAAAAAAACAGGAAATCACTTCAATACTCTCATTCCAACAATGGGTTAAATAGTACCACTACTGTTTTTCAGGGACAGTATTAACTCAGTCGATAGGATGCTTGCCTAGGGATCGCAACGTCCCGTTTTCGAAACCGGTCCTCGCCAACTCAAGCATGAGTAGTACATATTTGGTAATCTGATCTGTGCAGAAAAGTGGGGATAGATTCCCTCGCTGTCTGCTTGATACCGATAACACGCCACTCTGACGACTTTATCTATTTTTTACTGTTCTTCTATAGGGAAGGTGATGGCATTAAATAACCCATAAAGGTTGATATGATGTCATACATCCAGCATTCTAGTAGATATCAGTATTTTCTTTATTAATACTAGCAAATATATGCAGGTGCCATATTAAATTAGAAAGGCTAATGAAACTGACTAAGAATGCAGATAAAAAGATCTGCAACAGAGGGGTATAATCGAAAATAGAACACTTTCAAATTTTCCTAATTTAACTATTTAGTTAAAATAGGAAGTAAAGGATAATATTACAGTTATAAGATTTATCCACGAGATTTTTGTTTATATTTCTTAAGATAAAACCAACAATTAGAAATCAATAATACCAAGTGCATGTTATTAGTACGTAGATATGGTAGTATTAATAATGTCATGGAGAATTTGACGTAAATAATTAAGGGAATGACTTGAGTAGTAATATAGTTTCGGTTTCTCCATTATAATAAGATTTACAATGTTTTGATTGGAATTAAAATTCTTCATATTTCAGGGACTCCGAAAGGTTTCCAATAACTACGGACTCAAACGTCACTTTTATATTTTGTTACATAATTAATAGGTTGCCAATAAATTAGATACGGTAGTGTAGAAATTAGAAATAATGATACTTTCCGAATCATTGTTTAAAAAGTTTAAAACGTTTTAATTATATATATATATATATATATATATATATATATATATATATATATATATATATATATACAATAATAATTATATTAGATAGAAATAAATTAGGTGGAAATAAAAAAAATTGAATTATTTCTCAACAGAACCCCATAAAGATAAGACACATTTTATCTTCTCCAATATCTTATATAATAATTATATTAATTCAATGCTTCAATAAAGAGTCCAGTGGAGGTGAAGAAGGTTTTTCCATTAGGGACCTCTCTTGAAAATTATTTTTTTCTTTCTTTTAAGAGAAGTCCTTTGGAAAAGATTTTTTCGTTTATTCTATTAATTTCATTCATTTTTTATTCCATTCATCCATTCATTTTTTCCATTAATTCTTAACTATATATTATATATATATATATATATATATATATATATATATATATATATATATGCTCCCCATCCCCTAGGGTTGAGCACTCTGGGGGAGATTTCGCTGAAGGCCGCCAACTCAAACGTAAACGAGACGCTCTTCTATATAAGGAATGGAGCGCAAAATGTCTAGCCACACTGAAGAGACTTGATAAGTCGAAACACGTGTCTGTGGATGACCCTATATATATATATATATATATATATATATATATATATATATATATGAGAAGTAAACAAACAATGTGTTTCATATGGCTTTTTTAGCCGATAATTTTTAGGAGAATATGTGCTCCATTGAAGTCGTACCTAATTTTGAAAATTAATTAATTAATAATTAATGAATTAGGCGGGCATACCTATTCAAATGTAAGGCTAAACAAATCGAGAAAAATCAATCTCTGTATGTACATTTCAGCCTATTAGGCCTCATCAGCAGAGCTATAGACAGGAAGACTGCTTTGTGTGTGATTCGAACCCTGACTGTCAAGCTGACAGGCGGGGACTCTAACCATTACACCAGCTGTTTTTTTTCCAGATTTTTCGTTTGTTTTGAAGTAGGTTATATTCCACTTATGGTGAAATATATAAATATAAAATAACCTTCATCAGGACATTCAAATATTGCCTGGTGATGTTGGCATATTATTCATCAAATACGCCAACATCACCAGGCGATACAATAATTTTCAAATATTAATAAATCTTCCTCATGACTCTTATTTTTCATATTTATTCATTAATTTTCCACATATTGTCTGATTTATTTACATTTCTTTCTAACGTTTTTCTTTAGATATTTATCTTCGTCAAAATCTTACATTGTAGCTTTTTCTTGTGTTTGGTTTCCTGTGACAGACTACAATAGCCAGTATACTGGATGTATGTAAACATCGACTACAGAAAAGCTGGATATTGTTTATAAGCTCAAAGATCCGTCTGCACTGACTAGGAGGTCAACAGTTGAAACACAGCTGGTTCTATTAACAACAAAACAATTCTTTAGTACAGAGGGAGAAACACATGTATATTTGCAATTGGACACAACAGGACGAACAAAAAATCTTCTCAATTTATTTATTTAAAAAAAAAACTTCACAATTTTTATTGTATAATTAAAAAATCATGTATTACGGTTACAAACGGAAATTGTTATGACTAGCAAAAATATGCGCCCTCCGCCGGGTGCAAGTATTTAAGCGTCAATGTAATAAAACATCTTATTGAATTAGAAAGACTAATGAAAAAAAAAAAGAATGTGGATAATCTCCGTAACTCAGTGGCTAACTTACTGGACTGCGTCATTGTAGAAAAAAAATATACATAGGATTTTTATAATACGTTTGAAAAAAAGAAAATAATGATATGAGAAATACACCATGATTAGCGTTGAAATTGGATTTTTATTTTACATTTATTAATTTTAAAGCATCTCTAAAATAAAAGAAGTAGAAAGGTAGATAAGTTAAACTTATCTCATTCCTAAAAGAACAAGTTAACGTTTGACAAAAAAATCCCAAAAAGGACAAATATTTTTTTGTTTTACGAAACTTAGCTTCAAAATACGTCCTACCGACTTTACATCACCATCGATCTATATATATATATATATATATATATATATATATATATATATATATATATATATATATATATATATATATGTGTGTGTGTGTGTGTGTGTGTGTGTGTGTTTTCCTTCATTGAATTTTCTTTCTAAAATTGTAAAAGTCATTTTCAGTCACCTAAAAGATTACGAACAATTTTATTGTTCACTATATGGAAGTCAATGTGCTAAACAAAAACTAATAAAAAAAAATCCTTAGCCTTTTTAATTTAGATTAAACATCTACTTAGAATAAGACCTCTTCTTTTATTACTTCATATACGGAAAATTTTATTAAAATCTGATTCTTATTTTATTTTTATTTTAAGTATTTCGTATGACAAGTGTGTGAATTGGTTCATACCTAGAAATAAATATCAAAAAGTAATTATTTAGCAAACCCGGTTTCGTTAAAAGCAGTATGCAAATAATCCATCCACGCCATATACTATGTAAACCGTTATGGAGGCGCGTGGTCTAATGACTAGAGTCGTAGGAAATGGACGTCGACCTGAGTTCAATTCCTGGACGAAGCTGTTTGCATTTCACATGGCGCTAATATGGGGAAGGTATGAATCTAATTCTCCCTCCAGCTATGGGCAAATAGCAGGACAGGCTGGGCTCTTTATCCATGGCTAGGTAACCAGTCTTGGAGAAGGAAAACTCTGAATTCAAACCTGTTAAACCGCGCTTAAGAAATTGACCTTGTGTTATATCCTGCTCGTGCGGAGGGGTTAGTAAATATATATATACTATGCAAACCGTTATTTCTTATTATGAATTGTGTCGTCTACAGACAGACATCATTTCCATTTTATATATATCTACTCTACACAGCAGAAAAAGAGATTTGCCAATAAATATTATTTATATTATCTTAAGAAGTTCATATTGATTTGTAAAACGTTTCTGAGAGTTTAAAAAAATATCTTCTTTCAAATTTAAATCAATAAGATTGAAGATATTTATCGATTTAATGTTTTTGTCGTTGTCTGCATTAGAAGTATGAACAAAGCAATACGTATATATAATTATTTTACATCTTCAACTTGAAGTGCGACCTAAAAAACTTTTTTGTCTTTTGTGAGTGTTCGCACGTGTTCCTTTAAATTTGAACTCCATGAAAGTCTTGATCCACATACCTCACAAGAAAATGATTCCTTTTGTTGTTTTATTTTCCTTTAACAATTTCTAGAAGCCAAGGGGCCCCTGCCTCCCGGGGCTAACACTTGATTTCTTTATAAATAATATTTGTATCGTAAGAATCGTTTTAGGATGGAGCACGTTCCTTTGATAGCTGCTATTTGTCCTTCATAGCAGCTTGGTTTACCTGGTATTGTTTCAAGGTATTTTGTCAAGTTTTGCTTCACCAACCCAGTTGCCCCTATCACAACAGGTATGATGTCTATTTCTTTCAATGACCAAGTTGTTTTTATGTCCTTCTTGAGGTCTTGATATTTTGTAATTTTTTTCTCTCTCAGCTCTATCGAGGCCATAATCATTTGGGACAGCTACATCAATAATGAGAACAGTTTTTTAAACGTTTATTCCAGATGACAATATCTGGTTTAATGGCTTTGTCTTTTATATATCTGCCTTTCTAGTGTGTGGTCGCATGAGCTCTTTTAAATTTGAACTCCATGAAAGTCTCGATCCAGATACCTCACAAAAAATGATTCCTTTTTTAAAAAGTAAAGTCGACAGGGTGACTTATTGTCGGTATCAGCCGAACAGCGAGTGAGTCTATCCTCTCTTTCCTTGAGCGCAAGACCAGTGTCTTACATCTGACCCCGCCACACCTACCATCAGCTCATCACTTTACTGCTCAGATTCAAGCCGTGCTACTCATGCGCTGAGTTGGCGAAGGCCGGTATAGAGTACCGGAACCTTTTGGTACCAAGGCGGATGCTCTATCGACTGCGCTAAACCGAATTCGAATAATCATTTTAGTAGGACATTTCGTTTTTTAAAATTTGTAATTTGAATTTCTGTCCCATTTGTTACATCTTGCAGCAACATGGCTTCCGTCTTATTAGTGTTCTTTTTTGTTTAGAGATCTCTCTTTTCCTTATAAGGAATAAAAAGGATGACGGTAACTATTTCGTCTGGGTCCAACAAGTATGTATACCAAACTTAGTGGCTCTAACATCATCTTTATGTCTATATATATATTTACCAACCCCTCCACAAGAGCAGGATGTGACACAAGGTCAATTTCTTAAGCGGAATTTAACAGGTTTGAATTCAGAATTTTCCTTCTCCAAGACTGGTTGTATAAGGTCAAAGAGGCTACTCTGCCCTACTATTTACCATAGCCGGATGGAGAATTGTTGTATGCATATCTTTCATATATATAGTGATAATATAGCGAACTATATTTATAAGTAAATTGTGCTCAATGTTCTTGATAGAGCATGTATTACTAAGTTAGAGTAGCGTAGGCATAAAGCCAACGGCGCTTGGTTGCTGACAGCTTCTCGCCAATGCTATTTTCATAGCAAGTTTGATTTGAAAACCGTATAGACAAGAAAGTGTAACCAAGTGCCGTTGATTTCATGATCACGCTACTCTTATATATATATATATATATATATATATATATATATATATATATATATATATATATATGGGAGAAATATGATAATCCAACAATATGTGGAGAAAAGTAGACAAACACGGGATGTTATGAAAACTGGATGTTTATTGTCGACGATGCAACGTTTCGGTCATTTAGACCATCATCAGGATCAAAGCCCAGTCCTTCATTGAAAAAGAACTGGCTTTGATCCTGATGATGGTCTAAATGACCGAAACGTTGCATCGTCGACAATAAACATCCAGTTTCCATAACATCCCGTTTTTGTCTACTTTCTCATATATATATAATATATATATATATATATATATACGAGGTACACTTAAAAGCTGTTGAGTGAAAGTGAAGCTGTATGTATCAATACATAAAAGACAATGAACGAAACATTCATTTTCCTTAAAATAGTCCCTCTCACTTTCAACACATTTAAATCTTGTTTCTTCTCTCATATTTTAATGTTCTCTTTTATTTTATTTATTTATTTATTTTTTTTTTTGGGGCCCCCCCCACCCCATTGAATTCTTTTCTTTTTTATCTTTTTTTTCTTTTTTCTTTTTATGTTGCCCAGAACTATCATTTCCTCTATAAATTAAACAAAAATACCCAAAATATTTTCTTTTGCAAACAGTGTAATTTGATTCCAAGTAATTGCCCAGAATTCGAAACCCGATCTCCAGACATAACTTATTAACGAGGCTTTTACGCTGTTAAATTTTCGTATCAGTTGATGCACTTGTGCATCTCTTAAATCGCGCGTCACAAGTCAAAACAAACAAAATTTATTTCAAAATAAAACCTTCCTAACGCGAAAGGCTCATATGAAAACATTAAAATAAACAGTTTCCCAACGACGAATGATGCACATTTGAAAAAGAAATTCATAACGTTTCTAACGAGCCAATAGGAAAACAATCCAATGCCTTAGTTTTCTGCTGACAAATAAAAGCTGATTTTTAAAAACACGCAAAAAAATCTTCCTGTTCTAGCGTAAGTGAAAATGGGATAGACTCTCTCGCTGTCCGGTTGATAATGACAATACTGATACTTCTCCTTCTTCTCTCCCTTCTCCTTCCTCTTCCGAGAATATGAGTTCCTAACAATTAACTTTTAATATATATATTGTTATATATCAATATATAAAAATTACAATTTATTATTGAAAACATTAAAATAAACAATTTCCCAACGACGAATGATGCAAATTAGAAAAAACAATTCCTAACGAGCCAATAGGAAAACAATTCAATGCCTCAGTTTTCTGCTGATGACAAATAAAACGTGATTTAAAAAAAAATCTCCCTGTTCTAGCGCTAGTGAAAATGGGATAGACTCACTCGCTGTTCGGTTGATACCGACAATAGCTCATTCTGCCAACTTTTTAGTGTCAGTTCAGATCAGTGGGTGAAGCATTCCACCTAGCAAACACTAGGTTCTACATTCGATACCGCCCCTCACCAACTCAGTGCATGAGTAGCACAGCTTGGATCTATGCGGTAGACTGGGGAGCAGATGGTAGGTGTGGCGCTCCCAGACGCAAAAACAATCTCCATAGTCTAGCGCTAGTGAAAAGATGATAAACTCTCTCGTTGTTCGGCTGATACGGACAATATGTCACCCACCAACTTTACTTTTTACGTATTTGCAAAATCTTTTTTATACGTGTTAGGGAGAGTTATCTCCCCCTAACGATTCGAACCGGACTCTGAAGAGGAGGGGGAAAGACTGCAGAGCAGATCAGAACCAAGCAGGTGACACACGTGTATCCTAACATCAAGCCAGAACTCTAATCCAAACCCATCCACTGTATTCCCTGTCAGTGAAAAATAAATAGAACAAATATTGTTATTGTTAACATATTCTCTGTTTTATCATTTCTGTATATCCTACATCTCGGAATACAACAATACTGTCATACAGGATGGTTCTGGCGTTCAATAACCCAGAAAGGTTGATGTGCCATTAAACAAAGAAACAAATCATGCTTTCTCCACTGACCTGTGGGGGAGAATTTTCTTTTGTTATTCTGTAATGCCCTATTTTGTTTGTATTGTTGGATCCGGTTCCGGTATCTTTTGAGTCTCACTTCCTTTGCCATTATTTTTTTTGCTTTATCTCTTCCAGCTGTATTGTCTGTCTTCTCTGTTGTTGGTGTTCTTTTCAGTTTCTTTCTTACGTTGTGTCTTTTAGGATATTTTTTATTCACTTTTTCGATTTGTAACTTGACTATTTTTTCCAGTCTTGTAACAGTAATAGTAATGCTTCCTTCTCTTCGATCATGAATTTCTTTATCACTTCCACATTGATTCTTTCATCTTATGTTAACATTGTTGCTATAGTACTGAGTTCCATTATGTTGTGGTTTTCTGTATTTTCTGTTTCAACTCCTTTGGGGTGCTCTTGTTAAGCATATTATCCACAACTTACAACTGTCTACTTCTTTCCAGTATCTTGAAATCAGAAAACTAGCCTTCTTTAGAATCTTTCTTGTTTGGATTGTTGTGTTAAACTTATCATATTCTTCCAAAGTTCAATCCTTTATTTTCTATAACCTTTGTGTGGGGTTGCTTTTGAAATAGATGTGAATTATATATTTGTTGTTTTCTCTACTTAATTTCTTTTCTGGCATCTATTAAATTGTTGCTGGGATCCTTGTCTGTTGTCTCGAAATTAGAACAGCCAACATTTGCAGGATGACACACAGGTCCCCTATGTTGGCAATTAAGAGAGCATCTGCTGATCATGACATTCAAATCTGTCATTCAGTTCCACATTTATTCTTCAAGAGTAGTATGCTCATTATTATTATTAATATTATTCACAACTTACATGTCTACATATTTCAAGTATCTTGAGATCAGAAAAAACAGCATTTCTTAAGAGTAGTCTTTAGTTTGGTTCATTTGTTTAACAATATCAACTCATTATGGGTTATTTAATGCCGAGACTTGAAAATGTCGCTCGGAGCGTAATCAGTGTTCCATTGCTCTTTTGTCTGCATAGTTACGGTTTCAAGTATTCTGCCGAATACTAATAATTTTCGAACAGATCTATTTGATCCATGGATAGAGCCATAACTGTACTAATCCCATTGCGGCCAAGTCACGCTGAAAGCATTGCTTTCCGCTAGATCACCAAAGTTAAGCAGCAATGAGTCTATTTAAATGTGTGAACATTTAAGCATCCGCAGATTCTGTAAGCAAATTGAGTCCTTTACCTATCAAAATGACTTGATTCGGCATTGAATGACCCAAAATGGTTGATATACCGTAAAACAAAACCAACAACCATGATAAAGTATATGTTGGTTCACAAGAAATCTATAGAAAATCCTGATCCGGTTTGTAGTTTTGTAGCTATTACTGATTTACCTAGATGTAAGGATATGTTAAAGAAGCCAGGTCTATAATTATGCTACTTATAGCACTGGCTTAAAAAATTGCATTAATTTTTTTAAATTGTGGATGGAAGCTAACAGGGATACACTATTGAAATTGAAGTTGTGTTTTGTGTTTAATATATGTTGGAAGAGACAATTACTGTGGTCGCCTAATCTAATGTTGTGTTTATGTTCGTAAATGCGTTATTTTATGTTTCTGGATGTTTCACCTATGTATTTTTATGGCATGTATTTATCTATTTTTTTTATTTGTTTAATATATTCTCACATCTAGGTAAATCAAACCATTAATAGCTACAAAACTACAGACCCCGGCCATAGCAAAATCGACACACATTATATATATATATATATATATATATATATATATATATATCTTATTATAATGGAGATTGTGTGTTTTTCTGTCTGTAACCGAAACTATATTACTACTCAAGTCACAATTTCCTTACTTATTGACACCACATTCTCCATGATATTAATTTTATTTAAATCTCAATTATGAATAAAATTGTTGTACATTATTAATACTGTTAACCATATCTACATATTAACAGCATGCAATTATATCTATATATAAAACAAAATAGCGGTTTATAGTGTGAATGTGAAGGCTAATATGCATATTGATATTAAAAATGTGATTTTATTAAATAAGTGTTTAGTATTATTGATTTTTAACTGTTTGGTTTTATTTTAATGAATATAAGCAAAAATCTCTTCAATGAATCTTAAATGAAATCCATTAACAAGAAAAAATAACTGTCGTTTTATTCTTTACTTCCTCTTTTAACTAAATACTTAAATTAGAAAAAATAACAATGAAAGACGAGAGTGATGGAAGAGTAAGTTTCAGTTGTTCTATTTTTCGATTATACGTCCCTCTGTTTCAAATCATTTTATCTGCATTCTTATTTAGTTTCATTAGCCTTTCTAATTTAATACAATATTTTATTACATTAAAACTTAGATACTTGCACCCGGAGGGTGCATATATTTGCTAGTATATATAAAATAGTTAAACAATTAATACTTCTCTCGTTTTTAAACATTGGTATTTATATGGAATACGTCACACCTTTTCAACATCTTCTCCTGGCCAATCATGTCTTGGCTTTTCGACTTCAGTGTTCCTATCACATTGATTTTCGCTTTCGCATGTATCAACCACGTCATCAACATTCAATTATGAACGCTAATCAACGAATGGTAACGAACCTTTTTCTACAATTTTCCAAACTCAACGCATTCAAAACATCCATCATCTTTTATCTACATAAATCCTTTTTTCTCCTGGAATAATTTCATTATCCTGAAGAAGGCTTCCTTTATAAACCGAAATGTTCGAACATCGACTAATAAATTTCCATCCATTATAACATCCAGTGTTTGTTTTACATTATCTCCACATACTGTCAGATTAATTCCCTCATCTTACTCTCATAACATCTCTGCATAAATAAAAAGACATGCCTACACACGTGTAAGAATATATGTGTTGTGAGGAAGAATAATTTCCCTTCAAATCATTGGAATCGTCCGATTATTAGTCTTTAATAGCAAGATGCTGACTGCACGGTGTATTCGTAGCTAGTCTTACTAACAACAGATTAGCCGTTACTGTTTTGAAGAATTGCGCATTTCTTACCTATTCTTATTATATTTCCATATCTAAGAAGATCATCATCATCATATCGCGCAGGCAGCACGGATATCCATGACAATCTCTCGCCAACCTTCCCTATCATTCATCGCCCCAGGGAGTTCTTCCTCGCTGCAGCCAGCATCTTTACAAAGCTGGTCAATGTAGGTCCTTGCTGGGCGGCCCACACTGGCATGTCCATGTGTTGGTTTCCACAGGAGAACATCGCTTATAAGTTCGTCCTTGTTTCTCCAGCAGTGCCCTGCATGTCTAGTCCGTCTCACTCAGATGGTCTGTGAGATAGGGGGCAGGTGACCATACAGCTGCTCCCTTGTGGGAAGCCTTAATGTTAACCATTTCGGTTTTTGATGTGGATTTTGATAACTCTGTCCCAACAATGTGTGTTGGCCTTCGTGTGCGTATGTGGGAGTAGGCGAAGATAATGAAAAGATAACATAAAAAAGACAAACTGATTAGAACATATAAAATGTTTAGCATTTTGTTTAATTAAAAGCTAATATGTTTTCACTTATAAAAAGCAATAATGTCTTAATTAGAAAATATTTGTGAAATAAATACTGTCACAAATTACTTGTATAGACAGACATAAAACGCACCCAAATAAGATTCATAACAGTCACAACTCGTAAAATATACTCTACTTGCACACACACACACACACACATATATATATATATATATATATGTGTGTGTGTGTGTGTGTGTGTGTGTGTGTGGTAAAATAAGGAATGAAAGAACAAAACTCAGACAAAAATGTGTAGTATATTTCGCTGGAATGTTAAATTACGCTTCCTCCTAATGATTCAATAAAGGCTGAGGAAGCGGAATTTAAAATTCCAGCGAAATATACTACACATTTTTGTCTGAGTTTTGTTCTTTCATCCCTTATTTTACCTCATTCTGTCGGATTCATTTCAATCCCATTTTCCTCATATATATATATATATATATATATATATATATATATATATATATATATGTGTGTGTGTGTGTGTGTGTGTGTGTGTGTGTTGTGTTTGTGTTATATTGTACTATACGATTAATAGCTGTCTGTTACCATTGGTTTTAAAACAGTGTATTAGCTGCTTATCTTCAAGACGAGCGCTCAAGAAAAACAATTCGACGAATTCTTATAACCACTATGCCATCAGCCACATCAAGTTTATTGGAGGGCCTTATCATTTAACCTTAATTTTATCGCAGAGAGTTCAACCAACAAGGAGTTGGGAGCATATATTTTGTCATCCACACACACAAAAACGCGCGCGCGCACGCCCCCCCCAAACACATGTATATCCGTGTGTGTGTATCTTGTGTTGACCCGTTGTCATTGTATTCATCCGCGTGAGCCCTTCCCATTGTATTCAACTATGGCGCAGAATAGTTCGCTGTCTGTCTATACACACACGCACACATACTTTTATAATTTTAAATATACATTCATACGCATACATATCGACATATATATGTCCTACACCTGCAACCGAGCACTTTATTTTCCTTTTTCCAATACCTTTCCCAAGGGTATAAGCGGTAAGCGAAATGCAATTAGCCTTATCCAGGATTTGAACTCATTTCACCGTTTCCAATTCCATTTCCAATACCAAAGGGTATTAGAGGGTCAGTCGGACGCAGGAATATTCTCGAATTCGGGAACCCCTCCACGAACCTTGTTTTATATTTTTATATTTTTTCAAGGGTATTAGCGGTATGCGAAATGCAATTAGCCTCGTCCAGAATTTGAACTTGGGTCACCGTATCCCTTTCCTACGACAATAACTATAATACAACTAACTTGCACATGGTCCATGCTAATCTTCTCTTGTTACATAATATATGCAGTGGCATAAGATTATTGTCAATCCCCTGTAATTCTGAGGGGATGACCCTTTTCATACTTATGTAAGGTAGTATAGAGATATGGTGGCGATCAGTGCAGTTGATGGCCCTGAAAGTGAGTGACGGCGTTTGACCTCACTCTCACCTTGCTTCTGGGGATAAATCATGGGAACCGGAAGGCATAGAAAACCTGTTCCGGTTTAAGTAAGGAGCTTTTGTTTAGTTTGCAGTGGACGTCAGACAGAGCAGTCGGCCATGATGCTCTGTCTAAACTGTAACTCTGCATACGCGCGCTATGTTATGTCTGGGTTGGGGGTTTACCGAATAAAGTAACATTAAAAGAAAATCGAAGTCTTGTGTTTACTAAAAACTAACAATGACACAGAGCTTCTGATAAGGAGAAATCCCTAACAGAAACCAGACCCGAAGTCCCCAAGGAAGTCCAGACCTTAGAAGATTCCAGACCCAGACGCAAGATGTTAGAAGATAGAACCAAAGCCGACCAGGAGAAAAGACGACTAGAAGTAAGAAAGGGTACACAACATTATATCGATTTGGTACCGTGAAAACCTCAGTATGCAATACTCTGTCCGTATCGTTCCAATTTTAGTATGTTTACCACCGAAACTAATACATTTACCCTGTATAAATTGTGAGAATTGAAGTTCACTGTAAATGTTGACACAGTATAATGGCTGTTTCGGACCCATGTTCTTTACGAGTCAATACTACATTCACGAAGGTCAGTCTATCGTGACCTTTATTAAATGTTTTATTGTGTTCACATAGCTCATTACTACTTGAACATTTTCCCAAGAGGCTATTAGCATGCCAAGCACAACAAAAAACACATTATAGTGTTTGATGGGCAAGCATTAGATTTAAAAGCCTTAAAATTAACCACCTGCTTATCCCACGAGAAAAGGGTACTCTAACCGGTGGACACTTTATTTAGCTATCCGATGGTCGCAGGTTCAATCCCTGGATAATACATTCCGGTTTAGTTGAAAAAGCAAAGCCACAGACACAGACACACAGACATACTCAGACACAAAGACACGGACACACACACACACACACACACACACACACATGTCAGGATATGGATTCTCTATGAAGAAATCAAAGAACAAAAAATAGAATAGTATTAAATTATTGTTGTTAGCGACATTTGACGATGTTCTACCATATAAGATGTTATATCCAAATTGGAAAAGACCGTTTCCCGCTAGATCCCCGAAGTTAAGCAGCGATAAGTCTTTTTAATACTTAGATAGGTGACCACTTAAGCAACGGTATGTACTGTAAGAAATCGAGTATCAAAATGACTTGATTAAGCATTAAATGACTTGCAAAGGGTTGATATGCCATTAAATAAAAACAACTAAACCAAAAGATTCGTCACAAGAAAAATTAATGTAAGACTAATTTAGTGATATATACCACCGTTTTCTTTTATGGGATCTAATGACTTCTTGAAAATAGCAAAAAGGCAGCGATATCTCACACAGTCTATTACAGATTCAGACTACGCGGATGATCTGGTAGTTTTAGCAGATACACCGGTACAAGCAGAATCATTGTCGCGTAGCTTGGAGAGGGTGTCAAGAGGCTTTGGCCTCAATGTGAACCCAGATAAAACTGAGTTCGTGTGTTCTAAATAATATTGAGACCGCTCCAAACCTGATAGTAAGCCTGTAAACTTAGTAGACCAGATCACATACCTAGGTAGTAATAAATCATCTGGATGATATTGCGCTGTCTTGAACAAATATTGGATGCAGAACCCGACAAGGAATTGTCACCTATTACGCCAAACATCCAAGTGAGAGGAACAAGACATGCTGGACACTGCTGGAGAAGCAAGGACGTTCTCCTATGGACACATATACATGGACACACCAGTGTAGGCCAACCAGCAGAAAACTATATCAATCATCTCTATGTTGATTCCGGATGTCGTGCGGAAGACCTGCCAGGAGCGATGTCCAATAAGTATGGTTGGCGAGAGAGTCAAGGGAATCCGTGCTGCCAGCGCGAAATGATAATTATATATCCTCTAGGAGGCGCGTGGTCTAATGGTTAGAGTAATAGAAATGGACTCGTGAACCCGAGTTCAATTCCTGGACTAAGCTGTTTGCATTTCACATAGCGCTAATACCTTGGGAAAGGTATGAATCCAATTCTACCTCCTGCTATGGGAAATAACAGGGCAGACTGGGCTCTTTAACCATGGCTAGGTAACCAGTCAAGGAGAAGGAAAACTTAATTCAAACCTGTTAAACTCCGCTTAAGAAATTGACCTTGTGTCGCATTCTGCTCGTGCGGAGGGGTTGGTATATATATATATATATATATATATATGCTAGTCGCAAATGTGTGTGTTGTATAGCCTTTTACTTATCTTCCTATACTGATATCTTATATTTTCTGTCTTCTATACTGGCCGGGTCTATAATCTTCTATCTGGTATTTTGGGCTGAATTCACTGGTTTCCATCTGAGACTTCTTGGGTTGGTCTTGGGTTAATCTCCCTGTCCACCTTCTTGTTCTTATAAATGAACACAATGACTTGGTGAATTCTAGACGTCTTTATTCACCCGACGTCCTAAAGATAGCCATTACACACTGAGAGGAATTCTAAGGACAGACGCCATTTTTGTCTGTCCCAAGCGATTGCCTAATTCTATCTGAATCTCTAACACGTTTTCAGGATCGAACCAACCAATCAGAGAACTGCTAAAAAACGGTCAGTCAAAGGTTACTAACTGTCTATCATATTACTGGTTATTTTTCATGACTCTTATTTTAACGAATTTCCAGTAAACTTTTGAATTCTGCAATCACCTTACACAATTAATAGGCTGCCTATTTATTATGTAACACGTGGCCTAAAATTATCTTCTTTAGAAATGGACTCGATGAGGTAAAGTTCACATTAATTCAGGCTCTTGGAAGAGCTATATTGTGTCAATTTTAAGCGGAGTTTAACAGGTTTTAATTAAATTCTAAGGATCTCTGCTTCTCTAAATCGGCTATATCCTTTATTTCTTTACTTACTTTTTCAATGGATTGCCACGTTGTGTCGTCTGTAACTGAGACATCTCCTTTTGGGGACAACAAAATCTAAAACATTTTGTGTACACTTTTTTGTTCATTTATCTAAGACTTCTTTATATATATAATATATATATATATATATATATACCCAACTTCACTGCTCGAGCAGGAAGCGACACATGGTCAGTTGTTAAGTTTTCATTCTCTTAGACTGGTTGTTAAACAATTTAAAGAGCTAAGTCTGTCCTAATTAAAGGAATGATAATTGGATGCATACATTTCCCATATATATATATATATATATTATATATATATATATATAGATAGATAGATAGATAGATAGAAAGAGAGACAGGCAGACAGACTGGCAGACAGACAGACAGAGACAGACGAGGTACATTCTAAAGGTATCGAGACTGAAAGGGAAGCTGTGTTTAGCAAGACAACCCCCCCCAAAAAAAAACAACAAAAAAAATAATGATGAACGAAACTTTAATTTTCCTCACAACAGTCTCCTTATTTAACAGTATAAATTTAAAATATTCAGT
The DNA here is from genome assembly GCA_023376005.1 of Doryteuthis pealeii. Classification (NCBI taxonomy): domain Eukaryota; kingdom Metazoa; phylum Mollusca; class Cephalopoda; order Myopsida; family Loliginidae; genus Doryteuthis; species Doryteuthis pealeii. Next base: position 33,307,740 of record CM042137.1, read on the forward strand.
TAAAATCTTATTTCTTCCCTTATATTTTCATGCTTTTTTAAAATTCTATTTTTCTTACTTTTTTTCAGAGTTTTCCCTCTTTTAGACCGTTTGCCACACCAAGATTAGAGAGCCCAGTCTACCTTGCTATTTACCCATAGCTGGAAGTAGAATAGTAGGATGCATACATTCCCCAAGGTAATCAACGCTATGTGAAATGCAAACAGCCTCGTCAAGAATTTGAACTCGTGTCGCCGTGTCCATTCCCTTCTCTTCTACTCTCACCAACGGGCAGATTGGACTCTTTATAATTGGTAAGACAGCCAGTAGAGGAGAAGGAAACAGACTCTGAATTTAAAATCGGGGGCGTTGGGTTAGTCCATCCTATAAAAACATATTTGCTACGAAATCGAAACTGATGTGGTGTGGTTACGGTTCTATTCTTCCCAAATCAACGGAACACATTTAGATTTACAGATATCCACTAAAATGAACAACAGAATACGAACAACCACTCCTGTTTAATAAATTGCACAGTAATAGAGTCATCGAATACAAGTATATGTATTTACCCAACTCCTCCGCATGAACAGGATTTGACATGTCTATTTTAAAGCTGAGTTTAACAGGTTTGAAATCAGTTTTCTTTTCTTAGACTAGTTACGTAACCAAGGTGAAAGAGCCCAGTATGACCTACTATTTACCAATATATATATATATATATATTTAGCAAACTGATTCCTTCAGGTTATCAGTGGTGCCGAAACCCGGGAATGAACCAGGGACCTTCAGATTATCAGACAGTCATAGTCGTCGTACTTGCTTTGCTCTCCCAGCAGTTCTAATCTTCTCACTAGCACAATCCAACTATATCCTTTTTTCCACTCGTTTCGACAGCCAAAATGCTACAGCAGACTTTCTCCCCGATCTGGGAGGGCAGGTCCCTAAATATCCCATTGCTGTGTTTCATCCGAGTTCCTCACTCTGAATTGCAGGTTCGACATTCATCAGCACGCGTCAATCCTCACGACGAGACTCCACATCCGGGCCACTCTGCACTGTTCGTGCGGAATTTCACCAGCATTTCAGCAACGAAGAGGTGACGAGTTCAATTTCCGTGGTCACTCGCCACACTCCTCCCCCTCGCACAGGCCACACATATCCGGACTCGTTTCGTTAGTGGGGGCTGGGAATCTGCTCGTCCACAATATATATATTCTTTTTTACGAAGGTAATCCAAAAGGTAAGGTCTCCAATACATTAAGAAATAAAAGAAACGTTTATTGTTTATTGTCAATGATGTTTACCTCATTTTAAAATTTTAACATGTATCTATTTTTCTACATAATCGCCATTTCGTTCGATACATTTTTCTAGAATCAGTGGCAGTTTTTGTATGCCCATGTAATACCACCTTGCCGCCATGTCGTTCAGGAAACGTTGAACCTCGTCGTCGTTGCAAACTCCTACACCAGACGTTTGGGCATCCATACATGACTCACCATACACTTCTGTTAATTAGCGATGAAGTGCAATCGTTTTAATGCATTTTGCGTTCTAAAACCGAATAATTGCGTGAACTTCATACTTGGCAGTAGCGTTAATCAGGAGGTCCATCAGAAACTACTGCCAAGCCAAGACTGACCGTAGCCGTGAGGCGCGTGCAGTCGTATGCGCAACAAAGACAACAGTATTTCCAATAGCAACACGAACAGTTTTCCCTGTATCTCCAGCTCTTTGGAGACGTTACTTTTGGGCTTAACCTCGTATATTATCTTTTATTTCTTCGTTTTATTCACTTGCTATCACTTTCATATAAATATTCACTTTCTATCACAATTTCTGTTGCATTTCCAGTTGTGAAAACATTCGTGATTTGATGCTTAGAACCATCTTCTCATTGTCGAGATGAGATTAAGTATGTTTTCTTCTTTGGCTTCGAGGTTCAAATCTTTGATATGTTCATTGTCCACTAACAGCATGAGAATAATCCAATGATGTTTGGTTTATTGTTCGCTTGTTGGTTTCTGTATCTAGTCATCGTTTGGTATCAAATTTATTTATTCAATGATGGTAAATCCTCCATTGTTTTTACAATTGGATGTTGTCATAGTTGTCAAGTTCCTGTAGAGTATCCCTGTGTTGAACCTTTTATTTTATTATTTCTTGCTCTCATTTGTCTGAGTTAAGAATACAGAATTTATTTCGGAAGCCTTTTGCTCTTCATTCGACCCCCCCCCCAAAAAAAAAAAACATGTCTTGTCCATCGAAGTTGGTGATGTTTGGCGATAGATTAGAAATTCATCTTATTAGCGGTATCAAAGATATTATTCAGTGTCCTGGGTATGATGTTAAACAGCTTCTAGTGGTGAGGTTTAATCTAACATGAAGTGGTAGTACCAGTTAGGGTCCAATCTAGGTTAAATAGATCAAAAAATGAATTTAAAGTTTAGTACAGTTAGGGTCCAATCTATGGGTTAAATAGATAAAAAAATGAATTTAAAGTTTTAGTACCAGTTAGGGTCCAATCATGGGTTAAATAGATCAAAAAATGAATTTAAAGTTTAGTACCAGTTAGGGTCCAATCCCAAAAAATGAATTTAAAGTTTAGTACCAGTTAGGGTCCAATCCCAATCAAAAAATGAATTAAAGTTAGTACCAGTTAGGGTCCAATCATGGTTAAATAGATCAAAAAATGAATTTAAAGTGTAGTACCAGTTAGGGTCCAATCTATGGGTTAAATAGATAAAAAATGAATTTAAAGTTTAGTACCAGTTAGGTCCAATCTATGGGTTAAATAGATAAAAAAAATGAATTTAAAGTGGTAGTACCAGTTAGGGTCCAATCTATGGGTTAAATAGATAAAAAAATGAATTTAAAGTGGTAGTACCAGTTAGGGTCCAATCTATGGGTTAAATAGAAAAAAAAATGAATTTAAAGTGGTAGTACCAGTTAGGGTCCAATCTATGGGTTAAATAGATAAAAAAAATGAATTTAAAGTGGTAGTACCAGTTAGGGTCCAATCTATGGGTTAAATAGATAAAAAAATGAATTTAAAGTGGTAGTACCAGTTAGGGTCCAATCTATGGGTTAAATAGATAAAAAAATGAATTTAAAGTGGTAGTACCAGTTAGGGTCCAATCTATGGGTTAAATAGATAAAAAAAATGAATTTAAAGTGGTAGTACCAGTTAGGTCCAATCTATGGTTAAATAGATAAAAAAATGAATTTAAAGTTAGTACCAGTTAGGGTCCAACCTATGGGTTAAACAGATCAAAAAATGAATTTAAAGTGGTAGTACCAGTTAGGGTCCAATCTATGGTTAAATAGATAAAAAAATTAATTTAAAGTGTAGTACCAGTTAGGGTCCAATCTATGGGTTAAATTGATCAAAAAATGAATTTAAAGTGGTAGTACCAGTTAGGGTCCAATCTATGGGTTAAATTGATCAAAAAAATGAATTTAAAGTGGTAGTACCAGTTAGGGTCCAATCTATGGGTTAAATAGATAAAAAAAAAATGAATTTAAAGTGTGTTTAAAATGAGTTTAAAAAATGAATACCCAACAAGAATGAATAAAACGTCTTTGACATAAAAATAACCCAAGAGTTGATATTCCGACAACCAACCAACCAACCAACCAACCAATCAATTAGCCAACCAGATCTTATTTGACATAAGTCAAAAAATAATGTTCTGAGAGTTTTCTGCTTGATATAGCACGTCGGAGGATGGGTGATGTAACGGCAATCATTTTGTTCCATGAGGCCTTTTTCTCAGGCAGAACCTCATCTTAAAAGGGCGAGAATCGAGTTAATTGCTCGGTGATTGAGACGACTCTTAAGCTGAATACCGATGGATCCAAGCATTTTTGAAACGGACACGCACGAGTTTTGATTCGTGCGTGGCTGTCCACGATAAACATGACTTTATGTCTCTTCACGCTTGGTATGAAGTCGGAGAAATAACTGATATAGCAGGATGTTTGCTTCCTTTGATAGGCCACATTAAAGAAATATCTTTCTAGCGAATTTTACCACATTTGCAGTTAGCAGCTTTCAGTTAATTGGATATTTAATCTTCATTTGCATGAAAGGTAAAAAAAATGCTTCTAGGAAGAAGGAAGCCTGCAACTTGTTCCTGAATTATAATGTCAAAAGCTTCAAAAATTTTCTGAAGTGTTAATTTGTGACATTTGTTGGATAAACCTCTTTGTTCTTTTCTTACCATATTTTTATACTTATCTTCTTAGCCGGTCGGATTGTCTATTCTATATGTAGCTATCTGGGTTGGTTTATCTCAATCTCCTGATCCTTTTGGGGCTGGTCTTGTACCCGTTCTTGTTTTTATAAACGAATACAAGACTCTTTGGAGCGTTTTTATTTCGAAACCCAAGTTATAACCGCATGCGTAAAGAGAAACAAGCTATCTTGCGCGCATTTGCCACGGCGCCTGGAACTACTCTGAATCTCTAACTCGTTCTCGCGATTAGACTGACCAATCAGAGAACAGCTACAAGGTCAGTTAAAAGTTGAACATTATCATTCATATTTTTGGCATTTTTCATGACTCTTCTTTTACAGTTACTTTTTGAAGTCTATACTGCCGTAAATAATCAATAGGCAACCTATTAATTATCTAACACATTCACTTTCACGCTTAAGATTTCCTATGCATCTATAAATGTAATTGTTCTCATATGACAGTGAAGGAATGGTGCAGTCGTCCATTTACTGTCACTTAAGCATCATAGATTCTCAAGTCTTCATTAGTAATTAAGATTAAATGAACCTCTATCATAGGAATATCTTAAGGAGACCCCAGATTGTTGTGAATTGTCGCCTTTTCCTTAGCATCGCTCAAAGATACTAAAAGAAAACTTGGTGCTTAACTCCTACTGTGATGTCAAAGAGAGAGAGAGAGAGAGAGAGAGAGAGAGAGAGAAGAGAGAGAGAGAGAGAGAGAGAGAGAGATTTCTTTTGTACCGTTCTGTTTCATCCCCCTCCTTCATCTAACGCTTAAATGATTTTGCATCAAGTCAGTGGAGCCTCGGAAGCGAGAAACACATACCAGAAGGCGGACCATATAGCGGCATCGAATTCCTCTCAAATTCATAAATCCTGTTCAGCGGTTGCTGTTGCTGTGCTGTTGCTGCTGCTGCTGTTGACGAATTATCTTCTGTATTTCTCTGGAAGCAAAGATGGTGTCTATTGTTTTTCTTTAAATGCGAAATTCACATTGATATTCAGGATCATCACAAACGACGTGAATCACCATTTGGTCCACGCAGAGTCACTGGTTCTTACTTTTCACTTTCTACTCATGATCGACCCGAGTCACTTTTGTGAGTGATTAATGCCTAGGGTACGGCGTACCATTTAAAAAAAAGTTCTTTGCCTGGTTTGAAGTGATTAATTCTCTCGGTAAAAGAGAAATGAGAATTGTTACCGTATAACAAAATTACGTTATTATCTGTTTATATTTCAGAGATTAGGCGTTGTTATTGTTATAAAACCTACCTATAAACAATAATAGGTATGTCCTAATCTTCATAAACACGGAAGTATTATACTGACTGAGAATGAGACGCATAAAATTCTCTGGGACTTCGAGGTATAGACGGATCACCTAATCCCGGACAGGAGACCGGACCTCGTATTGATTGACAAGAAAAGAAGCTGTCATATTGTGGATTTTCCGTCTCGGCTGACCACCGAGTGACAAATACTTGGACTCGCAAAAAAACTGAGAAAACTGTGGAACATGAAGATGAAGGTCGTACCAATTGTAATTGTGCCCTTGGAACGATCCCAAATGCCCTGGAAAGGAATTTGGGTGAATTGGAAATCAGATGAAGAATCGAGACCATCCAAACTATAGTACTGTTGGGATCGGCTAGAATACCCAGAAGAGTCCTGGAGACCAGAAGAGATTTGCTGTCACTCAGCCTCCAGTGAACCACCGGCTACGACAGGTGTGAAATAATAATAATAATAATAATAATAATAATAATAATCTGGTGGATTTTGCAGTGCCAGCAGATCACAGGGTGAAGCTAAAGGAAATGAAAAAATGGACAAATTTCTGGACCTTGCCAGAGAACTGAAAAAGTTATGGAATATGAAAGTGAAAGTGATACCAATTGTGTTGGTGCACTTGGAACAGTCCCAAAAGGATTGGAAAAGGGTTTGGAAAGTTTGGAAATCAGAGGAAGGATTGAAACCATTCAGAACACTGTACTGCTGCAATCTGTCAGAATACTCAGAAGAGTCCTGGAGACCTGAGGAGACTTGCTGTCACTCAGACTCCAGAGAAAGACCATCAGCTAATGCTGATGTGAAAACTCAAAAGGAGCAAATAATAATAATAATAAAATAATAATCTTATTATAATGGAGATTGTGTGTTTGTTTGTCTGTAACCGAAACTAAATCATTACTCAAGTCACAATTCCCTTAGTTATTGACGTCACATTCACCATGAATTTATTTTTTATTTAAACCCCAATTATTGATAAAATTGGTATACCTTATTAATACTGTTGGATTAATCTACATACTAATAACATGCAAGTATATTTATATATTCAACAAAATAGCGGTTTACAGTGTGAACGAGAAGGCTAATTTGCATATTGATATTAAGAATTTGATTTTAATAAATATATGATTAGTATTATTGATTTCTAATTGTTTGGTTTTCTCTTAACGAATCTGATAAAAAATCTCTGGATAAATCTTAAAAGAAATCCATAAACAAGACGAAAGAACTATAATTTTATTAAATACTTCATATTCTAACTAAATAGATAAATTAGGAAAAATGAAAGACGGGAGTGATGGAAAATGATGGAAGAGTTAGATTTAAAGCTGTTCTATTTTTTGATTATACCCCCTCAGTTTATCTAAATAGTTTCTAATTTGATACAATATTTTATAACATCAAAACCTAAATACTTGCACCCGAAGGGTGCATATATTTGCTAGTAATAATAATAATAATAATAATAATAATAATAATATAATAATAATAATAATGATTACAGCACAAAACAATGCACAAGAACAAGTTATATCAAAGCATAGATAAGACAACAGAGTGTGTGTGTGACAGAGATGAGACCATTAAACCGAATAGCAAAAACTAGCATAACGGGAATACAAAAACGACTGGGTTGGGAATGTGATCCACTGGGAATTGTGGAAAAATTAAATTTTGACCATACAACAAAAGGGTATATGCATAAACCAGAATCTATTCTTGAGAATGTAATCCATAAAATTCTCTGGTACTTTGAGATAAAGACGGATCACCCTATCCCAGCCAGGAGACCAGGCCTAGTGTTGATTAACAAAAAAAGAGAACTTGTCAACTGGTAAACTTTGCAAGTTCCAGCTGATCACAGGGTGAAGATGAAGGAAAACGAAAAGATAGACAAATACCTGTACCTTGCCAGAGAATTGAAACAGCTGTGGAATATGAGATTCAAAGTGATACCAATTGTAGTTGGTGCACTTGGAACGGTCCCAGAAAAGCTTTGGAAAAAAGACCAGGGGATGAATTGAGACCATCCAGACCACTGCATTGCTGCAATCGGCCAGAATATTCAGATGAGGCCTGGAGACCCGAGGAAACTTGTTGTCACTCAGACTCCAGTGAAATACCATATAGCTAACGCTGGTGTGTAAAACTCACATGATAATAATAATAATAATAATAATAATAATAATAATAATAATAATAATAATCTGGTGGATTTTGCAGTGCCAGCAGATCACAGGGTGAAGCTAAAGGAAAATGAAAAAATGGACAAATTTCTAGACCTTGCCAGAGAACTTAAAAAGTTATGGAATATGAAAGTGAAAGTGATACCAATTGTAGTTGGTGCACTTGGAACAGTCCCAAAAGGATTAGAAAAGGGTTTGGAAAGTTTGGAAATCAGAGGAAGGATTGAAACCATTCAGAACACTGCACTGCTGCAATCTGCCAGAATACCCAGAAGAGTCCTGGAGACCTGAGGAGACTTGCTGTCACTCAGACTCCAGAGAAAGACCATCAACTAATGAGAAGACATAGAGATGTCTAAGAAAGGGAAACCTCAAGAGAAAAACTCTAATATATCCTAATTGCATCAGAAAACAATGCCACAAAAACAAACTATATAGCGAAAATAGATAAGACACAACAGGACAACAAATGCAGGATTTGTGCAGACAGAGATGAAACGGTTAATCATATAATAAGTGAATGCAGTAAACTAGCACAATGGGAATACAAGACTACGCACGACTGGGTGGGAAAGGAGAGCCACTGGGAAATGTATAAGTAATTAAATACTTTGGATTATGATATCCGACAATGTAGTTAATGCAAATGAAAAACTTAAACCAAGTTGCTGAAATTAACAATTTATTTATCTATGATGACATGTTTTCTTTGTTATTTAAAAAAGAACATCTTGTGAAGTTGGGTCTATAAAACATATCATCCGTATACAGTTTTCTTTTTTCAGTTACATCAATTACATTACTATATACATTATAAAAACCCTACAATCACTAGAACCATAATTTTGTATGGCCAAAAATAATTCATTAAAACATTCAATCTTGGAACCGGTATACTAAACCTTATTATAATGGAGATTGGTGTTTGTCTGTCTGTAACCGAAACTATATTACTACTCAAGTCACAATTCCCTTAGTTATTGACGTCATAATATCCATGATTTTATTTTTATTTAAACCTAAATTATTAATAAGTTTTATTTTACATTATTAAGACTGTTGAGCATATCTACATACTAATAACATGCAATTGTATTTATATATTAAAAAAATAGCGGTTTTCAGTGTTAACAGGAAGGCTAATTTGCATATTGATATAAAAAAATTAATTTTAATAAGTGCTTAGTATTATTGATTTCAAATTGTTTGGTTTATCTTAATGAATATGAGCAAAAATCCCGGGCATAAATCTTAAAAGAAATCCATTAACAAGAAGAAATAACTCATTTTATTATTACTTCCTATTTTAACTAAATAGTTAAATAATGAAAATTTACCAACGAAAGACGGGAGTGATGGAAGAGTAAGTTTCAGTTGTTCTATTTTTCTATTTTACCCCCCTCTGTTTCAAATCTTTTTATCTGCATTCTTATTTAGTTTCAATAGCCTTTCTAATTTGATATAATATTCTATTCCATTAAAATTTAAATACTTGCACCCGGAGGGTGGATATCTTTGCTAGTATATTTAAAAATTAATAAATATGCGAACCCAAACTTCAGTTTACATGCACTGCGATCGTTTTCTACGACATAAACACATGAAAATATAAGTTCAGATTTTTTTAATTTACGAGAGTAATACCAAAGATAAGGTCTCCTAAATATTTAGAAATCACAGAAACTTTTATTGTTTATTGTCGATGATATCTACGTCATTCTAAAGTTTCAATATGTATCAATTTTTCTACACAATCACTATTTCGGTCGATGCATTTTTGTAAGGGCTGTGACTACTTTGTATGTCCATGTTATACCAGCTCACTGCCATTTATTTGAGGAAGCGCTGAACCTCTACGTCGTTGCAAACTCCCTACACGATTTGTGGACGTTTTTGACATCCATGCACTTCTGTTAATTGGCGATGAATTTCAATCGTTTTAATGTCTTTTGCGTTCTAAGACCGAATAACTGAGCCATCAACCAACCAATAAATCATACATACAAAAAAAAAAAAAAAAAGATTTGGCATTAGATAGTCCACAAGGGTTGATATGCCATTAAACCAACCAACTAAATATATCTGCTTTTAATTTGAAGTTGATATAGATTATATTGTCCAGGAGTTTTTAATTTTTTTATTTCTCTGAATTTTTTAAATGAGGCTTGATAATTAGTATTATTCTGAGTATTGTCCTCATCTTCATTGTTATTTGTACAACGTTTCGGCCGATGTGCCCTCCTTCAGGTATTTCGTGTCGGACTCGGGAACCTTTTCGTCGGACTCAGTAACCTTCTTGTAATCGGGAGCTATCACGGAACTTCGATCCTAACCCTTTACCTAACCAGTTCACGGGGGTATCCTGTTCTCATTCCACTAACCAGCTGGGGTACAGGTGTTAAGCTGTGTTAATTATTATTCTATGTTACTGCTGCCCCTGACCAGAATTGAACCTGCAGTCTAGAGTTAACTATCAATTAGAACTACCTATTCACTTATGTAAGATTTTTTTTTACTAGACTCATATTGGGTGTTTTTTTAAAATCTAATCTAGTCTTATTAATTATAGGTTCCCATATTGTGTTCATTTTTTTTTTTACGGAAAATTTAAAAAAATGTCCTTCTGGATAATAACTGACGGGCTAGAAACCAACCAACCAACCAAACCAATCAACCAACTAAATATATATGCTTATTAATTTGAAATTGATATAGACTTTATTGTCCAAGCGTTTTTTTGTTTTTTTTTGTTTCTGATTTTACTTTTTTTTTTTTACGGAAAAAAAAAAAAGTCCTTTTGAATAATAAGTGACGAGCTAGAAATTGGCTGGATACGAATTGGAAATAAATGGTTGGGAAAATGCGTGCTGCGAAAGAAAAGCTAAAAAGCCAGTGAAGAAACGGTCAAGATTGACAATCAGCAAAGCACTGGCCTAATTAAATGGTTGCGCAGCTACGAACCACTGGCTCCGACTCCACACCGCCCGCTTCGTTGTCGATTAAATCCAGGAATATAACGAACGGAGAAAATCGATTGAAGTCACATTAACCTTGGTAGTGATGACGTACATCCGTTGCTAGCTCAATCATAACACTGCACTTAGATCCACATTTCGGCGACAGACTCAATGTTTTTGTTCATAAACACTCACTTGTAGAAAGGTGTTTTGCATTACATTAACACCAAATTCAATTAAAAAAAATGTTGTTAAAAAGGGGTTAAATGGTTTTGCCTTTTTTAATTTGCAAACAGCGAAACCGTTTCTTCCATTGTCATAACACAGGTGATACTGCAAAGTACGGATTACCATAGATTTATATCCAAAATACTCATTTGCATAAAACCATCGTGTGGATATAACTAGCTTAACTATAGGCTAGTTAACTAATAATTTCTGTTGTCATAATTCTAGTGATGTTTTGCCATAGATAAAATGTCTAAAATAGACAAGGGCTGGTTCAGCTCAGTCGGTAGAGCGTCCGCCTAGGAAACACAAGGTTCCTGGTTCGATACCGGCCATCGCTAACTCATCGTATGAGTAGCACTGGGATCTGTACGGTAAAGTGGGGGAGCTGATGGTAGGTGTGGCACTCCACCTCAGACCCAAAATTGATCAAGCGCTAGTGAAAAGGGGATAGACTCCCTCGCTCTCTGGCTGATATCGATTTTAGGCCACCCCGACAACTTTACTTACTATAAAAAAATAAATTATTTTTTGTTGATTTGCGTTTTTTTTATAGAAAAAAACCCATGATAATCGATATTCCATTATTCCAAAATGTTCACTATGTGGGTGAATAGGCATTTGAATTGAATTATTTAAATATGGTTTAAATTTTATATAAATATATGGGGACATTTTTTGGCGGGAGTAGTACCTCCCAAGGATCCCTTTGATTAAAATGAAATGTACTTATCCAAGTACCCTGGGTAATGTAGTCTGAAAATAAATATGTTTATGGGGTTTATCTCCGAAATCCCTGGTAATAGAAACCGCGATTTTCTCATATGGGGAGGTGTAACCACCATTATGGTCACTTAATATCAAAATTTGCTGAAATTTTGTGAATAGGCATGATTTTGGTCATTTATATTTCAATCAAATCGAAGGGAAAATTCAGTCACCCCGCAGACCCCCTTTGATAAAAAAATAAATATACTTATCCATGTATCCATGTAATGTAATTTCGGAATAAATATGTTTATGGGGGTACATCTCCAAAATCCAATGAGAACATCGGCAAGAAACAAACAAATAAACAGATGAGAACTAAAACTTTATAAATAGATTTATTTGACATGATACTAAAAACTGAATCTCAGAAAATACAATTTTCACAATAAACCAGGAACGTTTAATAAAAAAAATACATTAACAACTAATTAAAAAAAGACTAAGACAATGCTTCTTACTCTATTGAAAGAGAGCATAGTTGGTGTGTTCCTACAGGTCACTATAAATAGTGAGACATCGAGTGAAAAGGTTGTACTGTTACTGTTAACGCAAGCTAGCCATTCCAGTACCATTATTGTAAATACAACTGTTGGTCCGAAATAAAGGGGAGTCCCCGTGACGTAATGGGTAACGTGACGTAATGGGTAAAGTGACGTAATGGGTAACGCACATCATAGTAAAAGAGTTTGAACTCCAGTCGTACTATAACGTTCACTTTTGGACTAAGACACTTTTATTACCATTAATATTCTTCTAGAAGAAGGGTTTTAACATTAAATAACCCATGAAGGTTTATATGCCATTAAAGAAAGAAACCAAACCTAATTTTGTTGATATCACTGTTAAACCACACTGAATTCATCGGTTTCCGCTAGGTCACCGAAGTTAAGCAGCGATGAGCCAGTTTAATACTTAATTAGGTGACCACTTAAGCAACAGAAAGTACTGTAAACAACCTGCGTCCCTTGCTTATCAAAATGACTTGATTCGCCATTAAATGAACCGAAAAGAATCAATATGCCATAAAACAAAACAACCTCATTTTGTTCCCATAAAAAAATTATGCGAACATATGTTATACGGGCCCAATGCCACCAGGCTTAATAATTTTGGTGTTGCATTGATAGTATTTTTTAGAGCACACCAATAGAGAGTCTCCTCTGTGTTTGTATTTAGATAAAGGTGAAGCTTTCAAGTTTGTTTCAGGCTGAAGCACTTCCAAGTGAGATTATTCAGACAGGATACCGAGAAAGAAACATAACGCCAATTCATGTTAGTCTTAACTGTATCAATCGTCTTGTATTTACATTCAGGAAGACATACTGATCTTCGATGTCAAAATATTCAAAATCTCACAGCAATCAATTATGTCAAAGTTTATATATGTTTATGATAAAAAAAACATCACAATCATCGTCAGGTTGAGCTGGCACCACTGATATCCATGACTCTCTCTCTCTCTCTCTCTCTCTCTCTCTCTCTCTCTCTCTCTCTCTCTCTCCAACTGTTCCTATCGGTTTTACCTCAGAGAAGTCCTCTACACAGCATCCAGAATCTGCACAGAGCTGATTGATGTAGCTTCTTGCTGATCAGCCCACACTGGTGCGTCCATGCAGGAAACTGCCGGAGAAGCAAGGACGAACTCACAAGTGGCATTCTCCTGTGGACATGTGTACCTGTAATTTTCCACGCGTAGAGAGAGAGAGGGGGAGAAGAGAGAGGGAGAGAGAGAGAGGGGGCAAGGGGGGGGGGCAAGGGGGGGCAAGGTGAATCCGTGCTGTCTGCTCGACTTTATGATGGCGAAGAAAGTAATTTTGCGGTTCGTTCAGTAGTTATTTACTGAGCTTAGCTTTGATGTGGCACAAGGTCAGAAGGATGGGCCGCCCAACGAGAATCGAACTCTCTAACAATGGTCCGCAAATCTATCTTGCTAACCATTACACCATGTGAGGTGCCTTCGTTTAATATGACCGCCTGAAGCAGTTACATTTTAATGGCGGCTTTGCTAATCCAGTCAATGAATTACCATTAATAAGCAATTCTATTAGTTTCCATTTTATTTTCAATCCTAACTATAACCGCAAAATCCGGTTTTCGGTTCATTACAGGAAATGAATTCACAATGGAATAATAATTAACAAATTAGTTTAGTTTCACTTTCACTTTCGATTTTCGTTTATAATTTCAATAAATTCCAAGTAATTCAGAGAAAAATAACAGTTTATCAAAAATCCTAATTAGTTTTTTCCTATTTGACTTTGAAAATTGGTCTTCTGGGAAATAATAGCCTGCTTTAATCTTATTCACATACCTAAGTAGACATATCTTATACACTGAAAGGGATGTTAATGCATGCATAAGAAAGACACGGGTTACTATAAACAGATTATCAATCATTTGGAAATCTGATCTCATTGATAAGTTAAAGCGACAATTATTCCAAGTCGTAGTTGTATCAGTGCTACTGTACGGCTGCACTACTTGGATCCAAACGAAGCGCCTAGAGAATAAACTAAATGGGAGCTGCACAAGGATGCTGCCTGTGGTCTTAAATAAATCGCAGAAACAACATCCCACAAGAAAGCAGATGTATGGACACTTTCCCCCTATCACACAAACCACCTGAGTAAGACGAACAAGACATGCTAGACACTAATGGAGAAGCAAGGGCGAACTCATAAGTGACGTTCTCCTGTGGAGACATGCACAAGGCCACGCCAGTGTCGTCAGTTTAGCAAGGACATACATCAATTCTGTGCGAATTCTGGATGCTGCCGATAGGGATAATTGACGAGAGATGGTAATGTATATCCGTGCTGCCGGCATGAAATGCTGCTGCTGCTGCTGCTGCTGATGATGATGATGAAGCTTATATGAAGTAGATGTTAAAAATGATTAAGATAAACTGTATACAGTGGTACCTTTACTTACGAGTTGCCATAACATACGAGTTTTCCGAGTTACGGTCGATGTTTTGCTTTCAAGTAAGAGTGAGCTTCAGATACGCTTATGTTAATAAGATCACTAAAATAAGGATGGTTTTAGCATTCAATAAGCAACGAAGGTTGATATGCCATTAAATATAGAAACCAAACCAAATCAAATGCTTAATGAACTGAACTAATTCCTGCTTAAAAAAAACGTTGAAAATATTTCTTAACAGCGCTTGCTTCCTGAATAAAGCTTTAAATATGGTGATCCAAATGGCAAATAATAATTATTGTGGCTTGGTTTGTTTTACGGCATACCAACCCCTTTCGGGTCATCTGATGCTGAATCATGTAATTTTGATAAACAAAGGAATCCAGATGTTTACCATACCTGCTCTTTCTTAAGTGGTCACCCAATTAAATATTGAACTGTCTCATCACTGCTTAACTTTGGTGATCTATCGGGAACATGTGCTTTCAATGTGACTAGGGTGCGCTTGAAATTTCTCGACCGTAGGAGCGGTGTTCAGTAAATTCTTACACCTTAAAAAAATAAGGCCATTAAGTGATAGGTTCGAACAAGAGTTTATCGTGAGGCAACTATGTCATTAAGAATTTTTTTTATTTTGATAATGTAAATTGAAAATGTTCAGAACACTCCGCCGTACACAGGTTAGGGGTTAGGGGTTAGGGGTTAGGATTAATTCCTTCAAGCAGATATGCTAATTCATATGTTTTATGAATTCTTGTGTTGAGAGAGCAAAGAAAGTAACACTTTCAATCAAATTCTTAATGATATCGCTGATTCACAATAAAGCCTTTTTCAAATCCATTTATCGCTGAATGGTCTTATTTTTTAAGGTATAAGAATTTATTTAATACTGCTTCTACGGTCGAGAAAATTGAAGAGTGCCGTGACTTGACCGTAATTTGTGGTTTGGAGCCATACGTTAATTATGCTGCTCTCCAAACTGAAATGTTTCATTTAATCCGTATTTATTTTGATGCTCATTTTATCAAACCAGAAGTGTTTGTTTCGAACTTTTTAAAAAGTGTTTTGATGGAATAGACTTTTAATTCTCTATTTTTCTGAATTGAGATTAATTTACCTGTTTTTCTTTCTTTTTTAAAGGAAAAGAAAACACTTTTTAATAAAAAAAAACAACAACTGAAATGTAATAATCTCGCCTATTTCACCTTGAGAAAGTAAAAATAAAGTTCATAATGAAGTATGCTGCTAAATCAGTAATGAATCCTTACAAAGGAAGGTATTCAAATATCACTTCAAGACACCCGTTCAGGAAAATAGCATCCAGTAAAAAAACATGTAAAATTTTTTTTAAAATCAAAGATGTGCATATAAATATGGTAATCTATGCAGGCGCGTGGTTTAATGGTTAGAGTGGTAGGAAATTGACTCGTCGGCCCGAATTCAAATTCTGGACGAGGCTGTTTGCATTTCACATAGCGCTAATACCTTTGGGAAAGGTATGCATCCAACTACACTCACTTCAGCTATGGGTAAATAGAGTGGGCTCTTTAATCTTGGGTAGGTAACCAGTCTAGAAGGAAAACTATAAGTTAAAAACCGCTTAAGCAATTGACCTTCTATCGCTTCCTGCTTGTGCGGAGGGGTTGATATATATATATATATATATATATTATATATATATATATATATATATATATATATATCATTGTTGTTTACAGACGTGAGTTCTCTGGTGATTGTAAAAACATGTATCCTGTAAGTATGTAAATTAATTTTCCACTCCGGACTGACAGTCCCTGACGGCCGTAAGGGTAGGGAACTTTGCAGACGAAACGTTGAAATACATGCCTGTGGATGACTTATATATACCTCAGTGGGTCATTTAATGCCGATGAAGTTTTGAAATAAATCAATTATTAATGGATAATACAATTTTTTAATAAATACATTTTTCTATTTAACCCATAAATGAGACCCTAACAGGTACTACCACTCCGGGTCAGAGTGGACCAGGGAGCAATGGTGATAAATCCACATTCCCCAAACCTCGAAAACTGGAACCTCACTATCAGATAGAGTTTAACGTCATTCCCAGGACATCTAGACCTGCAGCCACCGCCTTCTAGCACCCATATGATAAAAAGAGGTTGGGGCTTGCCATAAGGGCAATAGGGTTGGGAAAATCATATAGGTGCTAGGGCTTGACATGACCAGCCGATTGATCGGAGGGGGCCTCTCCGACCGCCCGTCTAGCCCAAGATAGGGCCAAAGTGGAGTATTGCATGTCATGAATTGCTCATCCACCTGGACTCTATCCTTAAGCATCACGGGTCGCCACCCACGGCCAACAGGTGGCCCCATTGGGGGAGTCTTACCCCTCTGCAGAGGTGCAGTCGGTGCATTCTAACGCCCCAGCCGACAGGGCGGTATTTTAATGAATTCATTTTACTTCATTTAAAAAAAAAATTTCTCACGTACCTAATTTAATTTCTATGCTGAAGCAACTTGAATGGTCCTAAACAAGAAGTAACCGGGCACCGCAAGGTCTAAATTCGGCTCTGCATATCACACAAAGTAAAAGTAAATGATATTTTGTGGAGAGTTCAGAAATCCATAAACAGTAAACAACTGCGCAGATACTTTACGTTGAAATTGTAGCGTTAGTTTCGTATTTGCCTGGGAGAGTTGTCTGCCCGTTTAGTTTGCTGGTGCCCGCTAGGGACCGTTTTATATTTAAGCGGCTGGTTCAAACGCTTCTCTCTCTTTTTCTGTTCCTGATACTACGAGACACATGGGTTAGTTAAGGTCTACCCTTTCTCGTTGGGGCTTCGTCCCCCTCCTTACATTACTGTAAGTTCTTCACACAGCATGGACTATCCCTAGTCTCATGTCTGTGGCTTTTATGTATATCTTGTACCATTCATGAATGTGTCTTTATCTTTCTACATGTAACTTTGTTTTACCTATGTATTATGTATCTTGTTATATCCATGTGCTGTATACGTATTAAATGTTTTGTTTATCAAACCTTTGTTGGAGTCTTGTATTCAAGTATATATAACTTTGAATCCTTTTTTACAAAATAAATTAGAAAATACCGATGCAAAAATGTCAGCGGAAAGAAATCGATACTTATAAACCAAACCTCATAGACCCGTGGGCTGGTGCTGTAGAGATGTAAGACACCCCCAATGGGTCTACCTGTTATCTGTGGGTGGCGACCCGTGATGCTTAAGGACAGAATCATGATAGCTGAGAAATCCATGAAATGCAACACTTCACTTTGGCCCTTACTTGGGCTAGACGAGCGGTGGCCCCCTTCAATCATCGGCTGGTAACATCAAAGCCCTTATCAGATTGTTCCGACCATATTGCTCATGGCAAACCCCTAACCCTTTTTATCATATTGTTGTATACCCTTTCTTTACTTCTATTATTCTTCTGCTCATCTTTAGTATCTTACGTTCTTCTTCTAGCGTCTCTTCCAGCGTCTCTGTTCTTGCTGGCTGGTCGTCCTTGATTCATTTCTTCTTGTAGGTCAGTCTTGTTGCCAAGACATTCATCAACCACAAAACCATATTATTTATTTAAACTTTTTCACGTATTTCGCGGGCTTTCTGTAATATTCCATGGAAAGTCCCGCCCGTGATATGAAAAGGGGCCATCCCTTCAGAAATACAGGGGGTTGACAATAATCTATGCATATTTTATGTACAATATATCTGCTAAAAGTAGTATGACGCTAAATCTACTGGCAAGGTTCAGTTCTGGTGCCCTGGGGAGTGTGTACACCTTCATTACCATTACTCCCAGGTCCACTCTGACCCAGAGTAGTAGTAACTGTTAGGATCCATCTATGGGTTAAATGGACCAAAATTAGTTTAAAAAATGAGAAAGAATCAGTTTTTAAAAATGAACTTTAAAAAATGAATACCCAACAAGAATGAATAAAAAGAAAACCCTCTTCGGCATAAAATAACCCTAAGGTTGACATGCCCTAAAACACTCCTTTGACATAATTTTTACATTAGAATCTTCCTCCTGATCGGGGCGGGGGGGGGGGTTTACAAACACACATACACACACACACACACACACAAGCGATTTAATCCATTGATCAGATCCATTAATGGAAGAACATTTGATTACTGATCCGAATACAGTAAGCATAAAGTTAGAACTAAACCAAAAAAAAAAAAAAAATAAAAATAAAAACTTATAAATATTCTCTATATAAATATTTATAGAAAAAGAGAACTAAACAGAAATCGGTTTTGGGTATGACACTAAACTGAATCTAATGGTGAGACTCCACTTCTGTCGATCTGGGGACTGTGGAGCATCCCATCATTGCAAGTACTCCAATCTAGAGTGGTAATACCTGTTACGGTCCCATCCCAGGTTCAAATAGATCTGTTTGAAAATTATTCATATTCGATAAAACCGTGTGCAAAAAAAAAGCCTCTTAAGAAAGAACAAAGTATATATGAACGTACAATGAATGCGATTACCTAACGTCCCGACATAAAATAATCCTAGACGGGTCGACATGCCGTTAAAATCAATCAATCAACTAAGTAATGAATAAACTGAATGTGTAACGTATAATAATATCTTAGAAGTCACAATAGTCACAATTATCAGTATCTCTCTCTCACACACACGCGCTCTTATATATATATATATATATATATATATATATATATATATATAAAAGGAGATATTTTGGTATGAACGTGTCGACGTATAACTTCAAAACGGGAGGTCATTCAAATTTTAAATCTTGCATACACATTAATATTCTTCTAACTAAGAAACTCGCCAAATTCGATTATTGATTTTTACTCATTTAGGCGTGTAATTAATTAAGCCAAAATCACCCAATTTGCGAAATTGTCCGTATACCAGCCCCTGCTGATAATAAAATATTGTCTCTGCCTGCTTTTTGTTACAGCAATATCAGCAGTGTAGTTTGATTTTAGGTGAATTAATTTTGCAGTCTAAGCCGTTCAGTTCGGAATTCCTCACCTATTTATGGTCCAATCTTTAACTATTTTTTTATCGTTAGAAAGAAAAGAAATTAATATTTCTAAATATGTAATTTGTATGAGTTTTATCAATTGAATCATTTTTTACAGCGAGTTAAAAAAATAAAAAAATTGGCTTCGGATAGTCACGCTGCCTTTTATTATCGCGATACAAGTAGTGTAGTCTATGCCAGTCAGCTCGGAATCTCTCACCTATTTATGGTCCAATCTTTAAAATATTTATATCTTTAGAAATAGAAATAGTGTTTCTGAATATGTAAATTGTATGTTTTTATAGATTAAATTATTTTTTACAGCGAGTTAAAAAAAACAAAAAAACTGCTACGTATAGCCGATAAATAGCCGATAATACGAATAAGGTTTTTTCCCAGACTTAATTTGTCCATATTCTTAAATTGTAAACTCATTTTAATTTTAATTTTTGTAATGCATAAAAATTGTAGAAAATCAACATTTACGCTTTACGGTTATATTATTAAAAAAATATTTTAAATTGTAAATAAAAATATCGTGAAAATCAGTTTACGGTTACATATTTGTATAAATTAAACTAACATTTTCATTCGAATAAAATGACTTTTAATTCTTTAATTTATTTATCAATTTTTATTGTTACAATTTAAAGGGTTATAAATAACAATAAAATTGACGAATGTCCTTAGAAACTGTTTTTCTTTTTGGGGGAGGCGAAGGGTTTGTTAATTAATTATTTTCTAAAACCACGATAAAAAAATCCACGGTGACTAATACGGACAAAATCCTGTGTTTTAATCTTTAGTCGAAGGCCCGACTGGATTTAAGTAGCCTGTGTACTCAACAATTGGTTGTGAGACGAAATTTATTTAAGTATTTCCGACAATATCCAGTTATTGGAACATTTCAAGAATTTTTGATATGTAAGTACGAAAAATTGTAAACACCCTGAGTGCTTTGTTTATCAAAATGACATGATTCGGTAGTAAATGACCCGAAAACTGATATATAAAACAAAACAACTAACAACCAACATTTAAATTATCATTTAAAATACAATTTAAAATATTCTCAGAATTTGTCTTACAAATTAAATTTTAAGTTTTATGATTTTACTCTTTATTATGACAATAATCATCGAAATGTTTTCTATTTATAAGTCAATAAACATTGCTGAGAAAATTAACTCTTATAGTTTATAGTGCAACTTTTCAGTTCTTAAAAATTGGCATGTTTAAATATCATAGATTTCAAAGGTCACAGTTGAACTTTTATGAAAATTGTTGTTTTGTCATTAATACTAATGCCAAAAAAGTCTTAATTTTTTAGAGAACTACTGAAAACGTTGGCGGACCTGAACATCTGGACCCCCCCCACCATCTATTTTTTTTTCCTTCAATGGATTATTATTGATTACACACCAATCTATCAGATTGTAAAAAAAAAATTCTTAAAAGTTCTTTATTTTTTGAGTTTTCACGGGTGCTCATTTCCCTGTATGAATAACCTCCTAACCAATATATATATATATATATATATATATATATATATATATATATATATATATATATGTGTGTGTGTGTGTGTGTGTGTGTGTGTGTGTGTGTGTGTGTGTGTGTGTGTGTATATATGTATTTATATATATATATATATATATAATTATCTGCTTATATATGGACACACACACACACACACACACACACATATATATATATATATTAATGTGTATGGTTGGCACTAGTATACTAGAAAAAGTAATAGTAATCCAACGTACAGTGTTATTAGAAGAGTGCTCAATATCTGTGATAGAGCGTTGATAGTTGAATGAAGTGACATAAAAGTTTTAGCTTTTATTCATTAATATCGTTCCCAAATAAATGAATAAAAGCTAAAACTTTTATTTTTCACTTCATTCAACTATACTTATATATATATAGGGTCATCCACAGACACGTGTTTCGACTTATCAAGTCTCCTCAGTGTGGCTAGACATTTTATAAGGTACCTACAGCCGGAATTGAAATCCGATCGGTTGGGTGTCAGTCCGGCACCGTAATCATTAGGCTGTCTTCACTTACAGAATGGGAATGGGATTTAACTGTTTTAATACACACATCGCTTTGCGTGTATATATATATATATATATATATATATATATATATATATATACATGCATATATCTATGTATGTAAGAACTAGTATATATCTGTATATATGCATATATATTTGTGTATTTATGTGTATATATTTATATGCATATGTATGTTTATATGTATATATATATATATATGTATATATATATATATATATGCATATATATGTGTGTATATATGATGAGGCCTAATAGGCCGAAATGTACATACAGAGATTGATTTTCTCGATTTGTTTAGATTAATTTCAAAATTAGGTACGACTCCAATTAAGCACTTATTCTCCAAAAATTATCGGCAAAAGTATATAATGTCACATTTAGTGTCATGTGTATATTATATGCATTTTGCATATGTTATCTATGGGATCGGCCTGTCATGGCATATATCCGATCTATATGATGAGGCCTAATATGTACATATTGATATTTGTTTAGCCATACATAATAGGTATGTTAATTAATTTTCAAATTAGGTACGACTATTAAGCACTTATTCTCCAAAAAATTATATATATATATATATATATATTCTATATATATCGGTATATATGCTTACTTATAAATTCATATGTATATATATGTATATATACATGTATATATGTGTATATTCATATGCATATATTTATATGCGTATCTATGTTTATATATGTATATATGTGCACATATTATATATATATATGAATATATGTATATACATATGTGTATATATCTGTATACATATATGTCCATGTACATATATATGTATATGTATGTACATATATATCAATGTACACATATATATATATATATATATATAATATATGTTCATATATATGTCTATATATGCATATATATATTAATATATATATATATATATATATATATATATATATATGAATATATATGTATATAAAACATATATGAATATATATGTATATAAATATATGTATACATATATGTATATATATTTGTATACATGATTTATATATAAATGCATACATATATATATGTATATGTATATATATATATTTTTTATATCTGCGTTTTTACTTTTATGTGAGTATTTATATTTTTACTGTAATAGTCTGTCGTATGTGTTCGTGCATCTCTGTTTATGTATAAGTGTTATTTTCATGTCTACAAATGTTTAAAATTACAAAATAAATAACTAATTAGTAAAATGAATATATCTAACTGATGAATAAGGCTCCATTATTTATTTATTTATCTATATCATATGACCACTTTTTTTTCTGGCATATCTGAGATCCAGCTATAATCATCACACCATGAAAAATTCCGCTAAATATTCTCAAATACAGCTTTTTTGAACATCCAATGTCATTCAAATATATACATATAGATATTCTATAAACTCATTTATACTTCTATCACATCTTGTTTGTTTCGATGTATACGTACTACTTACATATATTTGGATGTATATGTAAAACAAGTATGGAAACGTGTCATTTGCGAATATATAAGTAGATTCAAAAATATACATGAATAAACGCGTGTATATTTTTACAGCGATTACATCATGTCTATATCATTCTCTCTTTGGTTATTAATTTTTTCTTATTTTCGGACTTATTTTTTCCTGAAATTCTTTCTCGGAATGTTTTCGATTTAATTCTAGCAATCAATGAATCTATGCAAAAAAAAAAAAGAAAAAAGAAAAAAAAAGACTAACCTATCGGAAAAATAGCAGTCATTTTTATTGGCATAATAAGTCGGCAGTGGAATGGTCAATTTTCGGTATCAGCCGGGTAACGAGGGAGTCCCTCCCCTTTTCACTGGTGCTGGTCCAGGGATATTTTTTTGCATCTAAGGTGGAACACTACACCTACCATCACCTCCCCACTTTAATGCACAGATCCAAGACGTACTACTCATGAGTTGGTGAGCACCAGTATCGAACCCGTAACTAATTAGTTCTCTAGGCGGATGCTCTACCAATTGAGCTAAACTGATAATTGCTGATATGCTTTGTGTTTTTTTTAACATCCATACAAAAATCTTTATAGTTTTTTAAAGGTTGATTGTTTGGTTGGATTTTACGGCACGTCAACACTTATCGGGTATTTTATACCGAAGATATTGTTTCATTCACTCTTGATTATATTACTGAAAGAAAGATTTTTAAGCTCACTTTTTGTTAACTTATTTTCTTCTATTTAACCCATAGGTGGATCCTAACAGGTACTACCACTCAGGGGTCCGGGTGGACATGGGAGTAACGGTGACGAAAAGTTCTCCACACTCCCCAGAGCTCCAGTATTGGAACTTCAGCATGAGATGCAGTTTAACGTCATACACAGGAAACTAAAGACCCTCAGCCACCACCTTCTAGCACAAATATAATAAAAAGTATTAGGGTTTGTCATAAGTGCAATAAGGTCTACACAATCATATAGGCAATAGGCTTGACGTGACCAGCCGATTGATGGGAGGGGGCCTTCCCAACCGACCGTCTAGTCCAAGTAAGGGCCTCTCATGGACTGCTCAACCACCAGGATTCCGTCCTTAAGCATCATAGGTCGCCACCCACAGCCAACAGGTTGCCTCATTGGGGAGGATTTTACCCCTCTGCAGAGTCGGTGTATTCTTTCTACCTCAACCGATAGGGTGGATTTAAAAACAATTTGATTACATGACGTCGTAGAAAGTAGGGAGAAGTCAGCATTCTTTACTGTTGTTAGTTGTTTTGGTTCTGACATGTTAGCATGTTGTGTGAATATATAATTTCTCTGTTATTCAATTTATTCATTCTAAAATATATTCATGTATAACTGTATATATGTGTATATTTATTCATTAAAAAATGAAATTTTTAATATTACATATATTAATAAATTAAATTGATATTTCTTGTTAATTTGAATACTATTAAAATGTTTCTTTGAACTTTATTGCAGCTCTCTTCTCGTTAGTTAAACTACTTAGAAAGCTCAACTTCATATTATGAAAAAAAAAAGAAAAACTGAAACTTGAAAACATCACGACTATTTGTAATAATCGAAATCATAATTCCCTCAGGAAATTTCTTTGTAGTCATATGTCAAATTATTAAAATCATATTTTTTATTTGGTGTAGTCTCTTTGTTTAATGGCATATCATCTTTCGTGAGTCATCTAATGCCAAAGCATTAGTTTTGGTTCCTTTGTTTAAAGGCATATCAACCTTAATAGGTTATTTAAAGTCAAAGTCATCCTTGTAAAAGAACGGTAGTGGTACTATTTAATCCATAGTTGGGGGA
This sequence comes from Doryteuthis pealeii, assembly GCA_023376005.1. NCBI lineage: Eukaryota > Metazoa > Mollusca > Cephalopoda > Myopsida > Loliginidae > Doryteuthis > Doryteuthis pealeii. The sequence goes on from CM042137.1 coordinate 33,332,737, forward strand.
TAAGAGGGTTCATACCTTCCCCAAGGGGTATTAGTCTGAAAGTGAATTCTATAGCGCGACTAGAGTTCGAACTCGCTTACTACGATGTCACCGTTAGCCACTGCACCACTAAGATAAGGTCGAAATATAATATTGTATTTTCATTTACACAACCAAGTACTTATTTTTATGCTACATGACATTTATAGTATTTGAATATATATATATATATATATATATATATATATATATATATATATATATATATATATATATATATATATATATATATATATATATATATATATATAGATATATATATATATAGAGAGAGAGAGATATATAGATAGATAGATATGAATAGACTGAGATAGATTTGTTTTCTTTGTTTAAATGCATATCAACCTTCGTAGGTTATTTAACGCCAAAGCCATCCTTGTCGAAGAACACTAGTGTTACTATTTAACCCATAGCCGGGGGAAGGAGGAGTTTCATACCTTTAACAAGGAGCATTAGTCCAAAAGTGAATATAATAGCGCAACTAAAGTTAGAAATCATTTACTAAAATGTCGCAGTCCCTCACGTTAGCTACTACGCCACGGAGACACCCCCTATTTTTCATTTGGTACATTCCTGTGAAGTTTAAGAAAAGATAACTTATTTTGTAACTTGTACAAACAAAGAACATTTTGACTTTAATGGAAATATATGCGTACATTACAAGTGTCTATATCATTGGTTCTCAACTTCTTTTTTTTACCTATGGAATCTTTTGGTTCTTATTTTATCCGGTGGTCCCCGTAGTCATTCGATGTTTAAAATTCCTATTGTATTTCATAATCAAATATCTTTTGCTTGCACCGACCAAAAAATGTTATATGGTGCCCGGGACTTCATATGAACCTCGGTTGAGAACCACTGGTCTGGATGAAACACTTTTGTTTTGTAATTTCTTTCAGCCTCCAGTGAACCACAGCTACGGCAGGTGTGAAAAACCATAATAATAATAATAATAATAATAATAATAATAATAAATACAACTGGTAAATCTTGCAGTCCCAGCAGATCACAGGGGGAAGATGAAAGAAAAGGAAAAGATAGACAAATACCTGGACCTTGACAGAGAATTGGAACATGGGGTGAAAGTGATACCAATAGTAGTTGGGGCACTAGGAACGGTCACCAAAAGCTTAGAAAAAAGACTAGAGGAATTGAAAATCAGAGGAAGAATTCAGACCATCCAGACAACAGCATTGCTGAGATCGACTAAAATACTCAGAAGAGTCCTGGAGACCTGGGGAGACTTTTGTCCATCAGACTCCAGTAAAAAAACCATCAGCTTAAGCTGGTGGGGAAAATTCGCAATAATAATAATAATAATAATAATAATAATAATAATAATAATAATAAAAGTTTAACTCTACTGATGGTCTAAAACTTTATCCTGATGGAATGTAATATAATTCTCTTAGTACAAAGGATGGTTGTTTCGAGTTAAAGACTCCTGAACCGGTCAACATCATCACTGTTTTGACTATTATTGTATCAATATAATTATACATCTACAGATATATACAACAAAAACGAAGTGCTGAAAGAATTCGTCGAGTGTAATGGCTAGCAAACTAATCCCACAGATCTATTACTACTGAATAGCGAATTCGATCCTTGCTGGATCACCCGTTATCAAATACTATTTTAGTTGATTTCTATATAAAATTATCCATAGGATTTCTTTTAATACGTTTGAGAATAAAATCATATTAGAAATCAATAACACCAGGTAAGTAGTTATGAAACCCAGTTTTGTTAAAACCAGTATACAAATTATCCACACATATACTGTGTAAACCTTTATTTCTTAGTGATATATAGAATACATTGCCGGATTTTAAACGCATTAATAATAGGTAACTCAGATTTTAATAGAGACATCATTGATTAAAAGGTGCTAATTAAGATTAAATAATGATTATTTTATAGTTATTGAGAATAGGATGTAAATACCTAAGGGGATTGTGACATAGTTTCTATTACAAACAGACAAACAGACACACACACACAACATATTATATATATATATATATATATATATATAATATATATATATATAATCTTCATGTGGTATAATGGTTAGCAACCTAGATTAGCAAACCATTATTATTGAGTTAGATTCTCAATGGGTGCCCCATACTTCTTGGTCTTGTGTCGCATCTAAGCTACGCTTAGTAAATAGTTATATATAATCTCCGTTGTAATAAGATGAGGGGCCGGGTTAGCTCAGTCGGTAGAGCGTTCGACTAGAAACCGCAAGGTTCTTAGTTCGATACCGGCCCTCGCCAACTCAGCGTATGAGTAGCACAGGGATCTGTGCGGTAAAGTAAGGTGCTGGTGGTAGGTGTGGTGCTCCACCTCAGACAAAAACAATCTCCTTGGTCTAGCGCTAGTGAAAAGGGGATAGACTCCCTCGCGGATTGGCTGATACCGACATTAGGCCGCCCCGACGACTTTACTTTACTTACTTTTTATAATAAGATATCACGAGCGACTGGACTTCTGACCCATAAAAACAAAGAAGGGGGGGAATATTCTTTTGCTTTGGGTTTTTTTTGTTTTTGTTTTTTTACATGTGATTGAATTTAAATTTAAATAGACAAAAATCATTTCAGCTTTTAGTTACTTTTTAATTATCTACTAGAATGCACCTAAAGTACAAAAATTGCACGAGAAGGTTATACTATACCTTCTACAGGAATAATATACAGGGTGTTTCAAAAAATTTGATATCATTTCTACCTGCATACATGGAAGCAGTAATGCCAACTTTCGATGTTAATTTTAAATATACTTAGTAGTCGTCGGCGCGGCCTAATGTCGGTATCAGCCAGTCAACGAGGGAGTCTATCCCCTTTTCAATAGCGCTAGACCAAAGAGATTGTTTTTGGCGTCTGAGGTGGAGCGCCACACATACCATCAGCTCCTTACTTTACTGCACAGATCCCTATGCTACTCATACGCTGGGTTGGCGAGGACCGGTATCGAACCAGGAACCTTGTGGTTTCTAGCCCAACGCTCTACCGACTGAGCTAACCCGGCCCCTTAAGTTAGAAATGACATCAGAAAATGGTATCCGCAAAGAAAAGTATTAAAAAAAAAAAAATAATGCAATACATGTTTTTAAATTTTAGATTCTATTATTCCTTCTACAATCATTGTCAATATCCATTTGCAGGTGTTGGGAAAGATGCTGCAAAAAAGGTTTTTATGTTTTGTCATGATTCATTTCTGCTCAATATCCCCCCCTTTTTTTTTTTAGAAATTATCATCAAATTTCTTTTTTTACATTTTTGTTGTTGTTGTTGCTGTTTTTGGCAGAGAAATATAATTGGGATTTAGGTGTTATATTTGCTTCGATCTCTCACTTTCTTTCCCTTCCTCTTTCTCTGATTGAGATGCCCTGATGAGAGTTTAGTATAAACGTTTGATGTTAGCAAATACTTCTAACTATAATAAAATCATCGTCAGAATAGCTTGTTTTTTCATATTTTACATATTTACATATATGTATATATAAGTTTGTTTATATAAATACATATATATATATATATGTGTGTGTGTGTGTGTGTGTGTGTATGTTTATTCATTTTAAGTATATATGCAAAACGAATGTGTTTAGATGTCCATATATAAATTTAAATTGCAAATGATTTATTTGCTTTCTTTTTTTTTTTAAATTGCATTTACAAATGTCACGAGCATTTACAAAACTGTTTATGATATTCATTTCACGTGATTATCAGATAAATACGTATATCTTTGAATTTGTCAAGACTACATACTTCACAGTAGATTTCATCAACATTCACAGCAGGAAAGTTAATCATATTTCTTGTCAGTAAAAAACCCAAAAAAACTTGCTGTCCATCATGTATGTAAATGTAAAAAGGTGATGACATGAAAAACCCGTTTCGACGATGAAAGAATATTAATACAAAAATTCACGTTAAAGATGCAAGATTCAGATAACACTGAATAAAACAGTAACGATGTTCATATTACGTCTGTTCTCTCGAAAACGGTATACTATCAAGTTATCAGCATCGCTGACTTGTAAAGGGTTACATTACTAGTGTACCTTGATCTTTGCTTTCAATTCATTGAGAAGTAATGGGAATTATACAAAAAATGTTTTTTGTATCATATTCAACTAATTTTTTTTCTTTTTTAAACATAGATTCACAGTAATATATTATCATAGATAAGCAATGGGGATAAAATAACAAAAATGTGTAATTTTTAGTTCGCATATTCAACTAAGTTTAAAAAAAAATTAGATTCACAATAATATATTATCATAGGGAAGTGATGGGGATTTATTAACAAAAATAGGTTTATTTTTGTTTGCATATTTAAGTATTTTTTCACAGCCATTCAATTTACAATTCGAAATTGAATTATACTTTGACGGTTAATTTATACTTTGCAATATGAAGAATTTTAGTTTTGATTTTATTCTAATCCGTATATTTAAAAAGATGAATCAGTTAAAACGGATGACGGAAAATTTGCATTCAGATCCTCTTAATGTAATATTACAAGACTAATAACTCACATTACTCATATAAGCTAAGCTTACTAAATATCAACAAAGATACTAATCTAAGAAAATTCTTATTTTATGAAATGAACAAAAAAAAATTTATCTTATGGAATAAATTTTTAAAATTCTCATTTCATGGAATGAATAAAAATTCCCATTTTATGGAATAAAGAATAAATATTCTTATTTTATGGAATTTTTTAAAAATTCGCATTTTTTGGAATAAACAAAAAATTCCCATTTTATGGAATAAAAATAATTATTCCAATTTTATGGAATAAACCTTTAATCCTATTTCATGAATTTTTAAAAAAAAATTCATTTTCTAGAATGAATTAAAAAATCTCATTTAATCGAATAAATGAATAAAAAAACTTCTCATTGTATATACAATAAAAAAAGTCCCATTTTATGGAATAAATATGTTTTTTTTCTTTTTATGAAACAAAATAAAAATTTTCATTTTATGGAATAAATTTAAAAAATTCCCATTTTATGGAAATGATTTCAAAAAATCTCATTTCATGTGATAAATGATTATTAACGAGAAAAGTAGAGAGTGATGTAAGAAATTAAAAGAAAACAGATTTTTGAGATTTAAAAAAACACATTCCGGATTTCTAGGAGTTCATGAAAGAAATATTTAAAAAAGATCTTTAACATTCAGTTCTATATCCCTTTCGCTTCTAAAAAAATTGACATAGACAGTAAAGAAATCTGCTTAAATAAAGAACAAATATTTTTGAAAAGTCAAATTATCTAAATTATATATATATATATATATATATATATATATATATATATATATATATATATATATATATATATATATATATATACGATTAAAAGCGAATTCTTTAAAACAGACTGACTCGAGTTTCTCCTTTCAAGAAACTGCAGCTGGTCTGTTTTAAACCATTTACTTTTAATATAATATTTAGCTATTTTTATTGACCCCTTTTACACGTTTTTAGTGCAAAAAATCGCGAAGTATTTAAGTTTTTAACTTTATTTATTTTGTGGATTTTAATCGTCACTACTGTATATATATATATATGTAAGTATATATATATATATATATTATATATATTATATATACATACATACACACACAGACACAGACACAGACACAGACACACACACACACACACACACCACACATATATATATATATATATATATATATATATATATATATATATATATATATATATATATATATATATTACGGACCTTTGCTAATCCACGAAGCAAATAAATTTACTTCTGGGTTAATAAAATCGATTTAAAAGTGTTCAATAAAAAGAGCTAAATATACGTTTTAAATTTATTAATTAATAAGCAATAATTCCCTGAAGAATTGCTACGACAAGAAACTACAGTTGGAATATTTTATAACATTCGCTTAAAAAAACGTATATATATATATATATATATATATATATATATATATATATTAGATAAAATTACATGGTCTATATATCTAACTAATGGGAACAACATAGAAAATGTTAATTTTTTTTTTTACTTATGAAGCTTTTGCAAACATAATAATTATGATAAAAATGCCGACATCAACAACAAAAATAAAATAATACAAGAGATGAAACTGTTAATTTATGAATATATAAAATTAGTTCCGAACACATAGATAAGGCTGAATAAGAAAGTTGACCCAGTGGAAATTTTACAAACGACAAGGATTCAAACATGAAGATCAATAGCGAATACCTACACCAGAGACTCGTTAAAAAACATAAGATTAATATTCTCATGGAATTCTTGCACCAATTCAAATGGATTACAGAATACAGATCAGATGTGAACAACGTAAAAACAAAAGTATATAATGGGGCATGTTACCATTCCATAGTGGTCTGAAAGTCTTGTCCCCCCTACATATTTAAAAAAAAACTTTCATTGTTATTTTCTTTTAAGATTAAAAATCAGCAGAATTCAATATTTTACTAGATCTACAGGGTTGTCCGAAAGTCTTGTCACCCCTACATATTGTTTTAACTTTCATTACTTTTTGTTTTAATAATTATAATATATAACTTATATAATTATTTTACCTCTAAAAAAATCTTTAAAAATGTTTAAAAATCTTTTACCTTTAAAAATCTTTAAAGATCTTTAAAAATTAGATTATTTTATAGAATTCTGCGTTGTATTATGTAATTATTTAATCTCTAAAACAATAAATTTGTGCAAACGTTCATTTTTTAGAATAAAGAAGAAAACTTATTAATGCTGGAAACTATTCCACATACACACACACACACACACACACACACACACACACACACACACACACACACACACACACACACACACACACACACACACACACACACACACACACACACACACACACACACACACACACACGTGAACACAAACACACACACACATATATATAATTTAAGATAGCTTAAACAACAGAGTCAATAGTGCTTGGTCACTGTCAGTTTTTCACGCCTGTAATCATCAGACCATGTTCCTCCTTAAAGTAGAGCATTTGATATATAATATATTACATTAATAATCAGTCCATCATATGGCCAGATATCAATCTCCAATCAAAGAATAAGTATTATGTATAAGCACACACACACACACACGGGTGCGCGCACATGCACGTGCACATGCACATGCACATGCAGAAATGCATACATATGTACAATAGAATGAATTTAAAAGAGAATGGGAAGCTAAGAAACTATTTTTTGATTACAGAATTGTAATTTTCTCAGCAAATAAAATATATTTATGTGGTATGCCATTTTTGGGTGGGGAACTTTTGCAGACACTAAATAACATATTTTTTTTACCAATACTTACATGTATACTTCCCTTGTGTAGGGTCTCCTGACCTGACCTGGCATACCCGGCCTCGGCTGGGGTTCCAGTGTGCTTCGGCTACTGGACCGGGTTAAAGTACACATATTAGCGTCGATCCCAGAGGGCCATCCCTCCAGGTAATACCTGCCCTTTATGGACAGGACTGGGTTTATTGCCCAGCGCCTAAGGCGCCCCCTTAAGGGGGGATGCCGAAGGGATCGACGCAATTTTGTTCATTCCCACCCATGAGCTTCGGCTTGTGGGTGGGCCCACGTTAAAACGAGGCCTTGTGCCCAGCCCATACAAGTGGGGTATGAGGCAAATACCTTACATGTATATTAAAGGACTACTGGCAATACATACACAACAATAACTATTGAACTGACTTAATGAAGGTGAGTGAGTTACTTTGGTCAACTGAAATTCAACTTTTAGTTTAGTGGACCAAATAAACAGCATGATGGTCTAAATAAACGGCATACCAGTGAGGGAGTATATCCCCTTTTCACTAGCTTTAGAACAGCTCCCCACTTTACCGCACATATCCCTGTGCTACTCATACGCTGAGTTGGCGAGGGCTGGTATCGAACTAGGAATCGAATGCTCTACCGACTGAGCTAAACCGGCCATTGACTTTTAAATAATTACATCAAATAAACGGATATTCTCATTTTGGTGCAATAGATAACAAGCTAGTCTCGCAGATCTATTACTAATAAATAGCGAGTTCAATCCTCATT
>CM042137.1:33345899-33403399 GCA_023376005.1 Doryteuthis pealeii
ACTTAAATACGCTAGATCAACCGTTACGTGTTACTTTGCTTTGTTTTCTGTTGTTGTTGTTGTTATGTTTTGTTTATGTTTCTAACACGTTCTCTGCTACGAAACAGCATCATGCAAGCCAACTACCTTGATATTGGTGTCTCAGTTTTCCCCGCTGAATATCCATTCGATTTGTGGCAATAGCTATTCCAGATTTTTATCATCGTGTACGTCTATGTATTCATCCGAAACCATCAACTTATGTACATATACACGTTCTGATTTCACACACACACACACACACACACACACACACACACACACACACACACATATACATATGTGTGTGTGTGTGTGTGTGTGTGATGCATTTTTCATAATATATACACACGCACGCATACACACATGCAGACACACGCACATACACACACACACACGCACATACATATATATATGTGTGTGTATCGCTTCTTTTATAATATACACATACACACACACACACACACACACACACACACACATACACACACACGTACACACACACACACACACACACACACACACATATATATATATATTTATGAGAATGTACTATATAATAATATTTTGTTTCCGAACCTGTCAATTTTTAAAAATATATTGCTTTTATAATAGTATTTCTTTTTTAATTAAATGCAATAAAACATATCACAGTGAAAATTAATTGAATAATTAGATATAATAAAAGTCTAAGCGCCATCAAAATTGTCCAAATGCATTGTCATCAACATGTCGAAGGTAAATATATTGATATTGTGGTAAAAATACCTTTAAAAATGAATACGCTAATAAAAGTGCGACCTCCCCCCCCAAAAAAAATCTATTAGTTATACTTACCCTATTTCTCAGACGATTCCCAGAACTGGAATTTGTGGATTCCTTTCAACATCGGCAATTTTGCTCGTTCTTTAATCAAATTCTCTTTTATTCTCTCGTTTGTCTTTTAATGATTCTGGCTTTGTCGTCAGCTACTTTTCCTCTCATGGAGCCACTCGCCATGGCTCCGTCTCCAAGCTCTGTTCTAGCTGCACTGCTGAATGAATTCCAATTCCTCTTCACAGATCAGAAACGCGGTACTAGTTACCATGTTCTCTTCTTCTCATAACACTTTCACTATCACTTCTTCTTCTTCTTCTTCTTCTTCTTCTTCTTCTTCTTCTTCTTCTTCTTCTTCTTCTTCTTCTTCTTCTTCTTCTTCTTTATCCACTCTTATTTCTTTATTACCTGTTACGCTCTCTAGAAAATGCACTCTTCGACCCCCCTCTCCTTTTCTCTCTTTCTCTCTCGGTCATCCTCTCTCTCTTTCTCTCTTTCACTCTCTTGCTCTCTCTCTCTGTCTCCCTCTCTCTGTCTCCCTCTCTCTCTCTCTCTCTCTCTCTCTTTCTATCTCTTTTCCTTCAACCATCTTCTCCTCCATCAAACAGGTTATTCTATCTCTCCTTCTTACTAACAATAGTAGATATGGATGGATGATGATACGTGCACGCAATCGATTTTTGTATGCTACACTCAACGCATTCAACGGCTCATATTTCTGTCTACATAATCAAGGTACTAGGTCAGGATTTTCGGAAGACCGTGTCGCAAAAATCCCTTAAAGGATTCTATGACCTTATTTTTTCAAGCCTTGACATTTTTCTCGCAAGCAAACTTGTTTGCCAAATTTTCAGCGCACTATATATATATATATATATATATATATATATATATATATATATTTGTGAGTGTGTGTGTGTGTGTGTGTGTGCGTTTATGAATAATTGCATCGGAAGAACTGTAGACCTATGTCTCCAAATTTTTGCAGACACACACACACACACACACACACACACACATATATATATATATATATATATATATATATATATATATGTATCCAATACACCAGCTGAGTTGGTGGTGGGAATGTTTCTATTTAGGACCCTCTTTATCCTCCATACAATTACAAATGTATATCTATCTATCTATATATATATATATATATATATATATATATATATATATATATATATATATATATATATATATATTTGGGGAGCTATATTAATCAAATTAGATTTATAAATGCCCCAATTTTGGTCGAAATAAATTTATTATGGAATTACGGTATTAAGTTTTTCCTTCCTTTCTAATATATATATATATATATATATATATATATATATATATATATATATATATACCAGTCATTCACAGACACGTGTTTCGAAGTTTACTTCTCATCAGTGCGTCTCCACTTTTTGACAGTTACCTCTAACCGGGTACGAAACCCGAGAGAATTTTTGTCTGTCAAGCTCCTCACCCTCAACAATTTTATTAACGATCTTTTCAAGGTTTCTGATCAACTTTTTTTTTACATTTCGATGGGATCCATAGATTAGTCCACCAAAGTTCTTAACCATCATCAGGGGTGATGCGTTTATGTCCAGTTTTTTTTTTTCAAGTTAGTAGTAGTGAGAGTAAATTGGCCAGAAAGCTTGAAAAGATCATTAATAAAATAGTTAAACAGGAGACGAGCCTTTTGTTTAATTCTACATGGATAAATGATAGAATGCTGCCCCCCCCCACACATATATATATAAATATATATATATATATATATATATATATATATATATATGTGTGTGTGTTGTTGTGTGTGTGTGTAATTCAAACCATATCCTCATATCCAAGTATAAACACGTATCCTCAAATTTTGTATTCAAATTACATTATGAATGACTTCACACCAGACTCATAAAAACAGATAAACAAACAAACAAACAAACCAACAATACCCATCAAAAACAACAACAACAACAACAGTAGCAGCAACAACAACAAAAACAACAAAAACAACAGAGAGAGACCGAAACTTTATTTTAGATTAAACTTATTGACTGACATCACAAACAACAACAATAATTACAAATAGTAAAAAAAAATAAAGTCGTCGGGACGGCCTAATGTCGGTATCAGCCAATCAGTGAGGGAGTCTATCTCCTTTTCACTAGCGCTAGACCAAGGAGATTTTTTTTGTGTCTGAGGTGGAGCGCCACACCAACCACCAGCTCCTTACTTTACTGCACAGATCCTGTGCTATTCAAACGCTGAGTTAGCGAGGGCCGGTATCGAACTAGGAACCTTGTGGTTTCTAGCCGAACGCTCTACCGACTGAGCTAAGCCGGCACTTAAGTTGATAATTACAAATACACCAATACAAATGTCCCCAAGGAATACACACAAAGGCATTAATACAGCTACAATAAGTTTTTAAAATGATGAATCTATTCAACCAAAAATACAAATTAACACCTTGAAGAATGTGGCCACTATCAACAACCACCCTGTTGGCTGGGACTGTTTGCATCTCTGCAAAGGGTTAAAACACCTCCAATGGGTTCACCTGGGTGATGACACGTGATGCTTAAGAATGGAATCCTAGTGGCTGAACAGTCCATGACATGCAACACTCCCATTACTTGGGATAGACGGGTGGGCAGAGAGGCCCCCGTCGATTAATCGGCTGGTCGCTTCAAGCCCTAGAACCTATATGATTGTCCCGACCGTATTGCACTTATGGCAAACCACAACCCTTTTTATCATATATGTGCTAGAAGGGGATGACTGAGGGTCTCAGTATCCTGGGTATGACGCTAAACTGCATCTTGAGTCGTCGTGTCCATTTCCTACGACGATAGGAAATAAACACGACGACCCGATTTCAAATCTCAGACGAGACTGTTTGCACGATTTTTTTAAAAGATCGCACGCAGTATTCTTGTGCAATTATTAACTAGATTATTTTCTAAGCGCTTCGATAGTGTCCAAGCGATTTGTAAATTGGAAATATATACATTTGAATCTTTTAAAAATTTGTATAATGGATTTAAAACTTTAATAACTATTGATAAAAGACCTTTAAAATTAGATTTTCAGCAGAGACTATACGTTAGGTTTAGAAAACAATTGAAATTAAAAAAAAAATTGTATAATGGATTTAAAACTTTAATAACTATTGATAAAAGACCTTTAAAATTAGATTTACAGCTGAGACTATATGTTAAGTTTAGAAAACAATTGAAATTTTAAGAAAATTTGTATAATGGATTTAAAACTTTAATAACTATTGATAAAAGACCTTTAAAATTAGATTTTCAGCAGAGACTATACCTTAGGTTTAGAAAACAATTGAAATTTTTAAAAAAATTGTATAATGGATTTAAAACTTTAATAACTATTGATAAAAGACCTTTAAAATTAGATTTTCAGCTGAGACTAAATGTTAGGTTTAGAAAACAATTTTTTCTTAGGTTTATAAAGAAAACAAAAAGGCTTTATCAGTTTCAAATTGCACAGAAAATAATTATTTTCTAAAATCGTTTTAAGAGTATTGTTGTAAGCAGTTTTACTGGCTTATAGTTTTTATACAGACACTATACGATAATAATACGAGCATCTATGTTAGACACTACACAATAATAATTGACAAAGTCAGATTCAGGCCTTTCACATGTATGTTTAGCAACGAAAAAGTAATTTACATATATCCCTACTAATGTATATTTACCAACCTCTCTGCAAAACATGAATATGAATAATAAAATTATGGCAAAACTTGACAGCAAAACATTATACAAGAATAATCCCAAAAGTAAGGTCTTCAAAGCGCTGAGGACACACTGAAACTGACTACTTTGTTATGTTTGTTGTGCACGCATCTACGCCTGTGCCTACGCCTGCCTCTACGCGGTTACGCTCAGTCTTGGCTTGGCAATCGTTTCTGATGGAGCTCCCGATTGACGCTACCCCAAGTGTGAAATGTGATCAGCTATTTGGTTTTTGAAGGTAGAAAGCATTAAACAGATTAAAATTCATCGTCAAATAACGGAAGTGTATGGTGAGTTGTGCATGGATGTCAAAAACGTCTGCTAAGAGTTTGCAATCATTATCAGTTTCAACACTTCATCAACAACATGGCGGTGAGCTGATATTACATAAGTATACAAAAGATGCCACAGCGCCAACAAAATAGCGATTATGTAGAAAAATAGATTTTCAAACTTTGAAATGATGCAACCATTATTGACAATAAACAATAAACATTTCTGTGATTTCAAAATATTTAGGTGACCTTACATTTGGGATTACTCTTGTACTTTAACATGATAAAGATATCATAATAACAAGATTTAAAAAAAAAAAAAAAAAAGACTTAGCCCTACGATGCACAAAACAATTTTTTTTTAAAAATTCAAAAATAATTTTTATAAGCAATAATATAGCTTACCTATGGGTTCTCCACTTGGCAGTGTTTTTTTATAGCTTGTTTTCTTTTTACAATTTCTAGAATCTGGTTATTTCCCATACTTAATACCTATAGATACAAAACACACACACACACACACACACACACACACACACACACACATACATATATATATATATATATATATATGAGAGTAAAATATGGACATTATTCCGACAGTAAGTAGAAAATAAAAAAAAGAAATTATTTCAAACAAGAGGAATTTATTCTTGATGTTGAAGTCGGCATTAAAACTTCACTAATTTTAACATACTATTTAATTATAATTTATTACGAGCAAGATTTCACTTCAGACACAAAAGTAATAATTTCAAGTTCTTTGATTAATTTGTGGCTTAACTTGTATAATTACAATTTGCAAAGATTTTCGTTTCTCACTATTTAAAGTCTCATAGCAATCGCTGTTCCTAATTACGTTACCATGACAAACCCATGGGCAACGGTAAAGTTATCTAATACTTTTTCCTAAAATTTCGAATATTTCTAAATCATTATCTGATGAAACTCGTACATTGGGAAAGGTAAGAAAAGACTCTCCATCAGATTGTTTTCACGATTTATTTTCTCTCTCTTTCCCCCTCTCTCTCTCTCTCTCACACACACACACACACACACTCAGTCGGCGGAGCGTTCGGTTAGAAACCACAAGGTTCCTAGTTCGATACCGGTCCTCGCCAACTCAGCGTATGAGTAGCACAGGGATCTGTGCGGTAAAGTAAGGAGCTGATGATAGGTGTGGCGCTCCACCTCAGACGCCAAAAACAACCTCCTTGGTCTAGCGCTATTGAAAGGGGGATAGACTCCCTCGCTGACTGGCTGATACTGACTTTAGGCTGAGTTGGCGAGACCGGTATCGAACTAGGAAACTTGTGGTTTCTAGCCGAACGCTCCACCGACTGAGCTAACCGATGAACGTGTGTGTGTGTGTGTGTGTGTGTGTGTGTGTGTGTGTGTGTGTGTGTGTGTGTGTGTGTTTACGTGAGTGTGCATGTATGTATGAATGAATGACAATTCTGTATGTATATTCGTAGACAACAAATGTTTAAATGACGTCATTTTTAGAACGAATACTCAACAGACATCTGCTAATCAGACAGGCTATATAAAGTTATCATTTTCAAAGGAAAATAAAACAACACTAATCACAGGTTATAAATATTGCAAATGGCGTGTTTATTAAAATACACTACCATTATAACTTTTGTTATTGATTCTTTTCTTTTCTTTTTTTCTTTTCAGAGATTACATCGGATTATTAAATAATGAACCATGAAGATTCGGATTATACAAAGAAAATATATAAATAAATTAAATACAATAAAATAAGAAAAACAAGACAACTGGTGTTAAATTAGCATAAAATAATTATTTTCTTTTTATGTAATGTTCTTTTCAAACCCAAAAATCCTCCCACGATTGAATCAAAATCCCGTATCTACCCTTTGTACAATGCGCCATATTACAGTGTATAAGGAAAAACAGAAACAAAACATCTACTTGGTTTGAAAATCGCATAGGCGAGAAACTGTCGGTTTCCAAGTACTGTTGACTTCATATGCACGCTATCTGAACTATATATTCTTAATTGCGACCAGTTTCGACCTTCAGCCATATATACATAGTAATAGAAAAGAGTTTTGATCTTAATGATCTCATCAGAACCCTAACTTGTAATTAACTAAGTCGATGTCATTCCTTAGTTACATAGAGATAAACTTCACACACACACACACACACACACACACACACACACATATATATATATATATATATATATATATATATATATATATATATTCTTAATCCCGACCATATTTGACCTTCGGTCATCATAAAATATTAATTTCATACCTGATTACACTTAAAGATTGACATTATAAATGTCATAGCATTGGCTTCACGTTTGAATGAAGATTCGACGTTGCACGGATTTCTAAATAAATAAATTCGGAAATAAATAGATTCCAATATTTTTTTCGTTCGTTGTTTTTTTTTTTTTTGGAATTGGAAAATTAGTTTATAAATTAATTAATTTTAAAATAAAGGTATGACTCCTTAGAAATCTCACTGCGTTCGTTCTGAATAGAAAAAACTGCATTTCTTGGTTAGATCCAGACCATGTTTGATAACGTCACCAACAAGTCAATCAGGTCCGTATCTAGGGAAATGGTAGTGTGAGTTTCTTATCAGGTAGGTAGTGCATGAAGACATTTGTTATTTCTCATACAAGATTATTATTATGTGTGGAGCGCGGTTGAGGAAGAGACCAATCAAAACTGCATACAACACAAAAAAGATGAACTGAAGACGAGGATAACAGCAGCATTTAAACAAGGAGAAATGTCAGAAAGATTGCAAGATATTCCGAAACGTCTGAGGCCATGGTTGAAGCTAATAGAAATTTCATTGAATAAATTTAATCAATATATTTCAAAATATTTTCATGTAATTTTGGTAAATATATTTGATATAGTGACACGTCAGTGTTGATTTTCCTCTTTTCAGTTTTCAAATAATTTACCCATCGTACACTTACATATATATATATATATATATAAAGTGGACAAACAATTTGTTTGAGATCGCGATAGCCGACAATTTTTGGGAGATTATGTGCTTAATTGAAGTAATACCTAATTTGAAATTTAATTAGCTATAATTAAATGATTTAGGCGTGCATATCGTTTAAATGTAAGGTGTAAACAAATCTAGTAAAAGTCAATCTTTGTATGTACATTTCAGCCTATTAGGCCTCATCAGCTAAGTTATAGACAGGGCAGTGCTTTGTGCGTGATTCGAACCCTACCTGTCAGGCTGACAGGCGGAGACTCTAACCATTACACCAAGCTGGCTTTCCCAGATTTCTCGTTTATTTTAAACCGATATATACATATATAACACTTTTTTGGTTGACTTACAGCACGACAGTAGGAAGTGGAAAAACAATCTATTTGAGATGGCGATAGCCGATAATATATATATATTTATATACACTGGTGGAGACAGACAGACAGACAGACAGACAGAGTTATGGAAATCCGTGCTATCAGCGCGAACTGATGATGATGATATATAAAGAAGTCGTATCTGTTTTGATATGTACGTATCGATTTGTAACTCAGAAAAGAGATCCTATTTAGCATTGAAATTGCACATGCACTTTAATATGTTTATAATACAGAAAAGTAGAAAATTTAGTTATTTAATTCTACTGATTAAATGATACTAATTCAATAATAAAAATAATAAGTACAAAAAGGCTATAAATAAATATCACAAATATTTCATTAGCGAAGTTTGAATTTATTGTTTTTATTGTAAGATTTTTTAAAAAATTGTTTTAAAACTCACCATGAAAATGTTTCAAACCAAGGGGCATATTTTCTAGAATTATATTTTTTATGTAAAAAAAAAAAAAAAAAAAGAAATTTTAATACGAAAAATTTAACATATACCAAAAAAACAAAATTAAACGAAAACATTGTTTATCGCTAAATCAAAAACTGATGATTTTAAACGAATACTTTTCATATTTATTAGAAATAAATATATTAATTTTTAATCAGTGCAACTCGAATTTCTTTTTACAAAAAGTAATAAACTATTCAAAGAATAATTTTCATTTGAATGCGAAAATTTCCACCTATATATTAAGATACATGTTTAATTTTTTTATTCTTTTTATTTTTATATTTATATTTGAAGGGGTAAAAAGAAAATAAATTAAACGGATACAATTTTATCACTTTGACAGAACAAACAATTAAGAACTGAATTTAGATTTTTGTCATATATACAAAAAAGAGTTTTTAGTAAAGTAAAATTATATTTCCAAACACTCACGAATTTAGGGTTACATTTTTAAAGATGATATTTTGAATGTTAACAAAAAATCCTAACATAAACATTGTAATACTTGTAATAATTCTTAGTAATTCTTTTAATTTGAAAAGGAATATATATATATATATATATATATATATATATATATACAAACGCGCACACATGCACACACACAACACCTAAAAACAATGCTCAATGTCATTTTTCAATACATACGCACACACACACACACACACACACACAATAAAATAAGAATACTTGATGTCATATTTAAAGCGAAAGCGACCGTCCGTTTTACACTTACGCACACGCACACACATATCACCCAGTGAAAGCGATTATATATTTACTTTTTCATACACGCTCTCTCTCTCTCTCTCTCTCTCTCTCTCTCTCTCTCTCTCTCTCTCTCTCTCACACACACACACACAGACACACACACACAACTTAAGAGACTGTTTTGTGTCAGCTTCAGAACCGTTTGTCTCTGCGTTTCATAATTTCAAACAATCTAAGAACGCTAATTTTTCACTCAGTATTTTTAGGTGGATGATCAACAAAAGACTCTCACAATCTCCTTATTATATGTGATAAATTTATTTTCCTTAAAACAAAAACCCTGAAGAAGATCTACTAAACATATTGAAACACTGCAGCGTTGTCTAATAAACTTACCACTCATTTTATTTAAACCTGTGTTTTTACAAAATTTTCACTATACTGCATATCATCAGATTCATTTTCCATTTCTCTTCACACACACACATATATATATATGTATGTGTGTGTGTGTGTGTGTGTGTGTGTGTGTGTGAGTAGAAATAAGAAGTATTCCAAAAGATAAATTCATTTATAGATGGTAAAGTCGACGATAAAACATTTCGGTTTATTATAAAACCTTCATCAGGATATTAGTTTGAATATAAGTGTTGTCCGAACCGCGTTGGAATTCTTTTCAAACTGAAAATGAGAAATAAAGTATTAGAGAAAACGTATTTTTTCTCGTTTTTTTTAAAAAATATGACCTGAATGTAATCGACAGAATATTTAAAATAAAACGCATTTCATTAAAAGATACTGTATGTTAAAAAGAGAAAAACGTAGAAATGAAAGGAACGAGAAAAACTAACTCATCCATACGAGATTATGTTTACATTTCTTCCTTATAATTACTACATGTTTATCACAAAAATCTACGTTTTTATTGCTTGATTTATGAATACAGGTGAACAAAGCGTAAAGATGTGTACGATGATAAAACTGTAAGATGTTTGATTTGCGTAAATAAAATAAATGTGTCAATTTTGAGACCGAAAAAATATTTAAAAAGCGATGTATTATAGTTTTTTTTAAGAACAAGCCTACTTAAGAAAGGTGATAGGTTGACAAACTATTTAAAACCCGATATATCATAACACACACACACACACACACACACACACACACAACACACACGCACACACACACACACACACACATAGATATATATATATATAGTCATCCACAGACATTCATGACATGCAATACTCCACTTTAGCCCTATTTGGGCTAGACGGGCGGTCGGAGAGGCCCCCTCCGATCAATCGGCTGCTCACGTCAAGCCCTAGCATCTATATGATTTTCCCAACCCTATTGCCCTTATGGCAAGCCCCAACCTCTTTTTATCATATGGGTGCTAGAAGGCAGTGGCTGCGGGTCTAGATGTCCTGGGAATGACGTTAAACTCTATCTGATGGTGAGGTTCCAGTTTTCGAGGTTTGGGGAATGTGGATTCATCACCATTGCTCCCTGGTCCACTCTGACCCGGAGTGGTAGTACTGTTAGGGTGCCATCTATGGGTTAAATAGAAAAATGTATTTATAAAAAAATTGTATTATTCATTAAGAATTGATTTATTTCAAAACTTTATCGGCACCCACTGAGGTTGATATGCCGTAAAACAAAACAAAAACAAACAAAAAAAAAATCATCCAGACACCGTGTTTCAACGTATTACGCCTCTTCAGCGTGGCTAGACATTAGCAGGCTACCTCCAGTCAGGATAGAAACCCGATCGATTTCACATCAGTTAGGCTGATTTAGATGACCCAAAATCAAATCTTAGACGAGGCTGTTTATATTTTTCATAGCGTTAATACTGTTATTGTGTTCATATGTAGATTTTCATAGGAGAACAATTTTCCTTTATATTTTGAATTTGTTATCGCAATTTCATCGACTTTCTTTTTCCTTTATTGATGTTATTATCCTGCAATAACAATAACGTGTTTATAGTAGGTCACATAATTAGATTTTAATGTCAATTTATGATGTCGAATTCGAAACTTTTAATTTGTATAGAATTTTACTGAGATAATTTGGGACTAGCTAAGTGGCGAGTGTTGCACTCAGCAAAGATCGAACTTGTTTCTACAGATAGACGAGATAGCTGATCGTCCCGCAACGATTGGCGTTCACCTTGTTGACTTTTTTGTATATATATTTTTACCAACCCCTCCGCACGAGCAGGATGTGACACAAGGTCAATTTCTTAAACGGAGTTTATCAGGCTTGAATTCAGAGTTTCCTTCTCCTAGACCGGTTACCTAAACATGGTTAAAGAGCCCAGTCTGCCCTACTATTTACCCATAGCTGGAGGGAAAGTAGGATTCGTACCTTTCCCAAGGGTATTAGCGCTAAATGAAATGCAATTACCACGTTCAGGATTTGAACTCAGGGCGACGAGTCCATTTCTCATGACTTTAACCATTACACCACGCGCTTCCTTTTTTGTATATAAGGTGTGTGTTAAAAGCCCACTCATATTTATAGACTCGCCAAGAACCATGGGATAAACCTCTTGGCCAATCACTGGCAGTACTCTGCTGCTGAAATAATACTTAAACTGAACATACTGAGCATACTGGCCTACTTACTTTAAACCTACGTGGACAACGGACATAGGATTGGATCGCTAGACCTTTGACAGGTACGCTGGATAGGACATACGCTTACCAAAGGATTCCATATCTCAGGACTTACTTACTTAAGTCCTTTTCAACTGGCCAAGGATAGCGGTCAGAAACTTAACACACCTTTCATTTAACACCTGTAAATATCGATACAAGTTTGATATATTTATTCAACCATCTTCATGACTATCGCAACACTTCTTTATTCTGGCATACCTATTAGTACATGATTTATTTGGATTTTGCGGACCGTTGTCCTAATCTTTATTGGTATATACACAACGTTTCGGTCGATGTGCCCTCCAGTTTTCTCCGAGTTTTTCTTTCCGAACTAGGAAACCTTCTTGTCGAACTGGATCTGTGAGATTAGCTTACTAACCATAATATTACAATGGAACACCTTATCTGTGGCTTTAGAGTATAGTGCTGTTTGTTGCTGATTATTTTCATTTATATATATATATATATATATATATATATATATATATATATATATATATATATAAGTATAGATAAAAGGATATGAAAACAACACAATATGCTGTTAAAGTGAAAAGATTTTATATTATATTCATAGCTAATATTGAACAATATTTTGATTTATAAAAATCATCTTCAGAGCTTGTTTATACTCCGGACTTATTAATAGCGGAGACGAAAATAATATTGATAAGTCCGGAGTATGAACAAGCTCTGAAGATGATTTTTATAAATCGAAATATTGTTCAATATTAGCTATGAATATGATATAAAATCTTTTCACTTTAACAGCATATTGTGTTGTTTTTATATCCTTTTATCTATACTCATACCGTCGGATTCATTTCCTATATATATATATATATATATATATATATATATATATATATATATATATAAACATACCAGTCATCCATAGACACGTGTTTCGACGTTTACGTCTCATCAGTGCGGCTGGACATTTTTAACATTTACATTCAGGCGGGGGCGAAACCCGACAGAATTTTCGTCTATCAAGCTCCTTACCCTCACGGCCATCGGGGACTGTCAATCAATGGCGAACAATTAATTGATAAAGACATGCAGGCTGTATGTTTTTACAATCACCAGAGAACTCAAGTCTCTAAACAACAGGCGAGTAAATACTTTTACGCTAAACGGTGAAAGGTCAACTAATGTCTTCCCTACATTACTCTACCGAGGAAATTATGAGCATATATACCAGTCATCCATAGACACGTGTTTCAACGTTTACGTCTCATCAGTGCGGCTCGACATTTATATATACACACATATATATTAACCCAACTTCCAAATGAATAAAACTCGCATCAAACAAAAAATTACAACAACCACTTAGACTACCATCTAGATCCCGGTGTACGAAAAACAAGAAGAAGGCTTAAACGTCTATACGTAAAAATCTTAAAGATGGCATATTCCGTGGTCTTTAACAAAACCTACTTAAATAACACACACACACACACACACACACACACACACACATATATATATATATATATATATATATATATATATATAGAGAGAGAGAGAGAGAGAGAGATGAGAGGTATCCAAAACTTGGTAGTGAGGGATGATTCTATATGTGATTTCTAAGATATACTGTATTATTATTGTATGATCCAGTAAATACAGCGAATCTTTAAATCACTAAAAAGAGCTCAATGTATAATAAACTTTTTAGATTATATACAGAGCAATATTTATCTTAGAAAGGATAGAAAAACTCAACAACGTAATTCCATAATAAATTTATTTCGACCAAAAATAGGGGCCTTTATAAATCTAAGTTGATTTAATATAGCTCCCCAAAATTTCGTCTCATCAGATGGTAGATCAAGATAATTTGAATTGCATAACTGAAAAATTTACTTCTCAGGAAAAAAAAAATTTTTACATTGTAAGACTGTCACTATGGCGACAGGAAGTCAAATGAGAAAAAAGGATACTCTTCATGCAATTCAAATTATCTTGATCAACCATCCGATGAGACGAAATTTTGGGGAGCTATATTAAATCAACTTAGATTTATAAAGGCCCCAATTTTGGTCGAAATAAATTTATTATGGAATTACGGTGTTGAGTTTTTCCTTCCTTTCTTATATATATATTATATATATTATATATATATATATATATATATATATATATATATATATATAACGTATATTTACGCAGAAGGTTCTTGTTGGCATGTTCTATTAAAAATGAAAGACATGGTTATAGTGTTTTGATTTTAATTCTTTTTTAACAAACGAGATACCGCCATAAATAAAAGCTAAATCAAAAGCTAAACATTAAATCCTCGTCTTTCATTTTTAATAAAACAAAATTAAAATTCACCGTATTTGTGTAACGTTTATCATGGTAGGTAACGAACTAGTCTACCAAAGTTCAAACCCTGAACTCGGTTGTTTATACTTTACATAACGCTAATACCCTTTAGAAAGGCATGAACCCAACTGTTCTCCCCTCATAAACACAATGACAATCCATAATACGGCATTAATCCTTATCTTGCCAAATATCCAAACAGTAATGCAATTATTATTTCTAGAAAATGAGTTTCTTGCAGTGGAAGCGTGCTGGGCCCATAACCTGTTAAATCTTTAAATGCCTCCCATAGCCAGTTGAAAAGGGCTTAAGTAAGTAAGTCCTAAGTTATGGAATCCTTTGGTAAGTGAATAAGTCCTATCCTGCGTATTGTTAAAGGTCCAGTGATTTAATCCTATGTCCGTCGTCCACAAAGGTTCAAAGCAGGTATGCGTAGTTGTGATCAGAACAGCCGGTATAAATATTATATCAGCAGCAGAGTACTGCCAGCGATTGGCCAAGAGGTTGATCAATATTGATATTATCTATGGTTTATTTTTTTCTGGTGATTTAGTGAATTTGTAGCCTTCCGTACATTTTTAAGTGTATAGTTGAGTTGCATTATTGTTATAAAATAGTAGAGACGATATTGGATTTTTACTTCTGCTACGGATCCTGCTGATAATTGTACTTTCCAGTTTTCCGTAGATTTTTTAATGAAATTTACGACATTATCGGATATTTTTTATACATTTTTAAGCATTCTCCAGGGTGTCCACAAAGTCTGGGTACATGGGGATTAACACATACTTTTAAAACAAAACAATTTTATTTAATTATAATGTGGATGTCCGACGAAGTGATTTCTTTGGGCTAGCAGAAACTTTGGCCATGACAGCCTCTTTCGTTTCATCTGAAGTCTTTGTTCGCCCGGAACGGGGTTTATCCAAGACACTGCCTGTTTATTTAAACTTCCTGATCAATTTCCCGATGGCAGTAAAATAAATAGGTTGCCTATAAGGATGTCGAATGTTAAATTCTTCCAGCAATTTTGCGATAAGTCCATCCCTCTCATCGACTTAAGAGTACTAACTCGATTCTTTCTTCTTTAGACAGATCCATCATTCGATCTGGATATAAAAAATAACATAAATAAATTTAGAAAAGTAAAGTATTTTGTAAGCAAACCAAACCAAACCTTAAACGATTGTATATTCGTACTGCCGAGTCACAATCAATGTTCTTGTCTTATTTAAAAAAGAAGAATAGCAATTTTTAAAATTTCAACTACCACGTTACTACAAAACACATCAGGTACCTCTGATGATGACTTGAACATCTTCGGTCACGTGATATACACGCCGCTAACTAGAAGGTAGTAAAATATTGCAAAACTTTTGATTCACCCTTATAGTATTGAGATCCTCCTTTCAAAGTTTTTATCCCAACGAAGCTGTTATCTGATATGTTCTATTTTAGTATATATATTTACCAACCTCTCCGCACGAGCAGGATGCGACACAAGGTCAATTACTTAAGCGGAGTTTAACAGGTTTGAGTTCAGAGTTTTCCTTCTCCTAGACTGGTTACCTAGCCATGGTTAAAGAGCCCAGTCTGCCCTACAGTTTACCCATAGCTGGAGGGAGAGTAGGATTCATACCTTTCCCAAGGTTATTAACGCTAAGTGAAATGCAATTACGACGTCCAGGATTTGAACTCGGGGCGACGAGTCCATTTCCCATGACTTTAACCATTCCACCACGCGCTTCCTCTATTTTAGTATAGTAACTGGGGCATCTCACTCAAATGGCACCCACTAAGCCACTTTCCGTTCCACTCTCAACTTATTTATTCAACGACTTAATTGTTTTTAAAGGGCACAGACGCATCACATTCTTCCACTAAGCATGATTGATCGACAAAGTTTGAAGACAAACGAGCGATGAAAATTAAACGAGTTGATGGAATGAGGGAAGAACTGATTATCTTACTGTTGTCAGGTTTTAAGGGGTCAAATAAGAACAAAACGACGGGTAACAAATATAGAAAAATCTATTAACAGAAAGTAGACAAATACAATAGAGAGATGTGGAAATTACGTCCGACGAACAGAGTTATTGGCATACTCGCATTGGCTTACTGCTAAGCCACAATTATCCCTGTTACTTATAGTAACCTGTTGGCGCATTCCATTAGTCTTATAGGGTGTATCACCTATAACACCCCTCCTAAGATTTCACTCCACAGGAGTCTTAATACTTACAATTAAAAAAAAAAAAAAAAAAGCAATGCTTCAGCGATTATATTTTTTATTCATCAGATTTTCTTATAGTATTACACTCAATGAATATTGCAATTTTGCCACACTGAGAAAAGTCACAGGCTTGATTTAGAATTATATTCTTTGTTTTACACAAGAATTTATATATTAATACGCTAGTACATGGGCCGGTTAGCTCAGTCGGTAGAGCGTTCGGCTAGAAATCACAAGGTTCCTAGTTCGATACCGGTCCTCGCCAAATCAGCGTTATGAGTAGCACAGTGATCTGTGCGGTAAAGTAAGGAGCTGATGGCAGGTGTCGCGCTCCACCTCAGATGCAAAAACAATCTCCTTGGTCTAGCGCTATTGAAAAAGGGATAGACTTCCTCGGTGATTGGCTGATACCGACATTAGGCTGCCCCGACGACTTTTACTTACTTACCTATCACACTTTAACAAAGATAAGGAAAAGAGTGATAAGATAACGGATAATTTTTTATTATCAAATCCCGTGGAATTTTCATGGCTTCAGCTAGTTTAAATAATTGCCATAAATGATTGAATTATAAAATGATGATGGTGTCTTTTTTCGATTTAAATACGTATGTTGATAAAACACAATAAGTACAAGAGCATCAATATTGTTCTCTTTAGGATATGAAGTAAATGGAAGTTAATCCGACAGTATGCATTTAACATTTTTTTGCTGACAGAATCTGTTTCGACCTTTTTAATAGAGCGGTCTTCGTCAAGAGCAAAATATAAAATAACGGAAAAAATAACCGTTAGACGGAGGGGTACAAACGAACGCTGGTTTTATATAGTTATTCAATCATTTATTCTGGATACTATTCTTATTCCTAAGATAAAGAAATATCCAGAACAAATTCATAAGTGTTTACGTGCGGCTCTGGTCTATGCGAATTTTTTTCATACAGATATATGTATGCATCAGCAGATATTTACACAAACTGTTCGCCACGAGTAGGATGTGACACAAGGTTGAAAGTATGGGGCATCCAGCGAGAATCGAATTAGTAATTAGATTCCCAACAAGAAAAAAATATTAAACAATAGAATCGAATCAATTTGTCATTGTAGACACAGAAAAATTTATCCCCAAAATATCATTAGAATGTTGCTCTTAAATTTTAACCGTTTACACTAGCTATCGTTTGTAATAAGAATTAAGTTAAAAGCACAACAGAGATAAGAACAGGGAATGAAATAAACAAATAGAATTGAACTGAATGCTGCAATAGACATTATAAGAGAAAATATATGATCAGATATAGCGTTCAATCAACACTATCGTAAAATACGTTTGTCTTAGTTCAACTGGATAAATAGTAGTAATTTCAACTTAGTCCTGTATAATGTAGGGTCCCAAAGAAATTGTATCGATCGAAACCACGGTAGACCCATCATCTTTCATTTCATATCATTTCATATCATATCATATCATATCTATCTATATCTATATCTATCTAACTCCCCCCATCTCTCTCTCTCTCTCTCTCTATATATATATATATATATATATATATATATATATGTATATATATATATATATATAAAAGTAATTGGTAATTTGCTTGAAGCATTGTTAAGTATGTTATAATATATTAATGATTTCCAGGCAATTACAATGAGTATAGAAAATAAAAACAAAAAGATGTTACTTTTGTCTTATCGATTTCAAAGTATAGAACTATATTTTTGAAAAGTTCTATACTTTGAAATCGATAAGACAAAAGTAACATCTTTTTGTTTTTATTTTCTATACTCATTGTAATTGCCTTGAAATCATTAATATATATATATATATATATATATATATATATATATATATATATATATAACACATACATATTTTTCACTTAATACTCTTACTGAGCTGTCTAGATAGTTTTTATTACGAAGAAAATAACTGGAATGTCCTCAAAAATAAAATATCAGATAGTGAAAAGAGCATAAACTTACGAAAGTGGTCGTAATGAATGTGCTTTATGTTTAGAAGAGAAGGTACAGATTTTGATTGTTATGGATAATCATAAATTATTGAATAAAAAAATATTGGAGTTGATGGATAGATATAAACACCAATTCAGATTTGTACTATAATATTTGGTCCCAGACTAATGTTACATATTACGAGTAACTCGAAAGTTAAAAGAACATTCTGGAAACTCTGTGACGCCAGAGCTGAGGTACGTGTCCCATAAAAAGACCCCAATCCGTAGCAGAAGTTTTTTGACCAGCATTTGTCACGTAGGCAGGCTTCTGAAGAGGAGGAAGGCAAAGGGATGAACAGAAATACACCCCACCTCTCTTTGGGGGGAAGGAAAAAGATCCCTATCATTAGATTAGTTTTCACTCCGGACCCGGTCGGCGAACACAGTAGGATCCCCCCCCCTCGTTAAGGACGGGCAAAAATTCGTCCTCATGAAGAAAATTTGACTACTACAGACAGTTGGAACCCCGATATCACCTTCATGCGGGCCAGATAAATTTAGGATATCTTCCAAAGATAATAATCTTAACGAGACTATGCGACAAATCGGAAGAGAAGGTAAGCACCGCTTATTCCGTCTTCAAGCTAACCAAAAGAAGGACATATCCCAAGAATAACCAACAGAAGATGAACCAACCCATAAAAGCTAAGTAAAAACTTATTCCATCATGAAAAATTGCTATTTGATATGAAAGAGATCCCGCCTAATGACTTTATTAACCTTAGCCTGTCGGCGTCCGGTTCATCCTCCTCCCAGCTTATAAATTCTGAATAAAAATTATGTTATAAAAATATATATTATGTCTTATTGTTCTTTGCAAATTTTTTGCATGTGCACCTCTCATTTTCTTTGGTCTCTGGTGGAACAGCGTGTAAACGTTTGAAACGATAGGCGAAAGTAGCACTAATCATACTGCTTACTCTCGGTATAAGGCTTTCTTTCTTTCTTCAATTTCGAGTGTCCATATATATTATTTATTATTTCTCTTTTTTTTCTACCTATGTCTATTAGTTTGAGAATGCAAGGCGGCCTACATAAAATTGTCGGACATTTTATCTCTCTCGCTTTTATTCCTGCCTGAAGATCGTGCATTTCACTTGATGAGATTCGAGTATCAATGAAAAGACTGAAAACATTATACGTGATTGTTTTCTCTATACTGCTCTGGGGCATGAACACTTGCACTTGTATTATATATATGATGAGCTTTTTCGCCGACACTCGTATATACATATTATTCATTGTATGTATCATATATATTATATCTTATTTTATTTACATCATAGATATGTGTGTGGTAATTTTCCCTTCTGTTTGGAGCTTCTGGATGTTCTGAAAGAGTATTTCGATTTCAGTTTTTTTTTATTCTGGTGAATGTATGAATTGTATAACTGACAGTTTGGTCCAAGATTAAGAAATTCCTTTTGCTGCGCTGTTAATTCAATGTCGGATAGATTAATAATTTTTCCCTTATCGTATATATATATATATATATATATATATATATATATATATATATATATATGTGTGTGTGTGTGTGTGTGTGTGTAAGCACATTTATTACGACCACTTTCGTAAGTTTATGCTCTTTCACTATCTGATATTAGCTCCTGTGACACTACCGTTGCCAAACTACATTGGTACCTTACCTTACCTTTTCTTTAGATTACAGCGGCAGTGTGGAGAGGGGGATTTGCTGCATGGGCAACAGCTCATCCTCCATAAGGCTAGTAGTTCAAGTTTAAAAAATAACCCCCAAAAAATGAAAATAAAACAGGAAAAAAAAACTTGACACTACTTCATCGTCTCTCGTAGACGGAAGGCTGCCAACCAAGCATATATATGTATATAAAAAGTGTTGTTATGGGTCCAACTGGAGAAAATTAAATATCTTATAAGAAATAAGGTTCGCAATATAGATTATGTTAAAAAAATTTTTTTTCATTTGCGACACGTGTTTCAGATCTTCTGATATCTTCTTCAGGGGTTAATTAACCATATTCTGTCCGAATATATATATATATATATATATATATATATATATATATATATATATATATATATAAACCCCTCCCTTTCTTTTTGGTGGGACTGTAGAGAGATTTAATTTGTAACATCTGTGTTTTAGAAGGGGTTTTGTTTCTGGGTGGCAGATCATAAGTTTTAATTTTAAGCTCTAGAAATGTTATGGTTGTCTATTTGTTTATATTAATAGTCAAATCCCTTCTTCTGAGGTTTTTTGTTAGATTTCTGATATTTGATAGATCGTGTGAGTGTGTGTTTTTACTTTACTTTCTGTTCTGATGAATTTGTGTGTTTGTTTGTGGTTTACTTTTAGTATGTATTTGTGCCTGTGTGCGTGTTTTTTTTTATGTATATGTGTCTATGTTCACGGTTGTGTTGGGTGTATGTATATCTATATACATAAAAAATAAAATTGATGAGTATCTTTTACATTACATAGTTTGCATATACACATTTTGCATACCCCCCCCATATATATATATATATATATATACATTTTATATTATATAATTTGTGGATTTTATTATGTAGTTCATATGTTTGTGTAGTAAAGTTGTTGTGTGTGCATGTATGTGTGTGTATGTATGTATGTAAGTGGTTAATTTCAGTTTAGTTGTGTGTTCTGGTGTATTTGTGTTTGTGTTTTTGTGTGTTCCTATGTACGTGTGTCTCTGTTTATGATTGTGTTGGGTGTATTGTGGAGAGAGTTTGTTATGCATGCATATATGTATATACATTACATCGTTTGTGTGTTCTATTATGTAGATCATATATGTCTGTGTAGTAAAGTTATTGTTGTGTGTATGTATGTGTGTGTTTGATTTAATTTAGGTTTGTATTTCTCTATAAAATGTTTTTCTTTAACTAGGAGTAGAGTATAGTCATCAGTTTGGTATATTGGCATCACCTTAAAATTCTCTTGATTACATTCGAATATATGCTTTGATTCATATAGGTTTCTACTGTTAGCTAATCTAATGTCGCTTTTGTGTAGTGGGATTTTTTTTATTTAGTGATGATGTGCATCCAATGTATATTTTTTTGCAGTTTGTGTATTCTATTATGTAAATGACATTTTTCGAGGTGCAGTCAAGATTTCTATTTATTTTGAATATTGTGTGAGGGTTTTTGGGTGTATAGAATGTTCCTTCTATGATTATGTTACATACTCCACATCTTCTGTTTCTGCATTTTGAGACTCCCTGTGTAGTGTGTTCCCAACATTTGGATGAGGTTAATATTTGTTTAAGATTTTTTGATTCTGTTTTGCTCTTCATGATTTTGTTGTATTTGATATGTTTTTAATTTTTTCATTGTTATCGAGACCACTTTGTGTGTGACTCGGTCTTCCTGTCTATAGCTCTGCTGATGAGGCCTAATAGGCTGAAATGTACATACAGAGATTGATTTTATCAATTTGTTTAGCCTTATATTTGAATAGGTATTCCCGCCTAATTCATTAATTATTAATTAATTAATTTTTCAAAAAAATTAGGTACGACTTCAATTAAGCACATATTCTCCCAAAAATTGTCGGCTAAAAAAAGCCATATCAAAACACATCGTCTGTTTGTTTACGTCTCATATATATATATATATATATATATATATATATATATGTATAGTCGTAGAAGAAGTTGTTTCCGACCGCAGTTTCGGTGTTACTCCAACACCTTCATCAGGGGGATTGAGTGGAATTTTTTTCGGTTACTTTATATAGCTAGACTGATATCTTTTTAATTCTTCCTGCTTCCTGAATTTAATCTTAGTAGGCTGCTAGTTTAACCCCAACTACAAACTAGCAAGATTAAATTCTGGTAGAATTAAAAAGATATCAGTCTAGCTATATAAAGTAACCGAAAATAATTCCACTCAATCCCCCTGAGGAAGGTGTTGGAGTAACACCGAAACCGCGGTCGGGAAACAACTTCTTCTACGACTATGAATGCTCTATATTCACAATATATTGAGCCCTATTGGATTAACTACTTACGCTATGTTCACATAGTAGTACCCATAAATAAATTTAATATATATATATATATATATATATATATATATATATATATATATATATATATGCTGAATTTTTTAAATATAAAAGTTTATCATAAGCAACTACCCAGGTTTCAGGTTATTTCACCATCGTCAGGTTGCTACTAACGATGGTGAAATAACCTGAAACCTGGGTAGTTGCTTATGATAAACTTTTATATTTAAAAAATTCAGCAAATAAATAAAGCTCCTACAAATTTGTGGTTGAGCACTGTGATTTCTTTGTTTCATCCCAAAACAAATTTTTATATATATATATATATATATATATATATATATATATATATATATTGACCCAGCCTGTCCGCTACAAACAGGATATGATGCATGTAAAATCTTTCAGTAGAAATCATTTTGGATAGTTTGACTAATTTCCCAAGTTGAATACTATACTCTGATAGATAAAGCCTTGACACTTGAAGCAGAATGAGAGCAGTATGCTGCAATGGATTACAAGGAACACCTAAATAAGGCCGGTGGGTATATCGGCCGAAGTATTTCGTATGTATATTTCACAATAAAGATAAGGACAATAGACCGAAAAAATGAAAACAATACATATCAAGCCTCATTGAAAAAGAATCAGACAAATAATCTTAATACATGTTTTTATTACGTTTCTGCAATGAACGTTCAGAGTAGAAAATATTTTTAGTTGAAAAAAAAAAGTCTGACTGCTTCCCATAACTACGTAGTAACATTTAAATAAAGTTGTTTAAAAAAAAACAACGCGTCGTAAAAATTAGACTCTATTTCATGTTGCTGATGCATTGGTGCTTGTGTTGGCATCGGGATTTAAGTAGTTTTATGTAAATGGGATTTTTTCTCCAGATTGCACTTGGTTCACAGTGAGCAATACGCTGATAACAATATACATCCGGCTAGACAGGATCATGGCTAAAATATAAAATATCCACCAAGTCCGTTCTCACAATGAATGAGTGACGACGTTCCTAATTAGTTTCCATTGACTTTGACATTGATTAAATAACTTCCTTCGCCCCCGGAGCCGAAATCTAGCTGAACAAAAATCTAAACCTAAAGCACATCAAATAAGATGGAGCCATCTCCATATTAAATGGCAAGCCACCCCTAGAATTAGTTGACCCGTCTCATACCTCGGTAGCAATATCTCGTCTACAGAAAGCAATGTCAATAGACGCATAGCAAATAAGGTGTCCATGGTGTATTGGCTAAAGTGTTGGACTACGATATCGTCGTAAGCGAGTTCGAACTCACGCTATTACGGTCACTTTCGAACTAATACCACTGAGAAAGGTATGAAACCCCTCATCCCCTAGCTATAATTAAATAGCACTATTACTGTTATTCTACACGGATGGTTTTGGCATTAAATAACCCACGAAGGTTGATATGCCATTAAAAAAAACAAAGAAACTAGCATAGGAAAGATATGGACTGCTATTGACAGATTATCGATCATAGGGAAATCTAGTCACTGTGATAAAATAAAAATGGGAATTCTCCCCAGCTGTAGTTGTGTCAGTATTAATGTATGGTTGCATAACTTATACTTTTACAAAATGCTGAATGGGAACTACACAATGATGCTGCGTACTTATGTAAACAAACCCTAGAAGCAGCACCCCACAAAAAACATTTTTCTTTCAACTCTCAATTCTCATCTCACAAAAATACGAGTGAAAGAAACAAGACATGACATGCTGGCCACTTCTGGAGAAGCAGAGACGAACTCATGAGCGACGTTCTTCTATGAACTCCTACACATGGACACAATAGTGTTAGCCACCCAGAAAAATACATTGTACGGACTCTGGTTGTCGTCTAGAGGACTTACCAAGAGCGATAGTCGATAGGGACGGATGGTAAAAGAGAGTCAAGGGAATCGGTGATATCAATACAAATTGATAAATATATAATCTAAAACTATCCTTAACGATGCTTAAACGTTATCACAAGAAGTTCTTGTTTAGTTTCTTTGTTTAATGGCATATCAACCTTCGTGGGTTATTTAATGCCAAAGCCATCCTTGTAGAAGAATAAAAGGGGTGTTGGGTTCAAAGTTACAATAATGTTAATTATTGTTAGTTGAACAAACAACCCCGATTAAGAGTGTTAAATATAAAAATTGACTTTAATACAAGGACAGCACGTGGAGAAGCATTTAAGACGTGAAATACATATACATGAGACAAGATATATAGTAGATATATACATACATAGAAAAGGGATAAGATACAAAAGTTATGGAGATTCCATAAGCTAAAGTCACTTACTACATTGCCTGTGTGGGGGTAAAAAAACCCCACTCAAGTAGGGTGTAGACAAACTGTTCTAACCCATTAGTTGTCAAGTCACGGAGAAGAAAGAGAGTTCAAATCTGGTGCTTGCCTGATAAGGAAAAAACAAAAACACGAGGGAAGACAACTCTTCCAGCCAACCAAGGGCAGATAATCCCACAAGGGTACTATCTAACCCATAGCTGGAAAGATGAGGCTGTTTATATTTTTCCAAGGGTATTAGTCCGAAAGTGAACGTAGTTGCGCGACTGGAATTCGAACTCGCTTACTAAGATATTGCAGTCCAGCACGTTATCCACTTTGCCACGGGGACTCTCCCAACTCTCGTTGTATTTGTTCTGTTAGTTTGTTTCTTAGAATCACATATGTGCAGCAAGAACGTGTTCAATTTCTAGTTACCAGCCAGTTAGCACATACCACCTTGCCGGATTTAAACTACCACCAAGTCTGCTGGGGCTGTAGAATTCACCGACTGCACCTCTGCAGTAGGGTAAGAACCCCAACTCCATCCCATGGGGCCTCTGTAAGGAAATTTCGACCCTCGCTCTCATATCCCATACATGTGACTTTCTGTCAAATCTTATCTGTCAGGTAATTTTTTTTTTTCAGATAACTTTGAACACACCCACACATCCCGATTTGAATGATATGTACAAAAACCTATCGATCTATTGATGAGACTTCGATCCCCCCGAGGGATTAGTAGATCTGATTCTCATCCCTCGACTATCATGGAGTTACGATTAAGATTCCAACTTCAACGGTAACACTAATTGGTTGGTTGCTTGTTTTGTTATACGGTTTATCAACTCTTTTTCGGGTCATTTAATGTCGAATCATTTTGATAAACAAAGGACCCGGGTTGCTTACAGTAACGACTGTTGCTTAAGTGATCACCCAATAAAGCATTGAACAGGCTTATAGCTGCTTAACTTTGGTGATGGTTGGCTATTTTATTTTACGGAATATCAACACTTTTAGGGTCATTTAATACCGAATCAAGTCATTTTGATAAACTCAGGTTCCATACAGTACCAGCTGTTGTTTAGGTGAAACCGGCCTATTGCAGCTTAACTTCGGTAATGGTCGGTTGTTTTGTTTTACAACATTTGTTTTATCAACCTTTCTAGGGTAATTTATTCCCGAATCAAGTCATTTTGATAAAAAAAGGACTCATGATGCTTACAGTACCTGTTGTTGCTTAAGTTATCACCCAATTAAGAATTGAACAGTCTCATCAATGCTTAACTTTGTTGATGGCTGTTTTTACTTTTTTAGGATTTTTTTTCAGGCATATTAACCCTTTTCTGGTTATTTAATGCCGAATCAAATCATTTTGATAAACAAAGGACTCGTGTTGCTTACAGTAACAGTACCTGCTTTTGATTAAGTGGTCACCCAATTAAGTATTGAGCAGGCTCATCGCTGCTTAACTTCGGTCATCTAACGGGGAACCGGTGCTTCTGATGTGACTTGACCCTAATACTGATAGTCTGGAAACTGACAAAAAAAAAATGACATGAACTGCCGAAAAGAAAATGTCACAAAACGTCTGATTGTAACCCTAGAATAATAGTGATGATGATGATGATGATGCTGCTGCTGATGATGATGCTGATGATGATGATGATGATGCTATTTGTGATGATCGCAACAAAATGAAAATATGAATTAAATGTGTTTTTAATTTAGACAGCTTTAATCGCTGTCTGTGTTGCTACTCAGCTTTGTTTTTGGAATACGGAGACGCCGTTATGTATTAAATTAAATGAAAACTACCCCCCCCCAAAAAAAAAAAAACAACAACAAAAAAAACAAAAAAACCAACGTTAATATTGATAGCAGCTACAGCGAAGGTCAGCATAGCAGCGGTAGTAGCGTTGGCAACGTCTGTGGCGAACAGTCTGACTGCGACTACTTTTTTTCTTTCTTTCTTTCTTTCCTTCTTTATTTATTTTGTACAGCAACATGCTTCAAATTGAAGAGTAAAATGAATGAATGGAATAAGGGGAAAAAAATGGATGGAGAGACAGAAGAAGCTCGTGAGAAGGACAAATAAAAATGACGATTGATAGGAGATTCATAAAGATTAAAAACAAGTAAAAGAGACGTCAGATGATACATCTACGTATGGATTCTGTTTACTTTGTGACTCATAGTCAGTCTTGAATCTCAATTTTAATCTATTTTCGTTTACTAGTTCGTTAGATTTATTTAGATATACGACAGCTTGTATGTATCGACATTCAAGGTTCGGTGCTAGCCCCCCCCCCCCAAACAACCTATGATACTCCCCCCCCAACTCTACTACCTGTCAATTTTCAAAAAGTTGTATTCATAGAAAATACGCATTTTATAGTAACCTAATTATATACGGAGTAGATGGAGGCGCGTGGTGTAATTGTTACTGTCGTAGTCAATGGACAAGGCGAGGCGAGTTCAAATCTTGCACCCCGGCATTTCGCATTTCACATTCTGTTAATCCCCTTGGGAAAGATAGGAATCCAACTATTTTCCTTCCAGTTATGAATAAATATTAGGGCACACTTGATGGTATGGCAACCGGTTGCTATGGCAACCGGTTGCTATGGCAAACGATCTAGAAGGAAAATTTTGAATTTAAACCAAAGGGGATCTCTTCTCGTTAGTCAAAACTTCTTTTGAATGTTGTTCCTCCCCCTCTTCTTCTTCTTCTTCTTCTTCTTCTTCTTCTTCTTCTTCTTCTTCTTCTTCTTCTTCTTCTTCTTCTCTAAAAAGTACTCCGCGTGGTTTAGTGGCTAGTGAGCTGGACTGCAACATCGTAGTAAGCGAGTTCGAACTCTAGTCGCATTGAAATGTCCCCTTTCAGACTAACAGCATTTGGAAAGATATGAAACCCTCATCCTTCCAGCTATGGGTTAAATAGTACCACTAATGTTCTTCCTGAAAGCTGGCTTTGGCATTGAATAACCCACGATGCTTGATTTGCCATTAAAAAAAAGAAACCGCGTGATTTTGAATTTCAAAAGAAGTTTGTTCTTTAAAACAAAGAAAAGATATTCTTAAAGCTGAAGGTAAAAATTTCTGTGGATTTGGTTTTACTTTTAAGGGCACCACGGCATTAAATACGGACACCGCGGCATTTTCCATAGTGCTGCGTTCTAATCTCATCCCTGTTTTCACCATCGGCTTATGTTAGTTATGGCTGCATAAATTATACATCACATGAAAAATTAGCAACCATCTATGTCATTTGGGTTTTAATACTTTTAAAAATTCATGATTCTCTGAAGATAGATTAAAAAATCTCAGAATTTAACCCGCCCAATAGAGGAGCAAGACCCTCACCAAAAGGGGCGTCCTGTGTATGAAACTGTTATAGGTGATATAACCTATTGACATAAATGGAATGCGCCGACGGCTACTATAAGTACCAGGAACAATTGTCGCTTGACACGAAGAAAATGCGAGTCAGCTTGTAACTATATTGGTCGAACGCAATCTCCACTTTTTTTGCTGTAAATTTCTACTCCTTTTGTTCAATACATTTGTATACATTATTACCAGTCGGTTGTCTTATTTTTGACCCTTAAAACCCCACAACAGAAACCAAACTGCATCTAATGATGAGGCTCTAGATCTGGTGGTTTTATGAGTGTGAAGCACTTCATTGTCATTACTCTGAAATCCACTCTTAAAAAACAACTAAACAAAGAATGTAAATATAAACGTACAATGAATGCTATTCCCTAACTTCTGGGTATAATATATACCTACACTGTTTGACATACCGTTAAAATCAATCAATCATAATTAGGCAACTTTAACTGTCACTGAAGTGCATGTCTGTTCGTTCCTCTACCCCCTCTACTCCACGTGGAAAATGATTTGTTTTTGTTTCAATTGGATCACCTCTCATTCTTCTTTCTAGTAAAATAGTTAATCCTAATTTCTCTAATCTCTCCCTGTAACTGTAATTTTTTTTACTCTTTTTATTACTTTTGTCACTCTTCTTTGCATCAATTATTTTGAAAGTTTCAATTAGATCACCTCTCATACTTCTTTCTAGTAAAATAGTTAATCCTAATTTCTCTAATCCCTGTAGCTGTAATCTTTTTATTATCTTCGTTACTCTTCTTTGTATACGCTTCAAACTCAATATCAAACTCCAATGTTTATATCTAGACACTTGTGAGCCCAGACCTGAACACAATATTTTATATGAGGTCTTATTAGGTTTTTATATATTTTTAAAAGAACGTTTGTATCACTTGAGATAAAATTACTAACCGTCCAGTCAACTTGTTCTCGAAAAAATTGACAAAATATGTTTGTCAGTTGTAAACGTAACATCAAAGCCAATCCCTCGATCACATTACTTTTCTGATTTTCCCGTTGCTTAATTTATGAACAAGAAGAAATCTTGAAGAAAAACTATAAACCAGGAAGTTCCAATTTTGGACCTCCGAGGAGTGTTGAGTATCTCTTTATCGCCATTATTCCTAGGTCCACTATTACCTGTTAGGGTCTCATCTATGGGTTAAATAGAAAAAATGAGTTCAAACAAATGGATTTAAAGAACTGCAATTCAAAAGAAATTTTGAATATTCATCAAGAATGAACAAAACAAAACGTCTCCGGTATAAAATAGCCCAACAAGAGTTGACGTGCCATAAAATCCAACCAACAAAACCAGTTTGGTATTGTCTATTTATATAATATCAACATTCGTATGTTATTTATGCCAAAGCTATTATTGTAGAAAAATAGCAGTGGTAGTAAGTTTGGGGTATGAAGGATACAGACTTTTACCAAAGGTATTAGTCCGAAAGTGAACCTAATAACGCGACTGGAGTTCGAACTCACTTACGACAATGACGTAGTCTAGCATGTTAGCCACTATGTCACGGTGACCCTAAACCGCCAAGTGGTAAATATTCATTAAAGATCAGACTGTTGTTTAAAAGCATAACATATATTAAAAGTTATACCCATACACACACTCAATCTTTAAACATCAGGTAAATAACTTTTACCTTTAATTGTCTCAATGCTTCTACTTTGATTATACGGATAATCCCAATAGTAAGGTCTCTAAAGCGCTGACGGCGCAAGGACACTGTTCATGCAGCTATTGTGTTTGTTGTAAATGTGCATGTGCGTTTGCTTGCTTCTGCATACGCCTCACTACCACACTGAGTCTTGGCTTAGCAGTCGCTTCCGATGGAGCTCTCAAATGACGCTACTGTAGGGGATTATCTTCCCTTAGCCGGGAGAGTTATCTTCTCGCTGCGTTGCTGTTTGTTCCCACTATGGGACCTCTGGTAGTTAAGCGCGTTCATTTTGAACTTGTCTTCCTCTTTTTAGCTGGATCTTCTCAAGAACTGCTACGGGCTAGATTCTATCTACCCCCCTTCTCGGTGGGGTTTTTGCCACCCTCCTTACATTACTGTAAGTCCTTTATACAGCATGGACTATCCTTTAGTTCCATGTCTGTAACATTTATATGTTAGGTACATTTGGATATCTTGTTTATACCTAAATATTTTATATGTATTTACATGTTCTATTCTCCTGTACATTATGTATCTTATCGTTTCCATGTGCTGTTATATATATATATATTAAATGTTTTGTCTTACAACGTGTCGGAATTGTATGTTCATTAATTAAATAACTAATGAATCTTACACTACCAACAAGTGTGAAATTCATCGACAATTAACAAAAGTGTATGAAGAATCGTGAAGGATGTCAAAAACGCCCGCAAGTGGTTTAACGAGTTTGCAACGACAACGAGGTTCAACGTTCCTCAGCGACATGATGGCGAACTGGTACGACATGGGAGAAATAGTGATTATTTAGAAAAATAGATTCATGTTCAAACTTTAAAATGATGCAAATATCATTGATATCATTTTTTACAAGGATAGCTTTGACATTAAATAACCCACGAAGGTTGATATGTCGTTAAAATAAAGAAACCGATACCAAACCATAATAATCTACTGTAATTAACCTTGTATATTTTAGAAATCCTTTAATTTCAAGCTAAAAAAACACCTTTGTATAATGTTCCTTTCATCTTTTCACTGTACTAATTTTCCTTATAAAAGATTATTTCTGTCAGTCTTTATGTTAGTACAAGTGAGCGCTCGTCATTTTACAAAGGACGATTTTGGAGACCAACAAAGACCAAAGTTAAATTAACGTTTCTGTAATTTCTAAATATTTTGGAGGCCTCACCGTTTGAATTAGCCTTGTATATATTTCTTAATCCTGACCATTTTTGACCTTCGGCTATTCTCAAAAAATTTAATTTCATACCTGATTACACTTAAAGATTGACATGATGAAAGTCATAGCATTTTGCTTCACGTTTGAATGAAGATTCGACTTTGTACGCGTTTATAAATAGATTCTCATGTTTGTTCGTTCCTTGCATTTTTTTTTATTTTTGTTTTTTGTTTGTTTTTTATTTCCTTCGTTTTTTTTATCATTAGAGAGGAAGATTAGTCTAGAAATTGATACATTTCTAAATGAAGGCACGACTGATTAGAAACATCACTAGAATCGTTCTGATAAGAGAAGAACATTCTGAATTTGTCGGTGAGAGTCTGATTATGTTTAACAACGATCCCAGCAAGTAAATCAAATCCATAGCCAGGAACATGGGAGTGTCTGAGTTTCCTATCACTCAGGCGGTGTATAAATACATCCGATATCTATGATTCAAATACTATTTACAAGAAACTTTCAATATGAAGTTATAGGGAAATTCAATGAACCTTCTATCAAAGCCAATATCACTTTACTAATAAACGTAGGCATTTACTCAGCTCGTTGACCATGTGTAGGATGTGACACAAATACAATTTACAGGAAACTTTCAATATGAACTTATAAGAATTTACAATCGTTGACCATGTGTAGGATGTGACACAAATACAATTTACAGGAAACTTTCAATATGAACTAATAAGAATTTACAATTGTTGACCATGTGTAGGATGTGATACAAATACAATTTCCAGGAAACTTTCAATATGAACTCATAAGAATTTACAATCGTTGACCACGTGTAGGATGTGACACAAGGTCGCAAGTATGGGATACCCGGCAAGGATTGAACTGGATATTCAGTACTAATGGATCTGCGAGACTAACTTGCTAACTATTACATCATGACGGGAAGCATTGTGTTATTACAAGTACATAGACACATATATTACATATTCAACGTAATCAGCATACGACTAAATCCAAAATAATCTGGTGGAGTCCCCGTAGTGTAGCGGTTAACGCACAGGACTTCGGCTATGGTTTGAATAGGACCACTACTGTTCTTCTACAAGGATGGCTTTGACATTGAATAACCCACCAAGATTGATATTCCATTAAAACAAAGAAACCAAAATCAAATCTAAATAATCCACAGGAATTAAACTTGGACATTTTTAGAAATCCTTTAATTTCAAGCTGACAATCTTTGTATAAATTTCCTTTCTTCTTGTCACTGTACCAATTTCCTTATCTTCTAAATATAGAAAGGAAAGATTATATCTGTCTCTCTGTACAATGACTGAACGCAAATCGTTTTATAAAGGAAAATTGGTGGAGACCAGCAAAGACCAAAGTTCAATAAAATTCACACCCATTTGTCCGAGAGAGGCTTAATAACTTTCTACCCTTCATTTTCCATATGAAAAGCTAAATAAAATATAATAAGGATATAAATTAATATATTCAAAAATGATTTTTAAAATGATTAAAAATAGAGAAAACTAATAAACGATAAAACATAATAGAAACAAATAAAATAAAAATAAAATAAAATAAATACAAAGAAGAATAATGATAAATAACTTAAAAACAAGAATGTATCTATTAATAATGTAGATTCGCTTCCGGTTTTTGTCTGTAACAAAAACTGCGTCATTGCTTACGTCACATTACCCAACACATAATCCAATGTCATAACATCAAATAAATATACTCAAAATGTGAGCATGCAACCTTAGACAATCCTCATTATTTCAATAAATAGATGCCCGGCGTTATATATTTATATATCGATTGTTTTATTCTAATATAATATTTAAAATTATCGGAACTGTTTCCATTTCAAATTGTCTTTCTTTTTTTTTTTCTTTTTTTACTCCTTTAATAAATTTGACGATTTTAGATACTTATGGTACACACTCTATGACATTGAATTTTTAGCTCCCATCCCCTCAGGCAATATCTTTAAAAAAATATCTTTACACCGCCCGACGTCTTTTAATTTTGCTAGTAAAGAATAAAAGATGATATAGGAAAATAATTTTTATTAATCTAGATATAGATATAAAGATAAGAGACCGCCCTGTCGTCTGGGGCGTTAGAATGCACCAACTGCACCTCTGCAGAGGGGTAAGACTCCCCCAATGGGGCCACCTGTTGGCCGTGGGTGGCGACCAGTAATGCTTAAGGATAGAGCCCAGGTGGATGAGCAGTTCATGACATGCAATACTCCACTTTGGCACTATCTTGGGCTAGACGGGCGGTCGTAGAGGCCCCCTCCGATCAATCGGCTGGTCACCTCAAGCCCTTGCACCTATATGATTTTCCCAACCCTATTGCCTTCATGGCAAGCCCCAACCCCTTTTTATCATATGGGTGCTAGAAGGCGGTGGCTGCGGGTCTACATGTCCTGGGAATGACGTTAAACTCTATCTGATGGTGAGGTTCCGGTTTTGGAGGTTTGGGGAGTGTGGAGCACTCCTTCATCACCATTGCTCCCTGGTCCACTCTGACCCGGAGTTGTAGTACCTGTTGGGGTCCCATCTATGGGTTAAATAGAAAAATTTATTAAAAAAAATATTGTATTATCCATTAAGAATTGATTTGTTTCAGGGCTTTGTCGGCATTGAATGACCCACTGGGGTTGATATGCCGTAAAACAAAACAAACCAAACCAAAGATAAGAGATTTATTTTTAGCATTACAAATTCTAGGCAAGATCGGGTAGCTCTGACAATTATCTACATAAATTGAAGCGAATTACTGGAAGTTGGGAACTGAAAAGTTAATGTGACATTTTATCGCAGTCACTAAGTGAATAGGATTAACACCTGCTAAAACCTATAAATACTTTTTAACTTACTTTCAATATTCTGTATTCAGATGTATCGTTTTATTTTTAAATATCCGTTTAGTTATTTTAGATAAAAAATAATTAAATACCTAAACAGGTGCCACGACATATCCCTCTTCATGAAGAACCTAATTTGATGGAATTAATCGTTAATCGGCAGTCAGACGTCAGCCACATATCTATTTATCTATCTTTCTATCTCGCTTCAT
Organism: Doryteuthis pealeii; assembly: GCA_023376005.1. NCBI lineage: Eukaryota > Metazoa > Mollusca > Cephalopoda > Myopsida > Loliginidae > Doryteuthis > Doryteuthis pealeii. Next base: position 33,380,294 of record CM042137.1, read on the forward strand.
ATCTGTCAGTCTATCTATCTCAGTCACTTCATGTTTATCTATCTATCTATCTCACTTCATATTTGTCAGTCTATCTATCTCAGTCACTTCATGTTTATCTATCTATCTATCTATCTATCTATCTATCTAGCAGTCGGTAGAACACCCGCCTTGGAATCACAAGGTTCCAAGTTCGATACCGGTCCCCACTAACCCAGCTCATGAGTAGCACAGATTGTTTAATATGATCTGTGTGGTGAGCTGATGCTAAGTGTGGCGTTCTATCTCAGCAAAAATCTCCTTGGTCTAGCGTTAGCGAAAAGGGGATAGACTTCCTCGATGACCGACTGATACCGACAATAGGTCACTCCGCCAATTTTAATTATATATATATATATATATATATATATATATACATACACACACCCAAAAAGTATAAATTTAAGTAGAAAAACATAGAATGTCTTCAGAACAAAAAACAAATTACAAACACACAAACCTGATATATCAAATGAACATCTGATGAACTTTATCAAGACAACCCAAATAAAAAGGTAAAAAAAAAAGTTATAAAAAAAGTTATAAAAATTCAGCTGACTTTATTAGTAAACCACCCAAAAAACAAAAACACCTGTTTAAAAGACTAATGTTAAAAATGAAATTCCATTCCACTCCCACAAAACAAGAGGAGGAGGTGAAATACTCATGTGTATGTATATATATATACACATGCATGTAAAAAATTCATTTTCATATTATCAATCAAAGCCTGAAGAAGATACCAGACGATCTGAAACACGTGTTGCATATGTAAAACAAAAAGAATTAAAAAAAAATTTTTCTGAGAACAAAATACATTTTGCGGACCTTCCTTTTTTTTTTTATAAAATATTGAATTTTCTCCCGTAGGAACCAGAAACAACATTTTATATATATATATATATATATATATATATATATATATATATATATATATATATATATATATATTCAGTACCTAACTATCTGCATATTTGTCTATTTAAGTTTATCTATCTATTATGACGAAAGTGGCCGGAGAAAAACAAAACATGAAGAGATAGCAACGAGTTCAGAGGAAAAGAAAATGGAAAACCTTTCTTTTTTTTTTTGTTAGTTAATGCAAAACCAGAATCATTTTGATAAAAGTTTCTATTCTTCAAGTTCTTAGTTTCTTCAAATACTTATTCATAGTATTTCGGCGTAATCTTTTTCATTCATTAAACTTCAATTTGTCATCATCATCATCATGTCGTGCATGTAGCACGATGGTGGGGAGGTCTTACTCCTTCTGCAGAGGTGCAGTCGGCGTATTCTACAGCTCCAGCCGACAGGGCCAGTGACTTTAAAGTGTCATTTGATAGACAGTATCTAATTGGTCATCATGATCATTGGATTTAATTTCTCCATCTTACCTCCTTTAAGACATTTAGGTTCATTTCAGAGTTCCGTCGTTTAAACCAATGAATATCCAGGAAGTAAAGAGTAATATCCGTAACGTAGTTCAAACATTGCAAAATCTTATGAGAATGTTGTTAAAATAATCAAAATATCGACCTTTTAAAGGAAAAATTTTGAATAAACGTTTTGAATAAAATTATATTTTAGGTTTCATTTGTTATATATACTAGTCCAAAATAAAAACACCCTCCAGGCTATGTAAAATTAATTTTTTGAAACATATTGCCTGAGGGGTGGGAATAAAAAATCAATGTCAGCGAGTTTGTACCCTAAGTAAATAAAATCATCAAATTCATTAAAAGATTAAAAAATAAAACAATTTGAAATCTAAACTTTAAATATGTATTAAAATAAAACATACTATATATATATATATAATACCAGTCATGTATTTATTAAAACTTGTTTAAAAAAACCAATGAGGACTGTCTAATGTTGCATGTTCAAATTTTGAGTGTATTTATTCTATGTTATGACGTTTGGGTAATGTGACGTAAGCAGTGACGTAATTTTTGTTATTGACAAAAACCGGAAGCGAATCTCCATTATTAATTGATGTATTTACCAAGCCCTCCATACGAGCAGGATATGACACAAAGTTAATTTTTAAGCAAAGTTTGAATTTAGGTTTTTCCCTCTTTTAGACCAGTTACTATATCAAAGTTAAAGAGCCCAGTCTGCCCTGTTATTCACCACTAGCTGGAGGCAGAACAGCTGTATAATACCTTTTCCATGAATATTTTCGCTATTGTCCAGGACTTGAACTCTGTTCGTCGTATCCATTTTTTATGTAACCATTACACAACGAACACCTGATTTTTATTTGTTATAAGCAACTAGCAAATATATGCACCCTTCGGGTGCAAGTATTTAGGTTTTGATGTAATAAAATAGTATATCAAATTAGAAACTATTTAGAAAATGATAAACCGAGGGGGTATAATCGAAAAATAGAACAGCTTTAAATCTAACTCTTCCATCATTTTCCATCACTCCCCTCTTTCATTTTTTCCTAATTTATCTATTTAGTTAGATTATGAAGTATTTAATAAAATTACAGTTCTTTCGTCTTGTTTATGGATTTCTTTTAAGATTTCTTGAAGAGATTTTTGCTCAGATTCGTTAAGAGAAAACCAAACAATTAGAAATCAATAATACTAAGCATATATTTATTAAAATCAAATTCTTAATATCAATATGCAAATTAGCCTTCTCGTTCACACTGTAAACCGCTATTTTGTTGAATATATAAATATACCTGCATGTTATTTAGTATGTAGACCCAACAGTATTAATAAGGTACAACAATTTTATCAATAATTGAGATTTAAATAAAAAATAAATTCATGGTGAATGTGATGTCAATAACTAAGGGAATTGTGACTTGAGTAGTGATTTAGTTTCGGTTACAGACAGACAAACACACAATCTCCATTATAATAAGATATTTGTTTCTTGACGTTCAATTTCTCTCAAGGAGTAAACTATCTGCTTGGAATACCCCTTTCTTGTGGGAGCGGGAGAGCCCAGAGAAGTATCTGATTGGAGGTTCCTTTGGCTCTTCATAGGATAAAATGCCTCAAGGTTCGCGACATGGTCTGTTTGATATTGATCAACACCAGATGGGTCACCCAGGTGAAGATGTATGATGTTGTCAGACCCGAAACACCTAATGATCCTTGAATAACATCACTTCCGACGTGGTTAGGGACACCTTTAGGGTGTATGCATTGATAGGAACAAATAAAAATTAACAACAATATGATTTTTAAACACGTCGATATTTGTTCAAAGTTGTTTTAATGGAAGGCTATTCAATCAAATCACAAAACGTCTATTACGCATAAAATATTTACGTGGATATTTCACTATCAACGGTTTTTCACGAACATAAAATGTAAAATAAAAAATACTTTCTTTTTTTTTCATAGTCTTGCATTTTGAATAACTATTGTTAAGTTTTAATCAGTTAAGAGATCGTCTATTCAAGAAAATGAGTGTTAATCACCAAAAGCAACAGGTTCAATTTTCTCTAGATTTTTTTTACTAACCAGTTGAAGTTTCGCCCTTGCCACTGACTTAGAAAATACGAAATAAACACATTTCATAACATGGAAGCCTAGTTTTGCATTCAAACAATGTCGACGTTTAACAAAAAAGAAAAGAAAAAAAACAAAAAACGCTTGATAACATCTCGATAACATCTTTTCAAAGTGTAAAAATATCTTCTCTCACCTCACCTTCTTCTCTTCCCAGTGTCAGTTCGCACCTGAGACCGACTTTTATAACGCAATATATAGGACTAGAAACGCTCAAAAAGACACATTTACATTAAAAGCTACATATTTCTTCCTTCCGTTTGGACTTTCTTATTTTTGTTTTATTTTTTTTTTTGTTTTTGTCAAAAATTAAAAAAAAAAAGAATTTCGTGGAAAAATCTTATTTCTTCTTATGTCTTAGTTTTGTTTACACTGTCTAAATTTTAGGTTTTGGCTGAAATAAGAAATATGTGTCTTTAAGAAACAAAAAAAAAAAAAAATTCTTAACAAAAGTTAATCACAAAAATAATTCAAAAAGTAATTTTAAGTTCTATACTATGCTATAGGCCAAATGAACTGTGTGCGTATTTACATGTGCACATGTGAAAATTAAATACGTACGCCACTTTTTAAATGTGCGTGTATTTGTGAACGTGTGCATATACATAAAACATGTGTATGCTACATGTGTATCTTATATATATATATATATATTATAATATATATGTGTGTGTGTGTGTGTGTGTGTGTGTGTGTGTGTGTGTGTTGTACACATGGATAATATATATATATATATGTGTGTGTATGTATGTGTATGTGTGTGTGTACGCGCGGGCTCAGGTGCGTGTGTGTTGCATACAGGTGAATAAGGTGTATATATATATATATATATATATATATATATATATATATAGTCAGATTTTAGCCCTGAAGAGCATTAAGCGAAACTAATAGTAGGTTCGTCTGACTCATTAGATTTATCTTTATATATATATATATATATATATATATATATATATTTTATATACACTTTATCCATTCTTGTGCAACACAGTCTCTCTCTCTCTCTCTCTCTCTCTCTCTCTCTCTCTCTCTCTCTCACACACACACACACACACACAAACGCACACACATATATATAAACTTTATCCATGCGTGTGCAACATATATATATGTGTGCAACACATATGTTGCACAAAAATGGGTAATATATATGTATATATATATATATATATATATATATATATATATATGTCTGTGTGTGGAGAAAGGTAGACAAACACGCGATGTTATGGAAACTGGGTGTGGGTAGTGGATTTTCATCTTTCTAGATGGGGAGTGTCAGAATGGTGGATGGTGGTGGTACCACAGGTGTTAGTCTAGACAAATTTTCTCCACATACTGTCGGATTAACCTCCTCACATTTCTCCCATATATATATATATATATATATATATATATATATATATATATATATATTTATATATATATATATATAATATATATATATATATATATATACAATGAATGGTGACTTTTACTTTGTGTTCAATTAGTGCATAGAATCTGTAGTTAAAATATTAAATATATTTAAAATTAGAATTAAAACATATCAATCAAAATAATAATGTACATATTTTCACATCTACGTTTTCTTACTTTGTATTTATTTTCGAAAAAATATAAAATTCTATACTCAACTAAATAACTGTCTTTTGGCAATTATATATATTTTTAAAATCCTCATCGGATTTTCAGACAGATTTTTATAAAGAATACACTTCAATGTTAAATTTAAATGCATCTCAATACATAAATAATCACATACTTTTATGGAAACTATTCTAACATATCATATAAACATGTTAACCCTTTTTGCGTGTTTCTTTAATTATATATCTAACTCTAAAGCAAACAGCTCTCTCTCTCTCTCTCTCTCTCTCTCTCTATATATATATATATATATATATATATATATATAATATATATATATATATATATTATATAATTAAACAAAGGCACATCTCCTGTTTAACAATTTTATTTTTGATCTTTTCTAATTTTCTGGCCAACATTTTAATGTTTGGGTGGAATTGGTGGATAAGTCCACCAAAGGTCAGTTCCCGAGTACTTTCGGCACTTCGAAGTGCCATCATCAGGGGTGATGTATTCCAGTTAAAATAAAAACCTGGAATACATCACCCCTGATGATGGCACTTCGAAGTGTCGAACTGAACTTTGGTGGACATCCACCAATTCCAGCCAAATATTAAAAAGTTGGCCAGAAAATTAGAACAGATCAAAAATAAAATTGTTAAACAAGAGATGTGCCTTTTGTTTAATTCTACATGTATAAATGAAAGAATGCTGCCTAAATACACACAAATATTGCCAAAATACACATACACACACACACACACACACACACACACACATATATATATATATATATATATATATACTCATCCTATTAGTAAACCCTTGCGATAAGAAAAAAAAACGGTAAATAATTTGTTGGACAAAATATTCTATAAAAATTGCCAGGTTGAAAAAAAAAAAAGAAAGAAATTACCAGGAGAGTCGCACCAACTGAAAATAATCGATTAACACTGTATCACTTGTCCAAAATAAATATATATAGAGAGAAACCACAAGGTTCCTAGTTCGATACCGGCCCTCACCAACTCAGCGTATGAGTAGCACAGGGATCTGTGCGGTAAAATTTAGGACCTGATGGTAGGTGTGGCGCCCCACCTCAAACGCAAAAACAATCTCCTTGGTCTAGCGCTAGTGAAAAGGGTATAGACTCCCTCGCTGTCTGGCTGATACCGACTTTAGGCCACCCCGACGACTTTACTTTATATATATATATATATATGAGAAGAAAATATTTTTAAAAATATAGCAAACACAGGATGTTATGATCAGGGGAAACAATTTTATGTGTCAATACTTAAGCATTTCGGTATATTATACCATCTTCAGGACACTGTTAAGTAATGTTTATGTGAGGGACAAAATGAAAGATGTTAAGTGTATAGCGATTGTGTGAATCTGATGCCATTAACCGTTAATTTTTATATGCGCGTTTGTTTACGAAAGCCAATGACGTGACCAATGCATGTGCAAACATGGAAGGTAAAGATCATATGATAATCATATATATATATATATATATATGAAACTTAATATATATATATATATGTATATATATATGAAACTTAATATTTCAATATATATATATATATATATATATATATATATATATATATATATATATGGGGAGATTAGGACTCATCAGCAGAGCTATAGACAGGGCACAAAGCACTGCCCTGTCTATAGCTCTGCTAATGAGGCCCAATGGGCTGAAATGTACATACAGAGATCGACTTTTTCTCGATTTGTTTACGCTTTACATTTAAACCGATATGCACGCCTAATTCATTTAATTATAATTAATTAATTAACACATTAGGTATGACTTTAATTAAGCACAAAATCTCCCTACAAATTGTCAGCCTTTGATCTCCTTCCTTATGTATTTAACTGAAAACCTTAAATCTTATCAGATATAAATTTATTTCAACCAATTTTCTTTTTAGAATCTGATTTCAAAATAGTCAACAACGGGGTGGGAGTATTGATAGATTAAATTGGGGCGGGAGATATGAGGTAAATAAATATTTCGGGTTTATTCTATATATATGTATATGTCCTGTGTTAGGGGACCTTCTGGAATAACCTAACGCATTATCAGCAATTGGTGTTAGCTACTGAGCTAACACCACCCTAATTCTTATACTTCTATAAATCTTTTTCAACTCGATCAATGTCATGTTTAAGAGAAAATACGCAATATAGTCTCTGTCTCGAATGAATGAAGATGATACTAAACCCGAATCGTCAGACAGATGCATCAGCACGTTTGGAGAGGTGTGCATCTCTAATTGATTGTATTCATTGATGATAAATGTTATATTAGACACACATAATAAATAAATATATATATATATATATATATATATATATATATTATATATATATATATATATATATAATGTGTGTGTGTGTGTTTGTTATGTATGAACTTTGTTCTTGTGAACATTGTTTTTTTTGGTCTTTTGAAGCATTGGAAAAAAGAACAAAAACCAAAAAAAAAGAAAAGAAAAGAAAACAATAACAAAAACAGAATTTTAATATTCAATTGTGGTTCTGTTCCTGGTTTGATCAATTCCGATATTTCGGGTGAACCTTTACCCTTTTTCAAGATATATGAGACGGTCTGAAGAAAAAAAAAATGAAATGCTGTATATCAGGGCAAAAAAATTATTACATGATATATTTGAAGTGAGCACACTCGTGCACTCACTCCAAAATTTTTTTAATTTATTTTAGAGTGAGATACACCAAGTGTGCCCACGACTCGGCATATAGCCGGAAGTTTTAAATTGGAGGGAAGGGTGACAAAACTGGTAAAAAAAATAATTAAATGAAGTGAACGGATTTGGCGTTTTTTAGCTGTTATTTTTCTTTCGAAATTGTGTGACGTAACTCATCCGAAATATGATCATGGTAGTCGTTCGAAATGTGGCATGGCTTTGATCGTAAAAGTCATGCGCAGCTTAAAGAAAATTAAAGAATAAAAAAATAGATAAATAAAAAATGATATTACGTCACAGCATTAGTCTTCGGCTCCTCGCCGTGTTTTAGGCCGAAATACGCGTTTTCATGGAATTTTTCCATTTTTTCTTTTAAGGTTATGATATATTGTGGTGGGATATTATGTATGGGATGTGTGAAAGTATTTTTATGTGTTAGAAAAAAACAACAAAACAAAACAAAAAACTAAACGTTTTTATCGTTGACAATCTTCACCATCTACAAATAAATTCATCCTTTGGAATACTTGTTTTTTTCTCTGAATGTTTGAGATGAGGCTTAATGATTAGAATTATCTACGTTATTCGGACTATTGTCCTCATCTTCATTGTTATCTGTACAACTTTTCGGCTGATATGCCCTCCGGTCTTCTTCAGGTATTTATATCGGACTCAGGAACCTTCTTTTCAGACTTGGGAACTTTCTTGTCGTAATCGGGAACCTTCTTGTCGTAATCGGGAGCCATCACGGAACTTTGAACCTAACCCTTTATTCTGTCCACGGGGGCATCCTGTTCTCATTCTGCTAACCATATAAATAATTAACACAGCTTAACCCCTCTACCCCAGCTATGGTTAGCGACATAAATACCTGAAGAAGGCCGGAGGGCATATCGGCTGAAATGTTGTACAGATAACAATGAAGATGAGGACAATAGTCCGAATAACATAGATAATACTTGGTTTTTCTCATCTACATTTCTATATTCCGTTCCATATTTTTCCACACATAGATAGATCGATAGTTAACATGAAGTGACCGAGGTTGATAGATTGACAAATATGAAGTGATTGAAATAGATAGGTAGATTGATAATAGTACAAGGACTTAAGATAAGCTGTTAAAATGTCCTCTCGAATAAATTATTCAGACGTCAAAGTTAATTCCTCCAACTATAGAAAGTCCTGCAATTCGTCAAGTCACATCACTGAAGCAACGGCTTAGATGGCCGTCTCTATTAATACTCTTTACAAAGCTCGAGATGTGGACTTTCATTTTTAATGTCAAAGTTAATGGAAGGGAAATTTTAAAGCGAAGCACTTTTAACATTTCGCTTTTCCTTTTCTTCTTCTTCTTCTTCTTCTTCTTCTTCTTCTTATTATTATTATTATTATTATTATTATTATTATTATTATTATTATTATTATTATCTATCACATTTTTCCTGATCATACTTTTATTAGTTACATTCACCCATCTGTCTTTCTGTCCACCCTTTTCTGTCTGTCTGTATGTCTGTCTCTCTCACTCTCTCTCTCTCTCTCTCTCTCTCTCTCATAACCTATCTATCTATTTATCTACAATGTTCAGAATTATATGTATATCTGTACATGTATTTCTATTTTTTCTATTATATGTATATTATTTTTTTTATCTATTATTTATTCTATTTTTTTATATACTATCTATCTATCTATCTATCTATCTATTAGCATTGTTCAGTATTATATGTATTTTTATGTACTATCTGTATATCATTGTTCAGAATTATATGTACTTATATACTGTCTCTGTTTAAAGATTTAAAAAAAAATTACTATGGATTTTTTTTAATTTGATAGTTTTAACGATACTTATTAGTTCTAATTCAAATTTACTTAATTCTTTAATTTGGGGAGGGTGTTTATTGGTTTTAAAACCATAAACCTGACGATTTCTTTTGTTATTTTGCGTAGAATTCAGGAAAAAATAAGCTTTCCATCTCATATTTAAGATGAAAGTTTCAATCTTTCTCAGTAAAGCTAATTTATATTTATGATTATCTGGGATCGGAATATTTTTGTACGAATAATTTATGTTTCTTTGCTCCATTACTGTATAAGCCTTATGGACTCTCTCGTCGATTTCGACGCATGGGGGTTCATACAATGAACACCCACACAGTGATTTGTTTATAGTGGTGAAGGCTTGTGTTGGATATATATATATATATATATATATATATATATATATAATATATATATATATATTATATATGAGGAAAAATGAGTAAAGAAAAGAAATGTAGATGGATAAAATGAATTTAATCGATATCACATTGATCGATATCACTTACACATGTGTTTCGGTCAGTTTATGTGTGTGAAAATATTTCGCACACATAGAAGATTCGACCTTCATCAGAGTGAACATTTATTTTGATTCAAAATATATATATATATATATATATATATATATATATATATATATATATATATATATATATATATATATATAGAGAGAGAGAGAGAGAGAGATAGAGAGATAGATCAGAATTATATATATTTTTATGAGAAGTAAACAAACAAACAATGTGTTTGATATGGATTTTTTAGCCGACAATTTTTGGGAGAATATGTGCTTAATTGAAGTCGTACCTAATTTCGAAAATGAATTAATTGATAATCAATGAATTAGGCGGGCATACCTATTCAAATGTAAGGCTTATCAAATCGAAAAAAATCAATCTCTGTATGTACATTTCAGCCTATTAGGCCTCATCAGCAGAGCTAGAGACAGGAAGACTGCTTTGTGTGTGATTCGAACCCTGACTGTCAAGCTGACTGGCGGGGACTCTAACCATTACACCAGCTGTTTTTCCCCCAGATTTTTCGTTTGTTTTGAAGTAGGTTATATTCCACTTAGGGTGATTTTTTTTAATAATCTATTTATAATTATCCATAGTTTTCTTTTAACTCCAATCTCCTTTGTTATTAACATTTTCTAAATTGATCCTTGTTTCTTCTTGCATTTTTTCCCCTTCAGTCGTAGACAACGTTTACTTTTTTCATGCCGTAAACCTTTTTTTTTTTTTTTTGCTAATCTTTCTCTTGCAATTTTCCCCATCAATCATCAGCCATTTTTTGTTTTATATAACAAATATTTTCAAACCCATTTCACAATTCTGTTAAGCTTTTCGTCTTTTCTTCTTTTTTTTTCTTTTCATCGTTGTTTCCCTACAGAGGTTTTGTTTATACTTTGTGTCTTAAACAAAACAGCAACAGGAATTTGTATAATACAAACATATCAGTTGCATCTATGATCTATTGAAGCCTGAAATACTTATAATTTAGCAAATATTTTTAGGATGCAGTTTATATAGATAAATATTTAACCTCTTGTATAGAATTTCACTCACCCGTGTAATGCATCTTGGATATTATTATCATTTCTACGTTGATTATATGTACTACTCCAAGCAAAAATCTTGAAATTAACTTACTTAGCGGATGTTCACCTTGTGTTTTCTTTTTTTTTCTTTACTTAGCAGTAAATAAACTTATAACAAGATAAGACACAGCATATTTCTTTAACAGCTGAACATTACGTCTTCATAAAATATATCTTAAACGAAGCAGATAAAACTATTTAAATTAATGGTTATAATTTTTTCCAGACCATTCAGAAGAAAATAATATGGAATAACCCGATATTAAGGGGAAATTATAAAAATATTCATTGATAGAAAAAATAGAATTAATTTCTAATTGCTCCTCTTGTCACTTTTATAACTTAATTCTTTCAAACACGAATTTCACTATTTTAAACAAGATATTACTTAACAGGGGTCCCAACTTTCTTGTATAGCAGTTAACAAATCTTCTTCGGTGGATAGAGCCTTGCCAGGGTTAGGTGCTGTCAAAAAATAATGGTAAAATCTAAGTAAAATTACAATTGTACCATGAAATAACAAAAACTTTGTTTATATTTAATATGTCTTAATATTTGATTATTAAACAAAACTAATAAAAAAGAAAACATATCCTTTTCCTTATCCTCTTGTTATAAGTGAAAATAATTGTAATATATATATATATATATATATATATATATATATATATATATTATTATATATATTTGTATATGTATAAGTATTAACTTACCGGTGGGTATAAGAACGATCGTTGGAAGCGCACAATATCCAGAGGTTAAGGTTGAGAAAAAACAAATACAAAGTGCCCAATACAATGTAGAGCATAAATTTATTTTAAGAATGGAAATGAGTAACCTACTCGAGTTTCATCGATAGATTCTTCAGGGTTACTTTTAAATTAATCGAGTTTACGATTAATCTTTGGTGTTATAAACATGCCCGTTGGAATGGGACTTAAATTAGTAGAGGAACGCTTGTTTATAAACAAGCGTTCCTCTACTAATTAAGTCCCATTCCAACGGGCATGTTTATAACACCAAAGATTAATCGTAAACTCGATTTAATTAAAAGTAACCCTGAAGAATCTATCGATGAAACTCGAGTAGGTTACTCATTTCCATTCTTAATATATATATATATATATATATATATATATATATATATATAATGTGTGTGTGTGTGTGTGTGTGTGTGTGTGGTGAAAATCCAACACCACAAATGATTCCAAAGTCCAGGTATGGCAAAATTGTAAGGCAGGCTGGATTCTTTAACCTTTCTAAAGTGCTCAGCCTAGAAAAAAAATCTGAATTCAAAACCAAGGTGCATGGGGTAGCAAATCCAACCACATAAAAACATTTCTACCTTAAATTTTCAATTTATATCAGGACTGTTCACTGGTTATCACTTTGAGTTTATATAACTTTCCTTAGGAAAAAAACAACAACTTTAATTTCCTTTTTGACATGACGTATTATTGTCCTGAAAAAAAAAATGACACTAAACTACATGTATTTGTGAGGTTCCAATTCCGGATCTCTGGGGAGAGTGCCATTACTCCCAGGTCCACTCTTCCCGGATTGTTAATACCTGTTAGGGTCCAATTTACGGGTTAAACAAATCAAAATGAATTTTAGAAAACGTGTATTAATTTTTTTTTAAGATAAAAAAACTGAATAGCTAACAAGAATGAATACAACAAAAACGCCATTGGCATAAAATAACACTTGGGTTATTTTATGCATAAATCGTTTGTGTATTAATCATTCTTGTTATGTATTCATTTTTTAAAACATTTTCAAACTCAGCTTTTTTATCTATTTAACCCATAGATGGGATACTATCAGGTATTATCACTCCTGGCCAGAGCAGGACTGGTAGTCATGGCAATGAAGGGGTACTTCACACTCCCCAAAGCTCCATAATTAAAACCTCACCACTAGATGCTGTTTAATGTCATACACAGGACACTAAGACCCTCAGATACCGCTTTCTAGCACATATATGAAAAAAATGGTTTGGAGTGAGCCATAAGAGCAATAGGGTTGGTACAATCATACAGCTGTTAGGGATTGACATGAACAGTAAATGCCAAAGTGGAATGTTGCATGTCATTGACTGCTCAGCCACAAGAATGCCGTCCTTAAGCATGACGTGCCACCAATCACGGCCAACAAATGGTCTCCTTTGGAGGTCTTACCCCTTTGCAGAGGTGTAGTATGAGTATTCTACCACCCCAACCGACAGGCAGAGAGATAGAAGATATAAGAAAGTCTTTTCTTGACCTCCCTCCAAGACAAATGGACACAAGTACTTTTAGCGCGGCGAACCACGCACAAACCAAAGCTCACACAGTGGCCAGTGGAAAACTTCGTGATACCTTCAGCATTATCCTTTTAGGGCTCCTCAGACTCCGTGCAATAAACCCGGCCGTACTTCTTTTAGACGAGGGGACAGGTGCTGCCTGGTGACGGGTCTCTGGATCACGGGTTTAATCTTATATATTACCGGTCCAGAAGCCGAAGCCCCATAGAATATAGAAGATAAGTATAAGAAGATAAGTATAAAAAGATATACATATGTATATATATATTGTTGTGATGTTAGTCCCAACAGTAAAAAGAAGTCAAGTCGAGATAGGGTAAAATAAGACAAGTGTATTTACAATCAATGGTACATGTACGACTAGCTTGTCGTTAACGGGAACAGTTCTACCTTTCCACTCGGTGTCTCACTATTTATAGTGAGAACCGGTGCATTTTCTCCACTGTAGGAACGGCCGGTACAACATATATTATATATATATATATATATATATATATATATATATATATATATATATATATTCTTTGATTTGACTTTTCCACACACAGTCATCATACCTTGATAAAGGGTGAAGGTCACTTGAAATATCGGAATAAATAGAACCAGGGACAGAGCAACGGCTGGATATTGAAACTCTGTTTTGTTTTTGTTCTGTTTTTTCTTTTTGTTCGCTTGTTTATTTTCTATGTTTCATGATATCAAAAAACAACGTTCACAAGAACAAAGTTTATACACAATCAATTTATATATATATATATATATATATATATATATATATATATATATATATATATATATATATATAAGTCTATGTCGATAAGAAATAAGTCGAGAAAATAACTTTTTTATAATGCCATTAAATTTTCTATATTTTATTTCCTGTAATGTTCAAACAGAAGCAAATTTGTTTGTCGCCGAAGATTGAAACGTGTGATTTGAATAGAAATCAATTTCTTATATCCACAATGGATGGCGACTTTACGATTTCAATTAATGGCCTACTGTTGATTTTACCTGAAAAGTGATGATTACACGTGCAACACAGATGTGAATAATTCCACTGAAGAACAGAAATTATTTTCTTTAAAATTAATACTTATCGTCAGTTTCTTAAGACATAATCCTGGAAATCTTGGTTTAAAAGTTTAGTAAAGTTAAGCAATGGTGAGTCTTCTTAGTACTTCGGTGAGTAACCGCTGAGAAAGAGTACCGTAAGAAATTTTAGGCCTGAGTACTGACTAGCCAAATATTTGTAAATAACAAGTTATACTTAAAGCACCAGTTCCGGGTTGATCAATCAAGGTTAAGCAATATGAAAATTGTCCTCCTTCTTCTTCTTCTTCTTCTTCTTCTTCTTCTTCTTCTTCTTCTTCTTCTTCTTCTTTCTTTCTCTTCCTCTTTCGCTCTCTCGACACTCTGTCACCGAAGAACAAAAATACAGTTCAGGCCAAAATAGGGCGCTTTTATAGCCAAATAAAAGTTGCAATGAACCATGTGTAAAATTAAAGTAAAGTCGACGGGGCCGCCTAAAGTCGGTATTAGCCAGTCAGCGAGGGAGTCTATTCCCTTTTCAACAGCGCTAGACCAAGGAGATTGTTTTTAGCATCTGAGGTGGGGCGCCACACCTAACATCAGCACTTTAATTTACCGCACAGATCCCTGTGCTAATCATACACTGAGTTGGCGGGGACTGGTATCGAACTAGGAACCTTGTAGTTTCTAGCCGAACGCTCCACCGACTGAGCTAACCCGGCCCCTAGTCACCCATAATGCCTCGCAACCTCTATAAAAAGTCCATTCTGCCCCCTCCAACTTATTGACACTTCTTACTCAGAGTGGGCATAATGGCGTACCACATTCCTTCTTCCCCCAACCACATTCCTTTCCTTGTCATGGACAGTTTCGCAGGCCAGGCATCGAGGACGCTTTGAGTTAGGTAAGTTCGACTCGTTACTACACAATAATGACACCCAGAATACTTCGATTATGATAATTCTGCTGGTAGCTTTAAAGAAAAAAATAGTAGCAAAATGTTATTTGAATATGTAAAAGAATAGAAAAGTAAACATAGAATGAGAGAGCTTGTGGCGCGTACCAAGAATGAAAACAAATATGTGCAAATTCCTAGTAAGTCAAAGTCCATTGTTGAAAGAGATGTAATTATTTAACAGAATAAGTCATTGACTTGTTGTTTATAAACAATGGATTTTGTTATAATTTCTGCTGAGAAAGAATGTAGGTATTCAAATAAAAACAAAACTATCTCAGTCGTTTTCACAAAATCATTTACTTGAGAGGAATAACGTACGTCAAATGAAAAATGTGCATTTTTAAATCAGAAATAAAAAAATATCTAACAAAGAAATAAAATTAACCAATAGAAATTGATCATTTCCTGATGTGGTAAACTTTTTAAACACTCCAAAATCACAAAAGACAGGATGACAAAGATAGAGGAGGAAAAATTGTGTACCAATAAACAAATTGTTATATTTTTCTTTTTTCCTTTTCTTTTTTTCTAGTCACCAACACCTGCCAACTCTTTCCAACCAGCCGCCGATCGAACGACGAAATCACAGACTAAATTAATTTATCCTCATCCAGTACTGTGATTATAATGTTGGTCCACATTTGGTGCCATGATTCCGAGATACGGTCTAGAGAGATACCAACAGCGCCATAGGACCACACGGTGGGTGACAGCCGAGAAAGAGTACCAGTTAGTAAATAACAGGTCCTGCTTAAAGCACCAGTGTCGGCCAGATCACCATAGTTAAGCAATGATGAGTCCTCTCAGTTCTTTGATGGGTGACCGCCGTGAAACATTACCGTTCTAAATCTGAGGCCCAAGTGCCGACTAGGTAAATATTAGTAAATATTTTGATTACAATTCAAATTGAAAATCTGTCCCGCCGATAACCACCGACACCTCTGATATGCTGCTTTTTACCTCCTTAATTAAGCTGTAACAGACGATCTTTGATGCTATTTCCTCAAACAACGGTACAAGTAAAAGATCTAATTTTTGGTACCAGTATTCAGTATACTAATACACAACTTTCGCATAGATGGACAATTTGATATATTTAAAAAGTGAAAAATCGACCTACCCTATTTCCCACCATCCGGTATAGACTTGCAAGCTTTGAAAAGAGGAACTTACAAACATGTTTATCTGATAAGGGCACCTCACATAGTGTATTGGTAACCACGGTAGATTAGCAGACCATTGTTAGTGAGTTCGATTCTCATTGGACACCCCATACTTTTGGCCTTGTACCACAAATAACTAAATATCATGAAGCCAATTAGACACATGGCGTAGTAGATATAGGCGTTGATTTAATACAGTTCTAAGTGACAGTTATCTCAAGGCTGCAGGCTCAATCCTTGTCAAGGGCGACAATAACATAGAATAATTAGCACAGCTTAACACTTGTACCTAGTAATGATTAACGGAATGAGAACAGTCTACCCCTGTGGATTAAATAAAGGTTTATAGCAGCTGTACCAACTTAATTACCAAAGTTAAACAATGATAAGCCAATCAAAAAAATAATTTTATCAATAACAATTACTACTCGTTCTTATTGTCATTTATTGTTCAAATACTAACAGCCATTGTTGTTTTCAATCTAAAGTCTGACGTATTATGTAGCAATTCGCAGTAGTTCCGTAGTTTGCCTTTGTAGCATAATTGGCGCGCCTTACCCTGGAACACCATATTTGTGGCCTTGTGCCAGACACAGAGAAACATTAGTAGAATGTAGCATGATTCTCAGACCTTACGGGAGTGGGCAAGCAAGAGTGTGAATGGGTTCGATAGCCAGGAAATCTAGGATTTTGCTATTAAAATTTATTTTAATCGGTTTGTCAGAAGAAAGGATAGTTGTCCCGTTGACCTCTTAAGTGACACGTGCAATTTGATAAAACAGTTAGAACATTCGAAAGGTTCCAAAAGATTCTAGAAAGCTCCACACCCATTTCTATATAATGAGGGAACCTTAGATTTTAAAGACAGTCGGATTGACGGAACTTGCCGAGAGCAGTCGGGGTTGGCAGTTTGGCCAAGTTAGTCATAGGTGGGTGACTGAAAAACATATGTTAAAGAAATCTACTCTCTCTCTCTCTCTCTCTCTCTCTCTCTCTCTCTCTCTCTTCTCTCTCTCTCTCTCTCTCTCTCTCTCTCTCTCTCTCTCTCTCTCTCTCTCTCTCTCTCTCTCTCTCAATAACTTGCATTAAGTGAATAAATTGATGAAAAGCAAGAAGTACTGTTCTCATCTTTATTTTACTACGCCAAAGAAATCGCACGAGAAATCATGTATGAAAGCCATTAAACAAACAAACGTGAACAGATACTTGACTGATTCTAAGGAGAGGGATACTTGTCAACAAGTCAAATTGTCCGGAACGAAAAAGAGGCTCGCGGCCTGGCCCTCCCTGAACATAAACAAGGAAGGGTGAAAGAATATTTTGGGGTCCGCTGATACTAACGACGACTACTAGATTCTGTGAATCTTGTGAACAAGCGCTAGAAGTTTACATGCCTTGTAAGCGTCCAGCGACTTGTGTGAGTTTAATAGTGCACCCAGTGAGTGCACGGTGAAAAGACACCCATTGTGTCAACCACATTGTGACCCCCGCAACGTTACACCTTATCCAGTCAGACAGTGAATGACCTTAAATGTTTCTGTGATGTTTTTATTGGCTATTATACCGCAATTCGTTGTTGTTATTGCTGCTGCAGTCTATATAAACAGAAGCGGTGATTCTGTGTGGGTCTTATACAAAATTTACTCCAGCATCTATCGATTCCAAGAATGCTCGTAATGGATTCCATGCGTGTAATGAAGAAGATAAAAATTAAATCCTTACTCGTTAACAATAAAAATACATGAAAAAGAAATTACTGAGGTCATTGATTTAAAATGAATTTCATGGCAAATATTTGCCCCCCCCCCGAAAGTTAATACTTGTCCAATGTTATCAATATCTCTCTTTTTCTCCATCGTTGTTATATGACTACACACACACACACACACACACACACACACACACACACATATATATATATATATATATATATATATATATATTTGTTGAATTTTTTAAATATAAAAGTTTTTCATAAGCAACTACCCAGGTTTCAGATTATTTCACCATCGTCAGGCTGCTCATATCCTGGTGTTTATTTGAAGAGATTTTGTGTAGATAATAACACGAAATCTCTTCAAATAAACACCAGGAGATTGAGCAGCCTGACGATGGTGAAATAACCTGAAACCTGGGTAGTTGCTTATGAAAAACTTTTATATCTAAAAAATTCAACTGATAAATAAAGCTCCTACAAATTTGTGGTTGAGCACTGTGATTTCTTTGTTTCATCCCAAAACAAATTTTAAATATATATATATATATATATATAGTCATCCACAGACACGTGTTTCGACTTATCAAGTCTCTTCAGTGTGGCTAGACATGTGTAAGCTACCTACAGCCGGGATTGAAATCCGATCGGTTCAGTGTCAATCAGACACCTTAACCGCAAGGCTGCCATCACCTACATAATGCTAAGGGGATTTAACTGTTTTAATACACACATCGCTTTGTATGTAAAGGCCGCCATAGACTGCTCCATTTCTTATATAGGAGAGCGTTGCGTTTATATATATATATATATATATATATATATATATATATATATATATATATATATATATATATGCGTGTGTGTGTGTGTGTGTGTGTGTGTGTAAGATTTTAAAATCAAATCTCATAGACGAGAAAGTCAATTAACAAGCGGCTTTGCCTTTATGTCTTCGCTATACTAACTTAGATATATGAACTCTATCAATATTATTGATCCCTCTAAACTTATAGATATAGCAAACTATATTATCAATATCAATATTGTATATGTATATACTAGAGATACCCATTTTTGTCGGCTGCTAAGAGTTCTAAAAACGAATTAAACATAATTAAATCTATTATTTAAGGTCAAACTTTGTCTAAATCGATCAGTAGTAACACACTGACCATCATTAAAAAAAGAAAAATATCATTACATATGTAGTTTATTTTTAGTACAATTTATACATTAAAAATCGTCCAAATTTCTAGGAAAAATTAAGTCGAATTTATTTTGATTTATCGTGTTCAATAATGGTTTAAAATAGTTTTAAAATACTAATAAACATTTCTTTGTAGAAATAAGTAAGGTGTTACTTTAAATACATATTTATTAAATATTACTGAAATTTTACTCACTCGTTTTAACTTTTAACCAAGTAAAATCCGTTTTTTGCATGTAAAAAAATAAAAAATATATTAGTTTCGTTTGAAATAAAAATGTGTATGCTCACTTCCGGTTTCTGTATCATACAATTAATTTTCGAACATTATGTGCATTATATTGAAAATAAATTTAATTGTTTTAAAATATGAAAAGCCTTATTTTAAGTTTAAAATGTTATATTTTTAGATTCTAGAAATAAATATCTATTTAATGCAAACCTTATTTTATTGCACCAAAGTATACTTTTTGAAGAAAAACTTGATTGAAAATGTCCTCCCCCCCCCTTGTTAAGCAGAAAAAATATCGATGTATAATTTTTTCTTTTATAAGAAAATAGCCAATAAAATAATTATCGAAATGAGTAAATAAGAAATCTCCAAAAAATTAATTATTTATTATTTTTTTTACATTCTATTTTTCGAATTTCGGTACTTATTTTCTCATAGAAAAGCCACCATAAAAATTTTTTTTGTTTCTATTCATAACTTCGGTCTTTTATCTCTTTATTTACTGTAATTAGAAAACGGAAAACCAACTTAAAAAAAAAGTTTGCGCCCCCAACATAAGGGGGTAAAAAATAAGTGACCTGAATAAAATGAGAAAGTTTTTAAATAAAATAAATAATGGATTATAAAGCTCATTTATTGATACATAAACACTGAAAATGTCATTAAAATCCGATAATTCCCTGATTTTTGGTAAATTATTTTCTCTCGGGTCTTAAGTCATTTTGTCAAAAATGCAATTTAGTCTCATTTTGGGTATCCCTAGTATATACGAATTTGTCTGAATTATCCTGAAGTTCCTTCTCGGTGAAAGCTGGATAGTTAACATCTGTCATTGGTTCGGTTCCCTAAACCGGCTCTATAATTACGTATTGAGAAAATTTCAATATCTATTATCCCGACTTATTCGGTTTCTGTTTCATTTTTCCTAAAATCAATTTTCAAGTTTATCTTTAATCCATCTATCTATCTATCTATCTATCTATCTATCTATCTATTTATCTATCTATCTATCTATCTATCTATATATGTATATATATATATATATATATATATATATATTGGATTTTTAAACTCAACCGGTGTTACCCCCCCCCCCAGATAACTCAGTTTGCAAAATAAGAAGAACCCTTCATGTGAACCTGAGTAGATAGATTTAGGTTCTATATATATATATATATATATATATATATATATATATATATATATATATATATATATATATAATAAGAGGATTTTTCTTTTTTACATTTTTTAATCCCGACAATTGTTGAAACTTGACCTTTATATTCACTATTTGACCTTTCAATTGGAATGTGTTTATGAATAACTTCAAATGTAGAAGTATTTTTCTCAAAGGTATTACGAAGAAGTTCAGTCTACAACAGGTAATGTGCTTTTAAACAATTTCTTTTTTAACATTGCAAAAATTTCAATATGGAAATTAATGAAGGTGAGTGGTTTGTTGTTGAGTTCATTTGAGGTAAGGTTTCAAGATGTAATGGCCATCTCTAGCTTCTTCATCAACCTTTCTAAGTTGATTACTTTTTGATCTATCTCAGATAGATGTCTCCATAAATCTATTTCAGATAGACATTCCAATCTATCTATCTATCTATCTATCTATCTATCTATCTATCTATCTATCTGTCGGATGTTCCTATATATATATCTCTCTCTATATCTATCTATCTATATATCCTTCTTTCTATCTTTCTGACAGATATCCCTATCTATATATCTATCTCAGATAGAGGTTCCTATCTATCTATCTATCTATCTATCTATCCCAGTCTTTTCTTATCTATCTATGCATCTATCTATACATATTTCTATCCCAGTATATTCCTACCAGTCAATCTGTTGTGATCACACATGTAATTAATCTATAAACGTATATTTTTAATTTCGGACCTTAAGCCATTGTGCATGCGTGAATACACACACACTGACACCATACATACTTACATATATATATATGTATGTGTCTGTGTGTGTGTCTGTGTTTGTGTGTGTGTGTGTGTGTGTGTGTGTGTGTGTGTGTGTGTAGATATGCCTGTCCTGAAATTTTAAAAATAAGATACAACCATGTGTATATAGCGATATATGCCAATTAATCAAGACACTTACATACGTTAGTCCAATCTTAAACATCTCTAAGCATGAATCTTTCTAATTACAAATGTAGATACACGATTCGTAATCTGATCTTTCCTTCCTCTATTATCCTCAGCAGCCTCATCTCATTTCTCTCCAGTTGTTTAGTTTTACACCTCCAGTGTAAGTTCAAATAAGATATTTCCTTATTCCATATTATTAATTTCCTTATTATAGTGAATTTAGCGTCTCTGTCAAAGTCGTAGTCATTTAGGTAAAAATGTTGTTATATATACGTATATATGTTGAAAATCGTAAAGGCAAGAAACTGAAAGTTACATCTCGCCGTTGACATTCTTTCTTCACTACACTAAATTATATATATATATATATATATATATATATATATATATATATATATATATATATTGGGAATAAAAGGCCTTAAATACCATGGGTATCGTGGTTATGGACCATTTCCTCTACAACAAACTACTGGTAGAGAATTAGGACCCACCTAGAATCACCTTGTACCAAGAAACTTGGTACCGCACCAAAGTATATATATATATATATATATATATATATATATATATATATAATTGGTAAAGTCGCCATTAGATAAGATCTAAAATGTTAGATAAGATCTAAAATGGCTGTAAAACTATCAAAATTATTGCAGTATATGAAAGTAAAGGGGAGAGATCCCAATATTACAACAATAGAATATATATATATATATATATATATATATATATATATATATATATATATATAGAGAGAGAGAGAGAGAGAGAGAGAGAGAGAAAGAGAGAGAGGTTGATTGATGTAACTCTGAGTCGTGAGATATATATATATATATATATATATATATATATATATATATAAATGAAAAGGAAATATATAATATTGAGTTAGTCAAAACTTCGACCGTCGATAAAATAATTAACCGACCAAGTCAGGGTTATAAAGAATATGAGAGTGCTCAATATGTTTGTAGAGCGGATTTAGTAAAATGTTATAGTAAAATAACCTACTCGATCCCAATGATAACTTTGTCAACAACCCGACGAGCAGACTATTAAATTCTACCAA
>CM042137.1:33408399-33418399 GCA_023376005.1 Doryteuthis pealeii
GGGGGTATAATCGAAAAATAGAACAACTTTGAAACTAACTATTCCATCATTTTCCATTACTCCCCTCTTTCATTGGTAAATTTTCCTAATTTAACTATTTAGTTAAAATAGGAAGTAAAGGATAATATTACAGTTATTTCTTCTTGTAAATAAATTTCTTTTAAGATTTATCCACGAGATTTTTGTTTATATTTCTTAAGATAAAACCAAACAATTAGAAATCAATAATACCAAGCACATATTTATTAAAATAAAATTTTAAATATCAATATGCAAATTAGTCTTCTTGTTCAAACTGTAAACCGCTATTTTGTTGTATATATAAATACAATTGCATGTTATTAGTACGTAGATATGGTCAACAGTATTAATAATGTAAAACAATTTTTATTAATAACTGAAGGTTTAAAAGAATGAAATCATGGAGAATTTGACGTAAATAATTAAGGGAATTGTGACTTGAGTAGTAATATAGTTTCGGTTACAGACAGAAAAACACACAATCTCCATTATAATAACTAGCAAATATATGCACCCTCCGGGTGCAAGTATTTAAGTTTTAATGTAATGAAATATCAAATTAAATTAGAAAGTCTAATAAGAAGGCAGATAAAAAGATATGTAACAGAGTGGGGGTATAATAGAAAAATAGAAATGAAACTTACTCTTCCATCACTCCCGTCTTTCATTGCTGAATTTTACTTATTTAACTATTTAGTTAAATTAGGAAATAAAGAATAAAATAACAGTTATTTTTTCTTGTTAATGGATTTCATTTAAGATTCATTGAAGAGATTTTTGCTTATATTCATTAAAATAAAACCAAACAATTAGAAATCAATAATACTAAGCACATATTTAATAAAATCACATTTTTAATATCAATATGCAAATTAGCCTTCCCATTCACACTGTAAACCACTATTTTTGTATATATAAATACAATTGCATGTTATTCGTATGTAGATATGGACAACACTAATAAAAAGGTGAAGCAATTTTATCAATGATTGAGGTTTAAATATAAATAAAATCATGGAGAATGTAACGAAAATAACAAAGGGAATTGTGACTTGAGTAGTGATATAGTTTCGGTTACAGACAGAAAAACACACAATCTCCATTATAATATATATATATATATATATATATATATATATATATATAACATTTCATTTGTAGAGAACTGTAGAAGGGACATTAATAGATTTTCACCGCTTGGCATATAAGCTGAAACTCGACTGTTTACAAGTCTAGAGTCTGGTGTTAATAATAACATTCCACGTAGGTATGTATCAATTAATTGTTCACTCAAAATTGACAGCCGCTAATAGCCGCGAGGCTAAGAGACTTGGCAGACGAAAATTCAGTCAGGTTTCGATCCGGGCTAGAGGTAGCTGTTAAAGTATAGCCATACTGACGAGAAGTAAATTTCGAAACACGTGTATGTGGATGACTTATATATATATATATATATATATATATATAGTGATTGCCACTACTTCACAGAAGAAGATCATTTCTACAAGCAAGTAGTTCGGTTGTGATCTCGCAGATGGTTCAGGGGTTCAGCTTTGCTTTTAGGCGCCCTGTCGCACATAAGACACGTGAAACACCCATCTTTCTATCGTATGGGACCGTACGTGACTGAAAAGCACAGCCCTCGACAGGCAATCCCTGCCACACACATCCCATATATGGTTAGGCTTACATGTAGGAAATGTATCCAGGGCGTCCGTCGTGTACCGCTTACGTAAAGGCCGTTTCAGGGTGGAGTGCTCGAGCCGCCATACCTCAAACTTCTTACAGCCACCATGAACAAGCCTCCTCCAAACCACGATTCGTAGCTATCCTCTGATATCAAAAATTTTAATGACATCCCTTTTTTTTGATGACATCCCTGAAATATTTTTTGGCTTGTGCATCGGACGTTTCTCAAATTGCAGTTCTCCATAGAATAGTTGCTTCAGGAATCTGCCCTCTTCCATTCGAGCAAGATGTCCAGCCCAGTGCATTTGGTTTCGTATGATACGCATTTCTATGCTGGACACATTGGTTTGTTGAAGGAAATCGGGGTCTGGCACGAGGGATTGCCACCCAATGTTTAAAATCTTTCTGAGACATGTCTGATGAAATTTATCTAAGGCTTTGATGTGTCGACGATACGTAGTCAACGTTTTCGAAGAATACAGAAGACAAGACAAGACACAAGATTCATACACACTGAGCTTCGTCTTGATGTTAATACCTCTGTCCAACCATACACATTCCTCGAGTACACCAAAGACCCTGCTTTCCCTTTCTACCCTTGGGATATTTTGGAGTCAAGCAATCTACATCTAGATATACATATTGATAACCGAGTGGTGGAGGGAGTATCACTTTAGTTTTCTCCAGGATGATGGTGACTATATATATATATATATATATATATATATATATATATATATATATCCAACTTCTCGATTTTTTCCACTATCATTAGTCTGCAAATAAGTATAGAAGAATAAAATGAAAATAACATGTGTTAAGCTGATATTTTAATTGCTTGAATAAAATGAGTGTCTAAGAGTTATATAATGAACGGGTATCCTATTTATTATATAAGGAAATGTAGAATTCAAAAGGCAACTGATAATTTGTTAGAAAAAGAGTCATTGAAAAAACAAGTAAAAAGATTGACAAGACTTAACCTTTGATTGACCTTTTTAAGAGTTCTTTGATTGGTTGGTACGATCGTGAGAACGGGTTAGTTTGAGATTCAGATTAGCAAGGGGCGTCGTAGTTGACGGACGCGAAAATTGTTATTTCTCTACGCGTGTGGTTATTTTTGTGAACTTGGGAAATAAAGTCGTCTAAAATACTCTAAGTTTTGTGGTCATTTATAAGATCAAGGATGGACACAGAGATTTAAAAGTATCCAAATCAACTCAAGAAGTCCTGGAAAGGAGATTAGAGGAATCAATCTATTCTAGAAGATAGAGAATCGCCCTGCATAAAAGATGGGGTATACTGCCAGCATAGCAGCATAGAGGATATAAGTATAGGTATAAGGAGATGCTGTTCGAAGTGCATAGTCTAGGCATATTATGTGAAATCCGAGAAAACAGAGTTCATGTGCTTCAAAAAGAAAGGAGACATCTCCACACTTGACGGTAAGCCTCTTAAGCCAGTAGAACAGTTCACTTACCTAGGTAGTAATATCTCATCCACAGAAAGCGATGTTAATACATGAATAGGAAAGGCATGGGCGGACACAAACAGACTATCAGTAATATGGAGATCCGATCTCACTGACAAACTAAAGCAACAATTCTTCCAGGCTGTGGTTATATCAGTGCTGCTGTATGGCTGCACCACCTGGACCCTGACAAAGCGCCTCGAGAATAAGCTAGATGGTACCTGCACAAGAATGCTGCGAGTAGTCCTAAACAAGTCATGGAAGCAGCACCCCACAAAGAAGCAACTATATGGTCATCTCCCCCCCCCATCTCACAAACTATCCGGGTGAGACGGACTAGACATGCAGGACACTGCTGGAGAAGCGGGGATGAGCTCATAAACGACGTTCTCCTGTGGAAGCCAACATAGACATGCTAACGTAGGACGCCCGCTAAGGACCTACATTGACCAACTATGCGAAGACTCTGGATGCTGCACAGAGGACCTCCCAGGGGCCATGAGTAATAGGGAAGGTTGGCGAAAGATTGTCATGGATATCCGTGCTGCGCGCGCGACATGATGATGATGATGATAAGGAGATAAGTAGAAAAACTATTGCAAGCTATAAATTTCGGGTGCAAACATCGCTTAACATCGCTCCAAAGGGACACAACAAAAAATCGAAAGTGAAACGGTCGACAAAGATCAGGAATGCCCATTTTCTTATGCCATTATCTCCGACTTTAAAATTAACAAATTTTTAACTCGATATTGTTTCTCATTACTTTAAAAAATGTCATTGATTGAAATTTCGAACGTTTGATACTTTAATTCATTCCGTTTTACTTATCTACGTGGATTTAGGAATGCTCATTCAACCCACACCACCTCTATTTCGTACATCTCGTTCTCTAAATCTATGGTTTAAATAATAACACTACTGTTCTTCTACAATAATGGCTCTGATATTAAATAACCCATGCAAGTTGATATGTCATTAAACGAAGAAACAAAAGCAAACTTCTCGATCTCTCCTTCAAACTTTTCTTTCTATTTCAGGGTCTGTCCCATGGACCCCAATATAAATAAAAATGAGGTTTATCAAAAAATATTAATGAAAATCACATCCAATATCTGCACCGAGTAATGGCATTTAGTGAGAGAATGTGCTTGCCTTGCTTGGAACCAATTTTGGACCATATTACCTTTAGGCACCCCTTTTTGATCTCGATTAAGAAAGGACATGTTTTTCATTTACACCGTCAATATCCGGTTATTTGTTAGGGGTTAGGGGTTAGGGTTATGGTTAGGGTTAGGAGTTAGTTTTATAATTCAAAAAAATCTAAAAATCGTCTGTTAAAACAACTGGATATTGACGGTGTAAATGAAAAACATGTCCTTTCTTAATCGATATCAAAAAGGGGTGTCTAAAGGTCATATGGTCCGAAATGTTCAATTCTTGGTTATATTTTTGACAAAGATACACGCAGTTCACGATGGGAAAAAAGGCCAGATCTGTATTTGGTCATTCTACTGATAAGAGATTCACATAAATGTGTTGTTGCAGAAGGTATCAGCATTTTGAGACAACAATGAATACTCAGGAGCTATACAAAGCCAAAATCTGGGAGTGGTAGTTGTTTAATATTCATCGGTGTGTACTAGTAACTAGAAATACGAATTTCTGCTTCTATCACTAATCGGATGATATCAATTTTCAAGACTTCCTCGCAGCGTGTGCGCGCGCCTGCAACTTGACATTGCTGGCCTCTCTGATTCCCAAACCACAGTTTGAAAACCACTGCTTTAGGGGATATTTCTTAAATGTAATTGTACTCTGTCTCTCTTTCCTTCTCTCTCTCTCTCTCTCTCTCTCTCTCTCTCTCTCTCTCTCTCTCTCTCTCTCTCAAGAAGAAGAAAACAGAAAAGGGTATGTATTTGGGTTGTGACCTAAACAAATGCCGGTTCACCTACCAAGCTGGCCAGAAACCAGCGTTTCGACAAATGTCCACATTAGCTGGGCGAAAACAAGAAAATACTACAACACAAAACAAGGCTAAGAATAGCCACCTGGAATGTATGGACACTTCCCGATCTTGAGAGATTGGGAAACCCCAAACTACGTACTGGTATCGTGACAGGGGAGCATCTTGATATGGGGCCGACATCGATGCCATTGCGGAAGTCAGTTTCAGCGATAAGGACCAATTGACAGAAGGGGGTGGGCTGGATACACATCCTCATGGAAAGACAGGCCGATGGTAGCTGTAAGAAGTTTGAGGAAAGGTGACTCGAGCCCTCCATCCTGAAGCGACACCTGACGGACGCCATGGAAACATTTCCTACATTGAAGTCTGACCCGTGTGGCAGGGCATGTATGTCGAGGGTTTCATATGTGTGACAGGGTACATAAAAACAAGCTGGATCCGTGGGCCATCTGCGTGCTCACAACTGCTCACAACTGAACTGCTTGTAGAAATGGCCTTATTCTGTGAAGAAGCAGCAATCACCATATACATATATAGATTAATAAAATTCCTTTTGATGTATTTTTGTTTTATTATCTTTTATTCTTTATGAATTCTTATTTTTAAGTTGTTTATTTTTATCATTATGCTTATTTGTATTTTTTTATTTGTCTTTTATTTTATTTGTATTATGATTAAATGATTTAAAAAGTAATTCTTAATTAATGTTTTAATATATCATTGATTTATACGCTTATTATATTTTTATTTAGCTTTTCTTATACAAAAGGAGGATATAAATGTTTTTAACTCGCTCTCAGATAAGAATAGTGAGTGGATTTTATTGAACTTTGGCCTTTGCTGGTTTCCACCATTTCCCTTTATAAAACAACATACAGACAGACATAGTGAACCTTATATATATATATATTATATATATATAATATATATATATATTATATATATATTATAAAAAAGGAAGGTCGCAAAATGTATTTTTTCTCAGAAAATTTTTATTTATTTTTTTTAAATTTTTTTACATAGGCACATATAGTAGGCGCACACATGCACACACCCAAAAAGGGTGTGTGTATGTGTGCGCCTACTATATGTGCTATGTTAAAAAAAAAAAAAAAAAAAAAAAAAAAAATTTCTGAGAAAAATACATTTTGCGGACCTTCCTTTTTTATAAAATATTGAATTTCTCCGTTGGAACCAGAACAACATATATATATATATATATATATATATATATATATATATATATATATATATATATATATTGATGTAATCGATATGATTATTCTACTCTTAATTAGTTATTTTAGACTAAAGCAATGATGGTTTAGTATTATTTGCTTCGCCGGGAAAAGTCACTTCATGCCATATTGTCATATTTTACAGAATCTGTTTTAATTCAATAACCCTTCTCCTCGTAAATTAGATAATTAAATTTAGGATTTTAATGCGTCAGAGGTGGTCAAACCACAGAATCATTAAAATGAACTATGAATTCCCTGAATAATTAGAATTAAGTTTGAACTCACTGAATCATTAAAATTAAGTATCAACTAATTGAATAACTAGAATTTAGTATCAACTCTCTGAATCAATAAAATTAAGTATTAACTAACTGAATCATTAAAATTAACTATCAATTTCCTGAAACATTAAACATAAATATCAACTTACTGAATCATTAAAATTAAGTATCAACTAACTGAATAATTATACTTTAGTATCAACTCCCTGAATCATTAAAATTAAGTATTAACTAAATGAATCATTAGAATTAACTATCAACTCCCTGAATCGTTAAAATTAAGTATCAGCTTACTGAATCATTAAAAACACTGAATCATTACAATTAGGTATCAATTCTCTGATTCATTTAAATTAAGTGTCATATCACTTAATTTTAATGATTCAGTATCAACTAACTTAATCTTAATGGTCCAGGATCAACAAATAAATCCTTTAAATAAATAAGGAAATTACTATTTAATCTCACAAAAGATTATCTTATTATGCAAAGTAAAATTTGGTGATCTTGGAAATGTTGGTGTATTTTCGTTTCTCTGCGAAGGAAGAAAATGAACAATATTTAGAGATATCAAAAAGTAATAAATAAACAATAAACGATAAATAAGCCTTTTACAGATATAATCTTTTTTTAAAAAGTTTTAACCAAGTGAAAAAGCAATTCTAACACAAAAAGTAATGTTCGATTCATGAAGATGATACTTGTTTTTGTTTGTTTGTTTGTTTGTTTTGTTTTACGGCATATCAACCTCAGTGGGTCATTTAATGCCGATAAAGTTTTGAAATAAATCAATTCTTAATGGATAATACAAATTTTTTATAAATACATTTTTCTATTTAACCCATAGATGGGACCCTAACAGGTACTACCACTTCGGGTCAGAGTGGACCAGGGAGCAATGGTGATGAAGGGGTGCTCCACATTCCCCAAACCTCCAAAACTGGAACCTCACCATCAGATAGAGTTTAACGTCATTCCCAGGACATGTAGACTCGCAGCAACCGCCTTCAACACCCATATGATAAAAAGGGGGGGCTTGCCATAAGGGCAATAGGGTTGGGAAAATCATATTGGTGCTAGGGCTTGACGTGACCAGCCGATTGATCGTAGGGGGCCTCTCCGATCGCCCGTCTAGTCCAAGATAGGGCCAAAGTGGAGTATTGCATGTCACGAATTGCTCATCCACCTGGCCTCTATCCTTAAGCATCACGGGTCGCCACCCACGGCCAACAGGTGGCCCCATTGTGGGAGTCTCACCCCTCTGCGGAGGTGCAGTCGGTGCATTCTAACGCCCCACCGACAGGGCGGAAGATGATACTTGTAATAATCAAACGTGTCTTTGGCAGATTTCTAAAGTTTTTCTCAAGAATATTTCATATTTATATTGCTTTTTATCTTCTCTAAGAATAACGGAACAAAGCTATTTCCTTTTGCAAATACTTTCTTTATTTCACCCTTCAAAAAAATTCCCATACATTAGGCTTTATCTCAGGATATCAACTTGAATCATTAAATAGTTTTTTTTTTGACGGGCAACACTAGAGCCTTTTGTCTTTGTTTAAATTAACTGGAGAAAAATATTAGGGGAATGGATATGTATTTATTTTTTCTGAATTTTCATTGTCAGCCTCGTTGTTTAAACTTCTTATGCGAGTGACACACTTCAGAAGTTTGAAAAACAAGGTTGGTCTACATATATTAACCTAACATATTTGATAGACGGTTCAAACTAAGAAATATGTTCGGCAAATGTACCAATTAAACCATAAAACAATCAGGAGTCTCGATTATATAGCCATACGAAATACTATTCAAAAGTTCGGGGAATTCAAATAGCGCGGCTAAACAGAATGCATACTTTTATTCAGCCCCTTTACACAAGAAGGATGTGACACAAGGTCAATTTCTTAAGCGAAGTTTAACAGGTTTGAAATCAGTTTTCCTTTTCCTAGACTGGTTGCCTAACGAAGTTAAAGAACCCACCCAGCCTACTATTTACCCATCGCTGGGGAGGAGGATATTTAGTTGCATATCTTTCACAAAGGTATTAGCGTAATGCGAAATACAAACAGCCTCGTCCAAGATTTGAACTAGAGTCACCATGTTCATTTTCTATGACGATAACCATTACACCACGGCATACGACCAAGTCACGTTAAAAGCGCTGATTCCCGCTATATAACCGAAGTTAAGCAGTAATGAGCCCGTTCAATACTTAGATGGGTGATCATTTAGCAACAGCAGATACTGTAAGTAATCGGTTATCAAAATGGCTTATTTTGGCATTAAAGGGCCAAAAGGGGGGTTGATATGCCGTACAACAAAACAACCAAACAACCATTACACCATGTGGTTCCTTTTGAATGTAGTACGGATTGAACCGCTACTCTTCGTGATGCAGTAATTCAACAAGCAAAATTAAAAACTGCGTTTTTGTAGATGTGGGATTTAGTGATTTGCTCATTTTCAATTACTGAATAATTAAGAAGACGCTCGTGATAATGCATTGGGCCATGATAAAACTACTTCTTGTTATATAAACGTTTTAGGTACAAAAGAATGTCAACGGATATTGATAAGAGTCATTGACCTGAAAGACTAATGCCAGATAAGACACCGGAACAAATTAATATTTGTGCAAATCATAGGCAAATTATTAATCATTTTTTTTTGTTTGTTAAATTATAGATTTGTTCTTATTTCCTGCGATTTCTGACATGTCACTCTGAAAGAGCCGGTTCTCACTAGATCACCGGTCTCTTTCACACTTAATGGGCGACCACTTAAGAAAAAACAGATACTGTGGGCAACCAGAGTACTTTAATTATCAAAAATTACATCATTAACTCGGTTATTTCCTATAAGTCTAACATGATCAAAGGGGAACCACTCTTGACTGATAAATTATTTATTTATTTTTCCATTACTAACTAACCCTAACCCTCACCCCGTCTTCTTTTTTCTAGTAGATCAATAAATAAATAAATGATTTATCAGTCAAGAGTGGTTCCCCTTTGATCATGTTAGATTTAGAGGAAAGGATCATTAATTTACCCGAAAACCGTTAAACCAACTTATTTCCGAAGATAAAATCCAGAGGAAAGGGTGTATTGAAACGATTAAAAAGATCCAGATAGAATCATAGGTGGTGATCGACACAAGTATGAATGTGGACTTCTAGTAATGCGCGCGTTGTGATATCCGAACACAAGTGATCGTCTTCTGATAATGGGTGTTCACCTCATGATAAAAGAAAAGGACAGACATCTAGACTTCTCAACAATTATATAACATGTATTACTTGGTTGATAGTTTGGCTGTTTTCTTT
>CM042137.1:33423399-33510120 GCA_023376005.1 Doryteuthis pealeii
ACCAACTTGTCTGAAACAACAAGAAATGTTGTTCCTCCAACTCTGGTTAATGTAATATTTTATAAAAAAATGTTGTTCTGGTTAATGTAATATTTTATTAAAAAAATGTTGTTCTGGTTCCAACCATTCCAACATGTTGTTCTGGCCCTCTATTGGAACACAACATTGAAAATGTATTAAAAAAATGGTTAATCCACTGTTCTGGTATTAAAAATGTTGTTCTGGTTCCAACGGGAGAAAATGGTTTGTTGTTCTGGTTCCAACGGGAAAAATGTAATGTATTTATTATTAAAATGTATGTTGTTCTGGTTCATGTTGTTCTGGTTCCAACGGGAGAAAATGGGTTGTTAAAATGAAAAAAAGAAAATGTGTTGTCTGGTTCCAACGGGAGAAAATGAACGTTCCAAAGAAAAAAGAAAATGTAATATTTTATTAAAAAAATGTTGTTCTGGTTCCAACGGGAGAAAATGTAATATTTATAAAAAAAATGTTGTTCTGGTTCCAACGGGAGAAAATGTAAAAAAATGTTGTTCTGGTTCCAACGGGAGAAATGTAATATTTTTAAAAAAAGAAGAAGGTCCGCAAAATGTATCGTTCTCAGAAAAAATGTTTTATTCTTTTTATTTCACATACGCAACACGTGTTTCAGATATTCTGGTATCTTCTTCCGGCTTTGATCAATACATATATTGATATACATATATATATATATATACACATATACACATATATATATACATAGGTTGTGCGTGTTTCTGTAATTTTTCTGTATATATATATATATATATATATATATATATATATATATATATATATGCGAAATACCACAATGAAAGATAATAAATTCGAAACATTTTACGGGAAAATAGTACTGACCTCCCCCCAAAAAAACAACAACAAAAAAAAACAAAAAAAACAAACCAAGAAACTATTTTAGAAATATCTTCTGGTTGCTTGGTATCGAACCCGGAACCTTGTCGTTTCGGTGTGGATGCTCTACCGACTGAGAATTATCCCAACTCTCACAACAGTTAACTGGTTACCGCACTACAATCATTATTTATTTGATTAAAACTCAGAGTTTTATTAATACGATACAAACTGTTTGGTGTTTTTTTCTTTTCTTTTTTTTTAGTACCGAATGTATAATCGTTACAGCCTCATTTGCAAAGTGGTGTAATGATTAGCTATTTAGTCTCGCAGATCCATTATTACTGAATAGCGAATTCAGTCCTCGCTGGATACCCCATATTTGTGACCTTGTGTCAAATCCTACACGTGGCGAACGGTTGGGTAATAACGATGCCCCATTGTAGTGTAATGGTTGAAAAGTTAGTCTCACAGATAAATTACTACATAATAACGAGTTCGATCCCCGTTGGATGCCCCATAATTGCGACTCATCATGAGCTACTTACTTTTTGCACTGAGTTGGCAACGGCTGGTATTAAACCCTGAACCTTTTGGTTTACGAGACGAATGCTTTACCGATTAAGCTAAACCGGCCTCTTCAAAAATTATTGTTAGCAGAGCTTAGTAATGTAAACCAGTTATAAATAGTGCTGGTAAGCATTTGAATTTTAAAAAAGAAACAACAACAGTTACTTTAATTCTTGATAGATTTTATTTGTACTAACAAATATATGCACCCTCCGGGTGCAAGTATTTAAGTTTTAATGTAATAATATATTATATTAAATTAGAAAGGCTAATGAAACTAAATAAGAATGCAGATAAAAAGTTTTGAAACAGAGGGAGTATAATCGAAAAGTAGAACAACTGAAACTTACTCTTCCATCATGCTCGTCTTTCATTGTTATTTTTTCTAATTTAAGTATTTAGTTAAAAGAGTAAGTAAAGAATAAAATGACAGTTATTTTTTCTTATTAACGGCTTTCATTTAAGATTCATTGAAGAAATGTTTGCTTCATTAAAATAAAACCTAACAGTTAGAAATCAATAATACTAAGCACATATTTATTAAAATCACATTTTAATATCAATATGCAAATTAGCCTTCCCATTCATACTGTAAACCGCTACATATAAATATAATTGCATATTATTAGTATGTAGATATGGCTTCGGCCTCTGGGATATAATTAATGGCGTCGATCCCAGGCCATCCCCCAGGCCACCTGCCCCTCGATTTAAAGGGCAGGGCTGGGTTTATTGCCCAGTGCCTGAGGCGCCCCCTTGAGGGGGAATGCCGACGGGATCGACGCAATTTTTCACCTGCCACCCCATGAGTCTCGGCTTGTGGTGGTCCCACATAAATAGGGCCTTTGTGCCTGACCCGTACAAGTGGGGTACGTGGAAAATATCAGATATGGTTAACAGTATTAATAATATAAAACAATTTTATTAATAATTGAGGTTTAAATAAAAATAAAATCATTGAGAATGTGATATAAATAATTAAAGGAATTTGTGACTTGAGTAGTAATATAGTTTCGGTTACAGACAGACAAACACACAATCTCCATTATAATAAGATTTATTCCAAAATAAAATGACACATATTCAAAAAATATTTTACGACTTTCATATCGAAAAGAAAAGTAGATACGTGTAGAATTTTGTTTAACACAATGTTCATTCTTTGATAAAACAATAAGTTTGTTTATTTGACTTTTACTGTAAAGAATCTTTTTTTCGCCTGATTCCAAGTTCATCGAAAAAATTATTTACTTTTACTTTTTGAACTTCTTTTGACACTGACATCGTGTGAAGCACGTGTAGATACAATGGAAGAAAAAAAAAGGCGAGAGGAAGAAGAAATAAAGCAAGATGGCTGATGTTTACAACTTAAGCGCAGTAGATGACAACGAAACAATAAAAGGAAGGTTTGATATATCAGAGCGTATCAAAAATATTTTCATTTTACCTACTTCTATACAAAAGCTTAGGTAATCAAGGACTATTTGCTCGTAAATTCCTACCATTAAATAAACTGAACCCCCATTTTATGTCCGTGTTTTTGTATTAAATGTTTTATTTTTCGTGCACCGTTATTTTAAAAATATATATTTTATTTATTTTAATATTCACTTCAATGTGCATATTCTAAAAGTTTTTATTTTGTGAGAATGTTTAGTTTTAAAGTGGGGGCTCGTTTTACAATTTAGGCATAAATTAGATCCTCCTTTTATGACCGTAATTTTGTTTTTTCGTCGACGATGATTAAAATCTGACGTTTTTATTTTAGTGTACCAAAGCCAAAAAGAAAAGAAATAACAACAACAAAAAGTAATATTCAACTTTTTACTCGTAAATTCCTGCCATAAAATTAGGCTTGGGAATTTTATCGTAGGAATTTACGAGTAAAAAGTTGAAGTGTAAAAACGAACCCCCACTTTAAAACTAAGCATTCTCACAAAATAAAAGATTTTAGAATATACACATTGAAGTGAATATTAAAATAAATAAAGGAAATATATTAGTATTGTAACATAACGGGTGCAAGAAAAATAAAAAAAAATTATTGCAAAAACACGGACATAAAATGGGGGTTCAGTTTATTTTATGGTAGGAATTTACGAGCAAATAGTCCTTCATTACCAAAGCTTATTTTATGAACAAGCAAATATATGCACCCTCCACGTGCAAGTTTTGATGTAATAAAATATATTAAATTAGAAACACTAATGTAACTAAATAAGAATGCAGATAGGAGTACAATCGAAAATAGAACTACTTTGAAACTAACTCTTCCATCATTTCCATCACTCCCGACTTTCATTTCTAATTTTTCCTAATTTAAGTATTTAGTTAAAATCGGGAGGAATGAATAAAATTACAGTTATTTCTTTTCGTTAATGGATTCTTTTTAAGATTTATCCCTGAGATTTTTGCGCATGTTCATTAAGATTAAATTAAACAATTAGAAATCAATAATACTAAGCATATATTTGATAAAATCAAATTTTTAATTTCAATATGAAAATGAGCCTTTCCGTTCTCAC
The DNA here is from genome assembly GCA_023376005.1 of Doryteuthis pealeii. Classification (NCBI taxonomy): domain Eukaryota; kingdom Metazoa; phylum Mollusca; class Cephalopoda; order Myopsida; family Loliginidae; genus Doryteuthis; species Doryteuthis pealeii. The sequence goes on from CM042137.1 coordinate 33,427,365, forward strand.
CGTAAACCACTATTTTGTTGAATATATAAATACAATTGCATGTTATTAGTATGTAGATTAGGCGAACAGTATTAACAACGTAAAACAATTTTTATTAATAATTGACGTTTGAATAAAATCAAGTCTTGGAGAATGTGACGAAATTAACTAACAGAATTGTGACTTGAGTAGTGATATAGTTTTGGTTACAGACAGACAAACACACAATTTCCATTATAATAAGATATACAGGGTGATTGTAAAGTAACTCCCTATTTCAAAAATCGTATCATTTATTACTGAATCATTATTTTTACAAAAGATTAATATGCGAAGAATACACATAACATGGAGTTTTATCTAAAATTCTATATGGGTACCAGCATTCGCCCCCAGTCTTTCAAGCCGCTCGGGAATCGCACCAACTGATTTTCCCAGGAACTCTTGTGGAATGTCAGAAATACTCGTATTCGCCCTTCAAGTAATTCCGAAGTCGTTGGTTTCGTAGACTTGCTCCTTCAACCAACCCCAATGAAGAAAAAAATCGCAAGGTCTTAAATCAGGGCTTCTGGACGGCCATACATACGGACCACGTCTACCCATCCATTTTCCAGGAAAATTGTGATCATGCCATTTACGAACAACAATAGCAAAATATTGCAGACTTGATTTTTATGCAAGATGTAGTCCAACATCCAGAATAAAAGAAACAACATACCAGGATAGACGTTAGACTACCCAAAGCCACAGAAGAAGATATCATCAAAATAGAAAACGACATACACAAGATAAGTATGCCTAATTCTCAATTGATACTAAGCTTGAACTGGCAGTGCGAATAGAGAAAAATAGTGAGAAAAGAAGTATTGGCCTAGTGTTTAGAGAGGACAGATGCAAGATGATGATCTGTCCTCTGAGGCTATTTACTTGGGTTGATTTATTTTTTAAAAGCTACAAATTAACAACATCAAGTCTTGTGTTCGTTATTAAAAATGACCAACGGACACAAAGAAGAAAAGACCCGAGATGAAAACTCCAAGTAGCTCCAGACCAAAAGAACAACACAGAGAAGCCAGCTACTCAACAGTCCAGATCCAAGATACAGAAATAGCAGAATAGAAGAGACAACATACCCAGATAGATGTTAGATGACCCAACCATATCCACAGAAAAAGATATCATCAAAGTAGAAAATGGCATACACAAGATAAGTATGACAATTACAACATACTATCCTTCTAAAGTGGGGCCGTAAAGTTACACGTACTGTTGGCGTTTTGTAATATATATATATTTACCAACCCCTCCGCACGAGCAGGATGTGACACAAGGTCAATTTCTTAAGCGGAGTTCAACTGGTTTGAATTCAGAGTTTTCCTTCTCCTAGACCGGTTACCTAACCAAGGTTAAAGAGCCTAGTCTGCCCTACTATTTATCCATAGCTGGAGGGAGAGTTGGATTCATACCTTTCCCAAGGGTATTAGTGCTAAGTGAAATGCAATTACCACATCCAGGATTTGAACTCGGGGCGACGAGTCCATTTCCCATGACTTTAACCAGTACACCATGCGCTTCCGCGTTTTGTAATATAAGGTGTGTGCTAGATGCCCACTCTTATTTATAGACTCGGCGATAATCATGTGACCAAATTCTTGGCCAATCACTGGCAGTACTCTGCTGCTGATATTGTTATTTATACCGGCTGCTCTGGTCATACCTACTCAAAACTGCTTTGAACCTTTCGTGGACGACGGAACATAGGATTATATCACTGGACCTTTGACACTACGTAGGATTCCATAACTCAGGACTTATTCACTTACCAAAGGATTCTATAGCTCAGGACTTACTTACTTTCAGTCCTTTTCAATTGGCCAAGCATGGCGGTCAGAAACTTAACACGTACAGTCAACACTACCTGATGATGATGAGATTTGTTCGTACTGTCTATAATCTATCTTAAGCAGTTTAAATTTGGTGAATGGTGTATTGAAATAAATTGCATAAGTGAACGACTATCAGTTGTCGATTATGATGCTTTAAAACACAATGGAATTGGAGAACTCGACCACCTGCATTGAAAAACTAGAAACCTAAGATCTGTAGATGATTATATAAACTTCTTAAACATACGGAAGCTCTTGAGAGGTCCTCATAAACGCTCATATGCTAATTATTTAATAAAACAAAAAACAAAACAAAAGACAACATAAAACAAAACAAAAAAACAAAGACACTTTGGATACACACTTTTCGAAAATTTAAAATAATAGATTGAAGAAAATAAAAGTGTTTGCCTGAACTCTGAAACAGAATGTTGCAATTAAAATGAGATATTCTTGATATTTCTTTAATAATAAATGGGAATGTCAGTGTGTCAATTGGTCACATTTTTCAACTTTGCTCCTAGAGACCGTAGCCCAATTTATCAGAACATTTTGGAATCAGGCCGACTCAGTGTTCGATACCTAGATCATTGGTGTCGAGTGCATATATGAAAATCACCAACGACGTCAGATTTTAAGATTTTAAATGCATGAAAACATAGTATAATGACATATATATATATATATATATATATATATATATATATATATATATATATATATATATATATACACACATATATATATACACACACGCATATATATACACACACACACATATATATATGTATATATATATATATATGTATATGGGAGAAATGTGAGGAGGTTAATCCGACAGTATGTGGAGAAACTAGACAAACACGGGATGTTATGGAAACTGGATGTTTATTGTCGACGATGCAACGTTTCGGCCATTTAGACCATCATCAGGACCAAAATGTCTTTCATTGAAGCTAGAACTGGGCTTTTGGTCCTGATGATGGTCTAAATGGCCGAAACGTTGCATCGTCGACAATAAACATCCAGTTTCCATAACATCCCGTGTTTGTTTACTTTCTCCATAAATATATATATATATATATATACGCACACACATATATATATATACACACACACACACACACATATATATACACACACACATATATACACACACACACACACACACACTATATATATATATATATATATATATATATATATATACACATATATATATGTGTGTGTGTGTGTGTGTGTATAGTGAGTGTCAGGGTATTAGTTTTTTTAAACTTGACCCCCTAGACACTGTAACCCAACATATGATACAATTTTTAAACCCGCCCGACTCCTTGAGTAAATTAAAAACATTTTGGGTCGAAGTAGAACCAGCAATCCTGAAATTCTGTTTTCCCAAATCTTAATTACTGTGAATTTTCGGTGATTTTTTACTTCCCTTTACCGACGATTTTTTTAGTACAATAAAACATTCTTATAACTTGGAAATAAATTTAGAAATAATCGAAATTAATTGCAAAATCCAGAAAAAGTCACACATGAAATAAAAATAATTTGTATACGGAAAGTAATGACCTAATTACGTACATCAAATTGTCTTTAAATTAAGTGGCAGCAGAACAATTATCGCTGAACCTTTAAAAAGGTAAGATTAGATACTAATGAAATTCTTGAATACAGCGATCAAATTTGAGTTCTGTTGTTTATTTTTGAATATCTTATATGACAAGAATCCTAGCTCCATCGCCGCCCGATACGGCGGCTCTTAAGCTTGTTAAAATATAGGTTTTAAGATATATACTTTACTACTAGAAAATAATCTTCTTGAAAGAAAGATTGGTATGTCATTAACTCTTATACTGTTCAGTATCTCTCAGTGGTGCATTTTTTTTAGAGAAAAAAAGACGACTGTTTCAAAAATGTTACTTAAAGTCTTTAAATCCATGTAAATCCCACGTACGTAAATTCCAAACTCATTAGTTCTGTGGTGAAACTGTAGTCAAATTGTTATAGGTGATACACCCTATAAGACTAATGGAATGCGCCGACGGGTTACTATAAGTAACAGGGACAATTGTGGCTTGAGAGTAATCCAATGCGAGTCAGCTCACAATTCTATTTGTCGGACGTAATTCCCACTTCTCTGTATTGTATTTGTCTACTTTTTGTTAATACATTTTCCTACATTTGTTACCGGTCGTTTGGTTCTTATTTGACCACTTAAAACCTCACAACACAAATACAATCAAATTTAGCAATTTAATTAAATTAATTGCGTCATGTGTTATCTCATTCAAGAATCCATTCCTTTTGTGTTGTGTATATCGTTTTTTCAAGGACGTATGTTACTGATATTTATTAGACTTATAAATCTGGCAAAAGATGGGAAGACAAATTCAATGTGAAATTCCCCTACACTGCCCAACAAATCTACAATATCATGTGAGACTTGGGACATGTGACAAGACGTTCTCAGATCGGGCATCTTTGTTAATTACCAAAGCTTAATATTATCTTTATTAAATTTCTATATTGTGTATTTGAAGCTCTCTATTACGTATTTGAAGTTCCTTATTATATATTTGAATTTCTCTTTTATATTTACGAAGTTCTATATTATGTATTTGAAGCTATTATGTTTATGAAGCTCTCTATTGTGTTTATGAAGTTCTCTATTGCGTATTTGAAGTTCCTTATTATGTATTTGGAGTTATCTATTATATTCATGAAATACCCTTTATATTTATGAAGTTCTCTATAATATTTATCAAGTCCCCTTTACGTTTATGAGCATTTAATCAGCCCATCCAGAATATACAGTCTTTATATATATATATAATATATATATATATAATATATATATATATATATATATAACAGCTTAAATACGAGTTGTCAAAATAAACCTTCCAATCTGATTCCCTTGGTTTTGGAACTTATATAATTTTGATCTCCCTTAGAACTATTGTATATATTTTTGCCTCTTTTTTTTTTGCTTTTCGTTGGAATTCTCTTACTTGGCGTAAGTCACTTTGTTTATTAAAGTCTTCATCGAGATTTATTCTAGTTTTGTTATTTCTTACACATCCTATACAACAATCAACTATATCTATATATTACAACACCCCCTGGTTAAAAATGAGTTCGTCCAAATTGTTCAAGATGCAATGCAAAAATGTAAATCCAGATTACCTGTTGTCACTTAATCGCAGTTTTCTTATTTATCCCATTTTATTTCACCAAATTTTAGAAATGAAACATGCGAAATGGTCTTGGGTCGCTTAAAAGCCCAACGTAAAAATAAAATGAATTGAAAAAAAGTAGTTACACGTTTGTTTTATTTGTAATATTGAAATTGTGAATTACGGAATATATTTTGGTAATTTTAATCTGATATCGTCCCGGCCTCCTGCCTTAATTTACGCTATGCTTTATCGAGCCAGTGTCAGGCGAATTTCCGGTTCAACTTGGATATATTCCGAGTCGTGTTTTTGTCACTTTTTTTGTCGGCAAATTAATTCAACTCTGGAAAACAACTCTAGATTCAGACCTGTTAAACTCCGCTAAAGAAATTGACGATAACCATTACACCACCCAAGTTCTTTTTTTTATAGCTATGCAAAAAATACTCTTCGTGGTGTTTATATATTGTAAAATGTCTCAAGGCAATTCAGTATTTTTATTTAAATTTGGTTTCGTTATGTTTTCAATCTATTTTTAAATATTTCTGCGTAATAAACACTCTACAACTTGAGGAGAATAAACAGTTTGCGAATGTTTAACACATTACGTCAGTCATTTTTGGCAAATGTCACAAATTCATCATCATCATCATCGTCGTCGTCGTCGTTGTCATCATCATCATCATCATCATCATCATCCTTATATTGTACTGATTGCACGTATATCTATTACTCTTTATATATATGCATCCCCCTAGCTCTCTCTCTCTCCAACAATCCCAATCAACCATCACCCCTGGCAGGTTCTTTGTACAGCATCCAGAATCCGTACAGAACTGAGTGAAATAGATTTTTGCTGGTCGGCCTTCGCTGGTGTGTTCATTTGTAGGTGTCTACAGGAGGACCTAACTAATAAGTTCGGCCTTGCTTGTTCATCATGTTTTTTCGTCTTACTTGGACGGTTTTAGTCATAAGAGGCAAATGGCCGTTCAATTGTTTTTGTGGCGTAATGCTTCCAAGATTTATTCAAAACATGACGTAGCTTCCTTGTGTAGTTCTCATTTAGCCTTTTCTCAAAGCTTCTTGTTAGAGTCCAAGAGATGTCAAAATAAACCAGAAACTTATTTTTATCTCATTCTTTTCAATTTTAATAAAAAACATTTCTTCATGTGTTTATCTGCCATGGAATTACGACTAAAGTTTAATTTACGGTTTTAGTATCATCTACAAGGTGTGTAAAAAAGTACCGAGTTATTTTGTACTTTTTGACACATATTGTATTCTGAAAAAAAAAAAAATAACGTTCCATTTATTAATTTCTTTTCCAAAAAGCAAGGTGTGTCAAAAAAGTATCAAGTTTTAAAGCTGTATTTACCGAGATAGAAATGAAGAATGAAGGGAACGTTATTTTTTCAGAATCCAAGGTGTGTCAAAAGTACAAAAAATCTTGACACACCTTGTACACATATATAAAGGACAGTTGTCTATGTGTATGCATGTATGCATGTATGTCCTGCTAAAACTACGAAAATAAAACAATTAATAACAAAATAAATATATATCATTCGCTTTTATGCAAAACAGATTTGATTTATATTACGAGTATGTTTCAAAATTAAAATTTTACATAGTAATAAATAGTACAACTACTGTTCTTCTATAAAGATGACTTTAGCATTAGATAGTCCACGAAGATTGGTATGTCATTAAAAAAAGTTGCATGTGAAAAACATTCGGTTGGTGTGTTAGATTTTATGGCTTCTCAAACTTTGTTGGGTTATTTTATGCCAAAGACGTTTCGTTTTATTCATTCTTGATGGGCATTCAATTTTTTTAAACTCAAATTTTAACACATTTTTAAACTCATATTTTTTCCTATTTAATCCATAAATGGGACCCTTACGGGTACTACTACTCCGGGACAAGGTGGACATGGGAGTAATGGTGATGAAGGGATACTTCACATTCTCCAGAGCTCAATAATTGGAACTTCATCATTAGATGCATTTAAAGTTTGAAAATTACTATTCTAAAAAGTTTTTGTTTTGTTCTTTTTTGTTGTTGTTTTAAATTTATCTTTTATTTTTTTTACTTTAACCATTTGAAATGTATACCTGCATGTAAGTAATACGATTGCTGAAGTGTTAAACATTTCTCATTTTAGTAGCACGGCAAATTAAAGAAAATTTAATGACTTTACCATGCAATTGAAACATTTCAGTGGTCTAATATTTGTATTGTTTTTTAATTCACATGCTGTAGGCTCTGATTTAGCTTAATTCAATCCTGGTCGGTTATTTCACTAGTCAAATACGAGGACAATCTCAAAAGTAAGGTCTCCAATGCGCTGGGGATCCAGGGAAACTGGGTAACACTGTTGTGTTGGCAACAGTTGCGTTTGTTGTGCATTCAGCTGCACCTACGCCTGTCACTACGCGCGCCCCGCTGCCACGCTCAGTTTTGACATGGCAGTCGTTTCTCATGAAGCCCTCCATTGATGCTACCGCCAAAAGTGAAGTTCGTACATGGCCACAGAAATGCTGCAACAGCGCCCACAAAAATCCATCGATAGAAATTGTGATTATGTCAAAGAATAGATACATACTCAAAATTTTAAATGATGTAAACATGATTGTCAATAAACGTCTCTGTGATTTCTGAATATTTTAGAGATTTAACTTTGGTATAGCAATCGTACATTTCAGCAAGAGAAATAACCTTCTGGGACGTGTTTTCAGTTACAAAATACATATAAACACTTATGTCTATAAAGTCTAGAGAATATAAATATAGATTATTCATGTACTGAGTATGACGTTAAACTATCAGATGGTGAAGTTCCAATTCTGGAGGTCTGGGGAATGTGGAACACTTCTTCATCACCATTGTTCCCAGGTCTACTCTGACCCGGAGTGGTGGTACCTGTTAGGGTCTCATCTATGGGTTGAATAGAAAATGTGTTTACAAACAAAACTTCATCTTCATTATGATTTGTAATTTATAACATGAATCCTGATTTCGGTAATTTATGAGGAAGTGCGTCCCGGTCTCCCGCCTCAAAAACCACTTCCCGGTGACTATCAAAATAACAACCCCAGCTCGGCGTAATTCTTGTTTATCGTAATTTGTCGTAATTCTTGTTTATCGTAATTTGTCGTAATTCTTGTTTAGATATGAAGATGGATATATAGTTTTGAATAGACTGAGATAGATAGACAGATAAACAAACAAAATAATATAGATAGATACGAACAAATGGAGATAGATAGATATTTCCGACAAGTAAATGTATTGGGGGGGGATCGCTTCTTTTTTTGTCGTAATTCTTGTTTATTTAAACTAAAAACAAGACATTAAACAAACATGAATAAAAAAATCTTAGTATTTAAAGTAATATAGATAAATATGAACAAATTGAGATAGATAGATGGATAGTTTTGAATAGACTGATCTGGGTTGTTATTTTAATAGTCACCGGGCAGCAGCTCTTGAGGCAGGAGACCGGGACGCATTTCCTCATAAATTACCCTGATTTCAAATAAACTGACCTACTTTAGATTACTATAAGATCTAAAATATTTAAAAAATTTAAAAAATTATTAAAATTAGTGAAATAGATCCCTAATTAGGACAGACTATTCTAGTAGTGACCACCCTAAGTGGAGTTCAATAGGTTTGAATTCAAAGTTTTCCTTCTCTTAGACTTAGACTTAGGGTTCCATCTATGAGTTAAGTAGAAAAAATTGTTTGCAAAAATGTGTTTAAAAAGAAATGAATATTCAGAAAGAATGAAAACTAACGTCTTCGGCATAAAACGACCCAATGGGTTGACATGTCGTAAAGCCCCCATAACTAAGATAGCTTATTCAACAGTGGGAATTCACAGGTCAACACCCATGACTGTACTCGAGTACACCATTCCTTTCATCTTTTTTTAAAAGAATATTCTTCTTTTGCTTATCATGCCCTTTCATTTTGGGAGAAGGACAATTTCATGCAATTCATCTCGTAAACTATGTCAAGGCCATTGTGTTGCTGTTATTATCTTTCAATGAAATTCATCCTCTTTATGTTGGCGACAATGGCAACTCACATCTTGGTGGGAGGGTCGCCTTTTTTTTCTACAACTTATTTAAGAACAGAAACCGTGACAACTCTTGCTGATTTCCGCTTTCCAACTTTTTTATATTATCTCTTTGCCAAATTTAAGCCGCTCCCGGCGAATCTCTCACCTCTGAAATCCATAAACACCGGTGGTTAGTTCATTATAATTTAGCAGAAGGACCCAAATTGTAATAATAATAGGACTGATTAGAATAGAATGAACCTGAGGTAAATAAATTGTGAACTTGTGAAATATCCTATCATACAGGTAAAAAAATACCAAGAAAATTTGGTATAGCCCGTGGGGAAAATTTGGTATGAAAAGAGTTAATTCTTTTTTCCAGCTGGGATCTTGCCTGTGTGTTTTTATTGCACTAATTGTAAAAAAAACAATTAGAATTCTGAAAGTCTTAATGTACTTTTTATGATTGAAATGTCTTGTAACACGAATATCAGAGTTAACCGAGAAATTATAGGAAGAAAGACAACAAATATTAAGGAATGGGGAAAATATTTACTAAGCAAATATTTAGTTGTTTGGCGCGTTGTGTAATGGTTATCGTCATAGAACATGACAAGGCGAGACGAGTTCAAATCTTGGATGCAGTTGTTTGCTTTCCACATAGCGCTAATACCCTTGGGAAAGGTAAGAATCCAACTGTTCTCCCTCCGGCAATGGGTAAATAGTTGCACAGACTGCCCTCTCTAACCTTGTTATGACAAATGAAAACCAATTCTAACTTTGGTATGACAAGGGAAAACTGAATTCAAACCAAAGGAGTCAAAACTACTCTGAGAGCTCCCCCTCCTCCTCGACCTCCTCAACCTTCTCCTCGACCTCCTCCGCCTCCTCCCCTCCTCCTCTTCCTCCTCCATCACCACCTCCTCCTCTCCCCCTCCTCCTCCTCCTCCTCCTCCACCTGCTTGTTTGAATTAACAAGTCCCGTGAGATCTCGTTGTTTCTCTCTACTGATGTTCCGTCAGACATTATCTATAATAAAAACAGGCGTTTTCACTCTCATTATTTAGGTACTATATGGCAAAATGTAAAAAAGATATTTCTAATATATAGAAAATAATTTAAATTTCTACGTGATATCATTAGATATCATACTGGAAAACATAACATTTGTTAAGGTTTGGAATATAATTTTGAATTATCGCTTAAGTAAAATTTAGGTATTGCATAGCCTCTTTATTATTCTATTTATTCTTATTTTGGATATGTCTATATGTAATAATAATAATCGCATCAAGTTAATAAATACATGGACGGTTCACATTATAAGATACTCTCAACCATTCTTAAAATAATAATATATTGACATATATGTTATTATAGATACATAGATAATATAGACAGACTATGTGTATCAAGAAAAGAAGGCGGTAGAGTTCTTGCCAATGTTGAGGATTGTGTAAATGCAATAATCCGAGCACTCGATGAATAAACTAAAAAGAGCAAGGAAAGGTTGATTACAGCAGCCAATAACATATATTGCAAATAAATAAATAAATAAATAAAAATGAATTTAAAAAATAAATAAAACAACAAAAACAGGAGTAAGAAAAACAATTATATGGATACTTCAAGTGATAAATTGAAGAGATTGCACATCAAAAGAAAAGGAAACCTCGAAAGAACCTGACAGTATTGTTAAGATCGGCTAGAATACTCAGAAGAGTCCTTGTGACAAGAGGAGATATGCTGCCAATCAAACTCCAGTGAAAAACAAAACATTAGCTTACGTTGGTGAGAAAAACTTACAAGAGCTGAAATAATAATAATAATAATAATAATAATAATAATAATAATAATACAGAACCATTCTTAAAATGGACAAAAGAAGAACTCAGACAGATTGACCAAAGGACGAGAAATTTAATGATCATGCACAAGGCTCTACACCCTAGAGACGATAGAGATAGATTATATGTCTCAAGAAAGGAAGAAGGAAAAGGTCTTGCCAACATAGAGGACGGCATAGAAACCACAATCGAACAACTTGAAGATTACACAAGAAAGAGGAAAGACAGATTACTTATGGCGGCCAAAAATATTAGATGTGACAGATGGACAATTTTGACCATACAACAAAATGGTATATGCATAAACCAGAATCTGTTCTTGAGAACGAAACGCATACAATTCTCTGGGACTTTGAAATAAAAACGGATCACCTTATCCCAACAAGAAGACCAGACCTAGTGTTGATTAACAAAAAAGAAAGAACTTGTCAACTGGTGGATTTTGCAGTTCCAGCAGGTCACAGGGTGAAGCTAAAGGAAAATGAAAAAATGGACAAATATCTGGACCTTGCCAGAGAACTGAAAAAGTTATGGAATATGAAAGTGAAAGTGATGCCAATTGTAGTTGGTGCACTTGGAACCGTCCCAGAAGGATTGGAAAAGTGTTTGGAAAGTTTGGAAATCAGAGGAAGGATTGAAACCATTCAGAACACTGCACTGCTGCAATCTGCCAGAATACTCAGAAGAGTCCTGGAGACCTGAGGAGACTTGCTGTCACTCAGACTCCAGTGAAAGACCATCAGCTAACGCTGATGTGAAAACTCAAAAGGAGTAAACAATAATAATAATAATAATAATAAAATAATAATAATAATAATAATAATAATAATAATAATAATAATAGAAGTAACAACAAAAGAAGCAGCCTTTTAATAATGTAAGTAAAATCGGTATCAGACGGTCAGCGAGGGAGTCTCTTCCCTTTCACTACTGCTAGACTGGGGGGGAATTGTTTCTGTGTCTGGGGTGAAGCGGCAAACATACCATCAACTCTCCAGTTTACTGCACAGATCCAAGCTGTGTTTACTCATGCGCTGAATTGGCGAGGGCTAGTATCGAACCCGGAACCTTATGGTTCCTAGGCGGATGCTTTACCGACTGAAAAAAAGTCAATAAACCTGAAAGTTTCTAAAAGAAAATTTACTTTTTTTGTTTATAATAACACAATAACATAATTATTAGTTTATAATAACATAATAACAACATTATAACATAAGTAAGTAAAGTCGTCGGTGTGGCCTAAAGTCAGTATGAGCCAGACAGCGAGTGAGTCTATCTCCTGCTCGACCAAGGAGATAGTTTTTGCGCCCGAGGTGGAGCGCCACACCTATCATCAGCTTCTTACTTTACCGCACAGGTCCCTGTGCTACTGATATGCTGAGTTAGAGAGTGCCGGTATCGAACCATGAACCTTGTGGTTCCTAGACGAACGCTGTACCGACTGAGCTAAACCGTCCCTAACATAGTAAGTCACAGTTTGTTTTTTTTTTAAAGTTTCGAAGGAAAGAAACATTTGCAAAAGAAAGTAAAACACTTGCTGGAATTTTTTTTTATCGAAAGCCTATAACTTTTCTTAGAACCTCCACTGCAATAAAGACGTAATATGATATCCAACGTTTACCACCCCACGTGGCTGATTATGTGACACACACGGTCGAATTTACGCCAGCACCCCGCGGGCGATGAGAAAAATTTTAATCAGCTAGAGCATAAATTTGCTGAAACTTTTGACTCGTTAAATAGAGCAGTCTTTAACAGTAAAAATATTTACACCATTTTTTTTTCTTACGAAATTCTACGATACTTTTGACTCTAAACGCCATTCCAACATTTCTGTGCTGAATTCATCTGTATTTTTCAGCTATACGAATCCTGAAATGTGACAAACCCTCTTGTTATTCGCTACCGCGTAGATTGTTGGCAAGATTCGAATGTTGAAATGTTTAACGAGGAAGGGAAACTTTTTCTGCTAATTCCTTTTTAAAAAACATATAACTTTGTTAGAATATATTGTGTATACATCTGTTCATATTTTAGTCCAATTAATTGCCATCATCGGGCAAAGGTTTTTAAAAAAACGTTTTTGTACATAAACATTTGTTCATTAAAAGTGCGCGATTACTTTTATTTTTCCCGTTTTTTAAAATCTTGTCTGATTTCTCATTTAAATTAAGGAATACCAAAATTGATTATTCTATTTTGCTGACACCGTTGAATGTTGACGCTCTTTAGTGTGAAGACCACAGAAATCTAAAAAGGTACTTCCGGCGGTAGTTTTCATGAACCGCACTTCTAAAATTTACTGTGAAAGAGAATATTTTAACTCTTTGTCTACATTAAGCCGCTCGTAGTGCGATTCTACCTCAGCCGGTGGCAGCGGCTCTCATTATAATTCACCAGAAGGACTCTGATTACAATAATGATTTTACTTTATTTGAATAGAATGAATTCTGAGGTGAATAGATAATGAACTTTTAAATATCCCATCGTGCAGATAAAAAATAACCAAGAAAATTTGATACAGCCGTAGGGGAAATTTGTCCTCCAGATGTTTTCTGAGCAAGAATTTGCATGTTCTTATCAACAACCTTGTAGTGAAATGTTGAGTCGTGATAGAGAAGCGGCACACATCATTTTTAGTCTTCTTGCATTCATAATGAATTCGCATTCATTGGAAACTTCACTGACCAAATTGCATCGATTCTTTTTTTTAAATTTTTGAACTTCACTTCCTTTGAAGTAGATCAAAATCACCTTCATCCAGTTTCTCAAGTTCTTACAGCTGGGCATCAGTCTGTATCTTGAGAATTCACACAACCCGCAAAATGTTTTCCTCTGAATTTTGTGTCCTACTGAATGCAACTCTTAACTCTTTGCCTAGCAAATTTCCCCTACGGCTCTACCAAATTTTCTTGGTATCTTTTATTTGTATATTCTCTATTAAAAAAAGATTCAAGTACCATCTCAGGGCTGGTTCACAGAAGAAAAACAAAAGGTGTTCACGTACTGATTTTTCAGTCTAAACAAGTAACACGTGATTGCGAGAGCCCTACCAGCGGTTAACGGTAGGATTGCAGTGGCGAGAGAGCTCCTGTGGGCGGTTTTAAGTAGGAAAAGAGTGAAGATATGCTCTTTCAAATTAAATTTGACAATCCCGGTTCATGAAAATGACGTCGGAAGTAACTTTTGAGATTTCTGTGGTCTTCACACTAAAGAGCGTTAACAGTCAACGGCGTCGGGAAAAATAAAATAAAAAATAATTTTGGTATTCCGTAGTTTAAATGAGCAATCAGGCAATGTTTTAACAAATGAAAAATAAAAAATAAAAGTAATCGCGCACTTTTTAATTGGCAAATGTTTACGTATAAAAACTTGACCATTGGCCTATGACGGCCAGTAATTTAAACCCAATATAAACAAATGTATATTCAATACATTCGAAGCAACATCATTGTTAAGATCAGCTAGAATGCAATTAAGCATCAAATTAAACACTAATGTAGAATGTGATACAAGGTACACTTTTAACTGCGGTACAATTGGTTTGACCGCCCAGTCGGCTGGGGCGTTAGAATGCACCGACTGCACCTCTACAGAGGGGTAAAACTCCCCCAATGAGGCCACCTGTTGGCCATGGGTGGCGACCCGTGATGCTTAAGGATAGAACCCAGGTGGATGAGCAGTTCATGACTTGCAATACTCCACTTTGGCCCTATCTTGGGCTAGACGGGCGGTCGGAGAGGCCCCCTCCGATCAATCGGCTGGTCACGTCAAGCCCTAGTACCTATATGATTTTCCCAACCCTATTGCCCTTATGCCAAACCCCAACCCCTTTTTATTATATGGGTGCTAGAAGGCGGTGGCTGCGGGTCTACATGTCCTGGGAATGACGTTAAACTCTATCTGATGGTGAGGTTCCAGTTTTCGAGGTTTGGGGAATGTGGAATTGCTCCCTGGTCCACTCTGACCCGGAGTGGTAGTACCTGTTAGGGTCCCATCTATGGGTTAAATAGAAAAATGTAACTATAAAAAATTGTATTATCCATTAAGAATTGATTTATTTCAAAACTTTATCGGCATTAAATGACCCACTGAGGTTGATATGCCGTAAAACAAAACAAACCAAACCAAACAATTCAGTGTTTTCCATCTCCTGGTTGTCTTACCAAGGCTAGAAACCCTTTCTGCTCTACCATTTACCCATAGCTAGGGTAGACACATGGATTCGTGCCTTTCCAAAGTGCATTAGATCTAAGTGAAACGCTAACAATTAGTTTGATTAGATTAAATTTCTATGAGGTTTAAAAAAAACAGTATGTTTGTTTATAGACTGTACATCATGGTGGACAAAAATTCAAATATCAAACAGAAATAAAATTTTTTGTTTGTTAACAGTTTAATTTAAGTCATTATCTTTCAATTGATAGCAACATCAAAACACCAAGGGAAATATCTAAATTGGTATAAGTTTAGAAAAAAAATGATGTTTTCTCGGCCCCCAGCGTGAGATCGAACCCTCTACTGTCGCTTGATCCTTCGCCACAAATCGATATATAAATCACACTGAATGAAGAAAGCTGGATAGAAGAACTAATGACTTAAACAGCTATTGATAGTTCCACACAAAAGATTATCTGTTATCTGGTTGCTATTGAAAATCCAGAATGTGTACGGAGGTTCGCTTGCATTTTCAGGCGCATTCTGGGAATTGCGAATTTCTAAATACAAATCGGTGAATATAATAATTATTAATGTAATTTATATACTATTATATCAGTTTTTAGGTCTTTTTTCTGTGTATATGTAATATGTATTCCACTTTCTGATGGGAAATATACCTAATCTTCTTCCGACTTCTTGGACTTGGATTATTTCTTTTTAGATTTCCAGGAAGGATCTTGTCAGTGGAAATAAATCCTTATCTTCGGAGATATTCGATAATGGTTTTATTTTTACTTTTTATGTAACGACTATTTGCCTTCTGCATCAGAAAGGATGATCTAATTGATTTTTTAAAGTTTCTGGGTCTTTAAAAATCAAACAGATCATCCATTCTAATCCATCGTAGGATTTTATTTTCTGTATTCTGGTAACCATGTTGTTTGATTTGGATTTTTGCTTGAAATCTCTGGGAGGTTGTTCTTCCTTTTTCTTTTTTTTCTCTTTCATCTCTTTTATCTATTTATCTCTTCTTTTTTATTTTACTTTTTATTTTGGACTTTTTTGATCCCCTATTTTTCCTCTTGTCAGTTTTTCTGTCACATTTAATCCTTCATTACTGATTTTTATTGCCCTGAATTCCATGATTAATCTATAATGATGACAATTTAACATTATTATTATTATTATTATTATTATTATTAGTAGTAGTAGTAGTAGTAGTAGTAGTAGTAATAGTAGTTATAGTAGAAGTAGTAGTAGTAGAAGTAGAATTTCACTCCATGGTTGACATCAAATCTCCTCAGGTCTCCAGGATTCTTCTGGGTATTCTAGTCGATCTTAACTATGCTATTGTTTGGATGGTCTTGATTCTTCCTCTAATTTTCAATTCATCCAGTCACTTTTCCAAACCCTCGGGGACCGTACGAAGGGCACTAATTACAATTACCGACATGTTTCATAGTTTTACCAATTCTCTGGCAAGGTCCAAGTATTTGTTTATATGTTCTGTTTCTTTCATTTCCACTGTGTGAACAGCCTGGACGGTAAAATCCACGAGCTGACAAGTTCTCTTCTTGTTAATCAACACTAAGTCTAGTCTCCTTGAGAGGATAAAGTGATCCGTCGGTATATCAGAGTCCAAGAGAATTTCCTACGTTTAAATTTGTAGGACCGATTTAGTAGAAAAATGTAATACTTCCTTTGTGCTAGTTTGCTGCATTCGCTTATTACATGTTTAACCGTTTCGTCTCTATCTCCACTCATCCTACACTTACTATTCAGTTGCTTTTTATCTATGTTTGCTTCTTTTTGTTCTTATGGCACTGTCTTGTCCTACAATTCGGAGAGATTCAGTTTCTCTCTTGGGGTTTCTCCTTCTTGACCATGTCCAGGTATTATATCGTGTGCAATCTTTCTAGTTTGTCGCTTGAAGTATTCATATAATTGTTTTTCTTCCTATTACTGATTTCTAGTTTTTGTTGTATTTCTGCATGCCCATATGTAACAATTACTGTTTCTGGCTGCTGTAATTAGTCTCTCTTTAAGTGTATTCTTCGGGTGCTTGAATTGTCGAATCTACACTAATTTCAATGTTGGCGAGATCTCTTTATCATCATTATAATTATTTACTCCTTTTGAGTTTTCACATCAGTGTTAGCTGATGGTCTTTCACTGGAGTCTGAGTGACAGCAAGTCTCCTCAGGTCTCCAGGACTCTTCTGAGTATTCTGGCAGATTGCAGCAGTGCAGTGTTCTGAATGGTTTCAATCCTTCCTCTGATATCCAAACTTTCCAAGCCCTTTTCTAATCCTTTTGGGACTGTTCCAAGTGCACCAACTACAATTGGTATAACTTTCACTTTCATATTCCATAACTTTTTCAGTTCTCTGGCAAGGTCCAGATATTTGTCAATTTTTTCATTTTCCTTTAGCTTCACCCTGTGATCTGCTGGCACTGCAAAATCCACCAGTAGACAAGTTCTTTCTTTTTTGTTAATCAACACTAGGTCTGGCCTTCTTGCTGGGATAAGGTGATCCGTTTTAATTTCAAAGTCCCAGAGAATTTTGTGCGTTTCGTTCTCAAGAACAGATTCTGGTTTATGCATATACCATTTTGTTGTGTGGTCAAAATGTAATTTCTTGCATAATTCCCAGTGGATCACCTTCCCAACCCAGTCGTGTCTAGCTTTGTATTCTCGTTGTGCTAGTTTGTTACATTCGCAGAGTATATATCTACATTTACTATTAATATCATGATTATTATTATTGTTGTTACTACTATTATTGTAATTGTTATTATTGTTACTGCTACTGTTAAGTATTATTATTATTATTATTATTATTAGTAGTAGTAGTAGTAGTAGTAGTAGTAGTAGTAGTTATCAAAATAGAGAAAACAAGTTTTTTTCTAATTAAGTCAAAGGATTGGCTGGTTGGTCGGATTCTACGGCATGTCAACACTTGTTGGATTATTTCATGCAAAGACATTGTTCTATTCATTCTTGATGGGTAACTCAATATTTTAAAAACATTTTAAACTCATTTTTTTTATTTAGCCCATATATGGAACTATAACAGATATTACTACTCCGGGTCAGGGTGGACCTGGGGGTAATGGCAATAAGGCGGTACTCCACACTCCCCAGAGATCTAGAATAAGAACGTCACCACTAGATGCAGTTTAACGTCATACCCAGCACACTGACGCCTTCTAGCACATATATGATAAAACAGGATGGGGCCTTTCCATAATAGCAATAGGGTCGGGACAATCATATAGGTCCTAGGGCTTGATGTGACCAGCCGATTGACCATCTAGCCTAAGTAAAGGCCAAAGTAGATTGTTGCATGACATAGACTGCTCAGCCACCAGGATTCCGTCCTTAAGCATCACGGGTCACCAAACACAACCCTCTGCAGATAATTTCCGTTTTATTTTATCAAATAGATCAGATCACATAGTACAAAATTGTTTTTAATCTATTACTTATCGCTCAAATTTTTAACACTTTTTGAAAATGCACACAGATAGATTAATCTATTAGTCAATTGATTAGTTAATTAATTGATTAGTTAATTTATTAATAATTTGATTAGTTTATTAATTGATTAGTTAATTTATAAATTGATTGATTAGTTAATTAATTTATTAGTTAATTAATGTGTATAACCGGAAACCCACAATACACAGTATAATTTTCAGCTTCTCAGTTGAGTAGGTTCACCACGGGTAGAATGTGGCACAAGGTCGCAATTATGGGGCGCCTAGTGAGAATCGAACTTGTTATTCAGTAGTAATGGATCTGCGAGACTAGCTTGATAACCATTACACATCAATGGGACACCCTTATTACCCAAATCGTTCACCACGGATAGGATGTGACACACGGTTACAACTATGGGACATCCGACGAGGATCGAACTCGCGATTCAGTAGTAATGGATCTGTGAGACAGGCTTGCTAACCATTACACTCTGTATGTTCTGGGTAGTTATTTACCCAACCCGGTTGCCATGGGTTAGATGTGACACAAGGTCACAAATATGGAGCATCCAGCAAGAATCAAACAACAGTAGTAATAGATCTGCGAGACTAGCTTGTTAACCATTACACCACAGTGACGCCCCCTCAATATCCAACCCGATCGCTACAGGTAGGATGTCAAACAAGGTCGCAAGTATGGGGCATCCAGCGAGTAGTAATAGATCTGCAAGACTAGCTTGTTAACCATTACACCACAGTGAGGCTCCTCAATATCCGACCCGATCGCTACAGGTAGGATGTCAAACAAGGTCGCAAGTATGTGGCATCCAGCGAGTAGTAATGGATCTGCGAGACTAGCTTGCTAACCATTACTCCACAGTGGGGCGCCCTTATTACCAAACCCATTCAAGATAGGATGTAACACAAGATCGCAAGTAGGGGGCATCCAGCGGGGATCGAACTTGCTTTTCAGTAGTAATAGATCTGCGAGACTACTTTACTAACCATTACACCACGATGGGACGCCTTAACTTCTGAATTGAGTACAGTGTTAGATAAACGATTGAAGAGGAATACTATGAACCTGGTGTATTGCAAAGTCCCTAATCCGTTTTGATGGTTTGTGTTATTTTGTCAGATAAAAGTAATATTGTGTAGGAAGTTATAGCAAATTGTATTACCGCGGGGTTAAATCATTAGTGCGGTTAATATCCGACGGATGTATTAAATGCATGCATATGTTGGTTAATGGGGTGCCTTCAATCAACTACAAATGTGTTTCGAGTATCAATGAGTGATGATAAATGTGATGGATGGTTGTCCTTTGCCATCATCTTCCGGTGAATAATCAAATGACAATCTGACATAATAAGTTTCTGTCTCCGTCTTTCTCTGCATCGTTCTCTCGAAATGAAGATTATTTTACCATAGTGTTTTGTTTAGAGTTGTTATTGTTGTTGATGTTGCTGTTTGTTTGTTTATTTTTGTTTGTTTGTTTGTTGGTGCTTTGTTTTTTGGGTTATTTTTTTTTACTGGAATGAATAAACAATCTCAAGTTCTCTGATTTGTTCGGAAAGAGACGGCAAGAGAGAGAAGAGACGGAGAGAAAGAAATAGAAGACAAGAGAGAGGGGTGAGAAGAGAGATAGAGAGAGATAGAGAGAGAGAGAGAGAGAGGAGGGAGAGAGAGAGAGAAGGAGAGAGAGAGAGAAAGTGGAAAGAGGGATGAGAATATATATATATATATATATACAGAGAGAGAGAGAGAGAGAGAGAGAGAGAGAGAGAGAGAGAGAGAGAGAGAATAGAATAGAATTATATATGGAGTAATAAGACAGAATATTTGCAAAAATAGATTCATCGCATTAAAAATCTTAAGGTCAAAAATAAAAACGTATAAAGTGTATCCAAGGAATTAAAAAAGACCAGAGAGAGAGAGAGAGAGAGAGAGAGAGAGAGAGGAGAGAGAAGAGAGAGAGAGTGTGTGTGTGTGTGTGTGTGTGTGTGTGTAGGTTGAAGGGTACAGAGAGACTGTGTGTGTGTATGTGAGCGTTTAAGTTCAGAGAGAGAGAGAGAGAGAGAGAGAGAGGAGAGAGAGAGAGAGAGAGAGGGAGGGAGAGTGTGTGTGTGTGAGTGTGTGTGCGTGCGTGTTGAATGAGTGTGTGTGTGTGTGTCTGTGTGTGTGTGTTGAAGAGAGAAAGGGAGTGTGTGTTGAAGGAGAGAAAGAGTGTGTGAGTTAAAGTGGAGAGAGAGAGAGATAGATAGATAGATAGATAGATGAGAGAGAGAGAGAGAGAGAGAAAGAGAGGTGTGTGGGGTTGAAGTAGGGAGGTAGTGTGTGGGTGATTGTGTGTTGGAGGTGTGTGGTTGGAGAAGTGTGTGTGTGTTAGAGAGTGGTGTGTGTGTGTGTGTGTGTGTGTGTGTGTTGGAGAAGTGTATGTGTGTGTGTTAGAGAAGTGTGTATGTGTGTGTGTTGTGTGTGTGTGTGTGTTGGAGAAGTGTATGTGTGTGTGTTAGAGAAGTGTGTTGTGTGTGTGTGTGTGTGTTGAAGGAATGAGAAAGAGTATGAGTTAAAGAGATAGAGTGTGCAGAAAGAGAATGACATTCGCTTTCTGGGAATTAGGGAATACCGAGGTAACACTATATGTATACTGCAATATGCATTAAATGCACATGACATCGTTACACAAGAATTGTGCCTCCATCATGACTGCATTTTGTGTCTGCACAGTTAGGAATGTTGAATAATCAGAGCAGAGGTTGATGAACTGCCTAAGTCAACTAACGATAGAACCATAACTTGCTGGTGTATTCAGGTAATGTTCTGATCTATTAACCTCATCCAAATTTGGGGAACACACTACACAGGGTGTCTTAAAATCTGGAAACAAAAGATGTGGAATATGTAACATAATCATAGAAGGAAAATCCTATACATTCAAAAACCCTCACACAATATTCAAAATAAATAGAAATCTTGACTGCACCTCAAAAAATGTCATTTACATAATAGAATGCACAAACTGCAAAAAATATACATTGGATGCAATAATTTCACTACACAAAAGCAACATTAGATTAGCTAACAATAGAATCTTCTATGTATCGAGGCATATCTTTGAATGTAATCAGAGCGATTTTAAGGTGATGCCAATATACCAATCTGATGACTATACTCTACTCCTAATTAAAGAAAAACATTTCATTGACAAATACAATCCAGAACTAAATCGAAGTTAACCACACACATTCATACACACAACAATAATTTTACTACATAAACATATATGATCTACATAATAGAATACACAAACTATGTAATGTATATGCATATATGCATGCATGCATAAAAACAATCATTCTAAAATACACCCAACATAACCATAAACAGAGACAAACTTATATAGGAACATGCAAAAACACATGCACAAACACACCAGAACACACAACTTAACCGAAATTAACCACACACACCACACACACACACACACACACACACACACACACTAACAACAACAACGACTTTACTGCACAAACATATGAACTACATAATGAAATACACACACTATGTAAAG
The DNA here is from genome assembly GCA_023376005.1 of Doryteuthis pealeii. Taxonomy (NCBI): domain Eukaryota; kingdom Metazoa; phylum Mollusca; class Cephalopoda; order Myopsida; family Loliginidae; genus Doryteuthis; species Doryteuthis pealeii. Next base: position 33,449,542 of record CM042137.1, read on the forward strand.
TAATATATATATATATATATTCTGCATGCAGAATATATATATATATACAAACTATGTAATGTAAAAAATATACATCAATTTTATTTTTTATGTATATAGATAAACATACACCCAACACAATCATGAACATAGACGCACATACATAAACACACACACACACTTGCACAACACACACACACAAACTCATTAAAACAAAAATTAAACCACAAACACACACACAAATTCATCAGAACAGAAATTAAATTACAAACACACACACACACACACACACACACGACCTATCAAATATCAAAAATCTAATAAACAACACCAGAAGAAGGGGTTTGGCTAATGATATAAACAAATAGATCACTATAAAATTTCAGGACCTTAAAATTTAAGATTTGCCACCCAGGAATGCACACCTGATAAAACACAGATGTTACAAATTAATTCTCTCTACACTCCCACCAAACAGGAAGGGAGGAGTTAGATACGTATATATATATATATATATATATATATATATATATATATATATATGAAGATAGGAGGGTTGGAGCAAAATCCGACAGTATGAGGTAAAGTAAGAAGGAAAAGTGGACCGCGTAAAGAAGAACGAAATATTTCTCTCCTACTTATACTTGTTTGAGTCATTTTTTGTCCACTTTTCCTTACCTCATATATATATATATATATATATATATATATATATATATATATATGTATATTAGGGTAGGTCGATTTTCAACTTTTTTAACATATCAAAATGGCACAACCAGAGAAGTTGGATATTAGTATGGTAAGTACTGACACCAAAAAGTAGGTTTCTAGCTTGCACCAATTTTTGAGCATTTAATTTTAAAGATCGTCTAATATGAAGCCCCTACGATATACTTGTTTTTGATACATTTACATAAGAAATTGCTTAAAAGTCATATAATATCAATCCGGAAAAATTGTCAATTCATCTTATTCTAATGAAAGTAATAAAATATATCGAAAGTAACATTTAAAGTGAAATTATTACCCCCACCCCACCCTAATATCTAAGATAAGCAGCATTTTACCTCATTAATTGAGATACGTCAGTAATAACATTGCAAGATATTATTGTAGCGTTATTTTTTCTGTTATCAATGGAACAAAAGCAAACACGTATGAACTCTGTTAGAAACACATGAAGGGATAATGATTTTAATATAGGCTACCATTGTAATTTGAACACTCCTCTAAATATCTACTGGTTACTAATTGTGAGTCTTTTAAGTTTCTATTTTATATAATCATTGTAATGCATACAGTTATAAAAGACATGATATAGATACATGAATTTTCGGAGGATAATAGTAACTTTTATCATGCCATCATATTAAACTGCTCGACATAAGAACCCTTTGAAGCAAAGGAAGGCCTCATTTCATGGTATAAAACTTTTGTAATGATATGCCTATGCCTTGCTTCAATTCCATAGTTTTATCGGGAAGCCGCAGTTTTTTACTGCCCTTTCGACTGTGTGAGTGTGAAGACAAATCAGGCAACTCTAATTTTATTCCACCCATTGATGACTCCAGTTCATTATCTAAAAATTCTTCTGTAAATTCAGGCTCACAAATTCCATTTTGATACAAGTCGATAACTGTGACAAATGTGTAGCATAGCAATTCATTTGAATTAAAATGTTTATGATATTGGGATTTAAATTCATTAAAAAAAAGAAGAAAAATAGAAAAATAATTTTAACTTATCTTTGAAAGGACAAATACAGACTATGTGCCTAGTCTGACAATTTTCTTTTTTGCATTTCACATTTTTGTCTTCACAACTTAAAATTGACAATTGACAGGAACAAGAAGAAATGTCAATGTATCCAGATTTTTTTTTACCATAGATTTCTTTTTCGCTGAAGAAAGAGATTTTCTATTTATCTGATGCGCTTTTTCGAAGCAGGTCCTTTTTAATTTATTTACAATATACTTTTCGCTTAACAGAGGCAAACGGGGATTAACCGCATTCCAAATATCAATAATATTTTTGCCATTAATTTTAAAATAGCGACGTTTGTTGAATTAGAACAAGTATGTTTTAAAAAATACCTACACTGGATGACTTGTCAAAAAGTAGCCGACTCTGTCTTATTTAATGGAGAAGGTGGACCCCCGAAATTTGTAGCAGAAGCTCTATAAGTTCGTTTTCCAACCATATTTTAGAAAATTATCTGAAAAAATGTATTTGCTGTTATAAGAAATTGAACAAATTGAATTATAAATTAAAAAATGAAATTTAAAGAAATGGAAAATATAGAAAAAGATAGAATATGTATTTACTTACCATGTGAAATTAAGACAAATCGTTGGTAGCACCCAAAAAAATTTGCGAATGAAAGAAAAAGTCTTCAAAAATTAAAAAAAACTTTTATCTATCACAGGGAATATAAAGCTACTTATTTATTTTTTCTAATAATTAAGTTTACTAAAATAAAAAAGTAAAAGATTCAATTATTTTTGTGCTTTAAGTCAGCTCAAATGAAATTCAAAAGTAAACAACAAAACGTGTTGATACGGTAGTTTCCAGTAAAGACTGAAAATAACCGTTTAAAATGAGGTCGAATTTGGTTAATATTTATACTATCTTATATTTTTGCAGCGATTTCTTTTTTATTTACTTTTATTTAATCTACCAAGAATTGTATGATTTTGTATGAAATAAAATCTTTTATTAAGCCTATTTTTTATATGTTTTTTCTTCAAAAATTGGGTTTAATCTGACCTACTTATTTTTCGGTTAACACCGAGCGAAATTCAAAACATTCGATTTTGTTGGTATTTAAATGCGTTTGCTCAAAAATTCGTAAAGTTTTAGAGAAAAATGTGTTAATTAGCAACTTTCTCCGTTTGTGCCGAGTTTTGGTATAAAAATCGACCTACCCTAATGTACATGGTTAATTAACGCCTGAATAAGATATCAGAAGATCTGAAACACGTGTCGCAAATGTAAAATAATTATCAAAACTTAATAAAAGCATAATCCATTTTGCGGACCTTCTTTTTTTTATAAAATATTCAATTTTCTCTCGTTGGTCCCATAACAACACTATATATATATATATATATATATATATATATATATATATATATATATATATATTAGCAAAAGTACCTGGTCCATGACTGGAATAAAAAACATTTAAGGACACCAGAGAGAGGGAAAATAATTTATAGAATTAAAAACATTGCCGAGAATTTGTACATTACAATATTTATTTTGGGAATTATTTTTTTTTACATTTAAAATATTATTTTTAAAATGTAATCCTTAACTTTTGCATTTTGGGGAACTTAATTCTATTTTTCTAAAAATTGTTTTGTACATATGACAAAAAAATCAAATTCATTTCTTAATTGCTTATTGCGTTCAAGGGATAAAATGTTTACTAAAATTATATGCTAAAATTATATGCTTAGAATAAGAGCCCCATCCAACGCTTACTGTATAAAAAAGAAAGACGATTTTTTATTTCTGAAATAATTTAGAAATAAAAAAAAATGTCTTTTTTTTTATACAATGGGGTTGGGTGGGACTGTTTTAACGGCAAGTTCACAACCTGTGGCGTGGCTTGGGCGGAAGTGTTTTTTTTAACGGGAGTGTTATTTATTTTAGAATTCTTTTTTTTTTCCTTCTTTTTTTTTTCTTTTTTTTTCCTTCTTTTTTTTTTCCTTCTTTTTTTTTAGCGAGGCCTACAGATGGCGTCCGTCTCTGTCGGCTGACACCACTTCAAAGGTGCCGACAGTGGCTGGGGTGGGGGTGGCGGAAGATTATGTTAACGGTAGTTTTGATTTTTCGGTCTTGAAATGTAAAAAGTCGACTCGTGTCGAGGGTAGTGGAGTGGGGGTGTCTTTAAATGATATTTTAAATGTTTTCTTAATTATTGAATTATATCATTTAATTATTAAAAATAAAAAATAAACAAATTTGTGTCTTTCTTAGTTATAAGCATATTAAGTGGTATGCAAGATTTAAAATATGAATGAAAATATGAATCCCGTTTGTGAGTTATAAGTCGACATATACCTACCAAACTTCCTTATATATATATAGCTAAAGGGGGAATAGCTGGATTCATACATTTCCCAAGAGTATTAGCGCTATGTTAAATGCGAACAACCTCGTCCAGGAACTCATGTCCCCGAGTCTATTTCCTATTACGATAATCACATCAGATAATATATAAGATTTGTGATGGTCGACACATGCCCGCTTTATAGCAACGGACGTGAGGAGTATCGGAACGTTCTGTTTGTAAAGATCTAAGTCTGCTCTACCATTTACCCATAGCTGGAGGGAGAATAATTGGAATCATAACTTTTCCAAGGGTATTAGCGCTATTAAAAATGCAAACTCCCTTCGGGATTCACTAGGATACTCAGAAAAGTCCTGGAGACAACTACACAACGATCGTATCAGATGATATATAAGATTTGTGATGGTCGATGATTTGTGCCCCCTAGATAACCAAAGTGGGGGTGGGGCATTGGAACGTCCTTCAGTCTATAAAAAAGCCCAGTTTGTTCTATTATTTACCCATAGCTGGGGGGGGGGGATAGACGGATTCACACCTTTTTTTAATGGTATTAGCGTTATTTCCTTCGCTTAGGGGCCGGGTTAGCTCAGTTGGTAGAGTGTTCGGCTAGAAACCACAAGGTTCCTAGATCGATACCGGTCCTCACCAACTCATCGTATGAGTAGCACAGGGATCTGTGCGGTAAAGTAAAGAGCTGATGGTAGGTGTGGCGCTCCACCTCAGACCCCAAAACAATCTCCTTGGTCTAGCGCTATTGAAAAGGGGATAGACTCTCTCGCTGATCGGCTGATACCGACTTTAAGCTGCCCCGACGACTTTACTTTTACTTACAATATTCAGAAGAGTCCTGGAGACTATTACACAACGATCGTATCAGTCAATATATAAGATTTTTTTATGGTTGGCAGGTGTCCCCTAGATAACCAAAGTTGGGGGGGGGGCATTTGCCAACTTCACCACTGCGATCCTACCATAAACCGTTGGTAGCGACTCTCGCACATGTCACTTGAGAGATAGAGATTCCAATAATAATAGGACAATGAGTTCTGAGGTGAATAGATTGGGAACTTTAAAATATTTGGTAGGTAAAGTGTTAACTGACAATAAACAAATTGTCAAAGTAAATAAAATAAAGTCAAGACACTGTGAGGAATAGTGATTGAAAAAGTATGAATTGCAAGGAAGAAGATGATCGTGTTCAATTTAGTATATAATGTGTATGAATAAAAATGCCCGTTATTGTTTTATTCGATTAATGTCAGTATTTATTTAAATAATTTCATAATAATTGTTACATAATCTATGCGGTTGCATAAGATTATTGTCAATCTCCTGTATTTCTAAAGGGATGGCCCTTTTCATATCACGAGTGGGACTTTCCATGGAAGATTACAGAAAGCCCACGAAATACGTGAAGTCACGTGGGTCCTCAGTTTTCAGTTTGACGTCAGGCAGTGAAGATGTCCTGCCTTAACTGGAACTTACACTGCATACGTGCGCTATGTTAGTCAGATGTTAGTTACATGAAATGTTTAGTTAAGTAAATAAAAGCTTAAGAAAAGAACACAGTTTTGTAGTGGGTGAATGTCTTGGTAACAAGACGGATCTAGAAGAAGAAATGAGTTAAGTGCGACCGACAACCAAGACGAAGTCCAAATGTTAGAAGAGACGCTAGAAGAACAGAAGAAGAATAGAAGAAAGTAAGAAGTTAGAAAAGGGTATACAACATAATTAGTTAATGGAACGTTATTTTATTTATATTTCAGAATAAAAATATTTTTACTCATGGATAAATGGTTGAACTTAAGTAACAAAAGTAATTATACTAATTGTATTACTAGTTTGTTTTATTTCATATTTAATAACAGGGGTCGCGAAAAATCTCGTAATGAAAAAAGTTTAATAGGTGCTGTTTGAGAAGAAGAAGAAGAAGAAGAAGAAGAAGAAGAAGAAGAAGAACAACAACAACAACAACAACAACAACAACAGCAGCAGCAGCAGCAACGACGACGAATAAGAAGAAAAAGTATAATCAATAATTTAATCCTGTACATAAGAAAATTTCATATATAATAATTTTAAAAAAAGCGCGTAAACACACATATATATATATATTTACAAACTCCTCCACAGGAACAGGATGTGACACAAGGTCAATTTCTTAAGCGGAGTTTAACAGGTTTGAATTCAGAGTTTTCCTTCTCCTAGACCGGTTGCCTAACCAAGGTAAAAGAGTCCAGTCTGCCCTAATATTTATCCATAGCTAGAGAGAGATTAGGACTCATACCTTTCCCAAGGGTATTAACGCTAAGTGAAATGCAATTACCATGTCACACACACATATAGAGTTATTTACTAAGCGTAGCTTAGATGCGGCACAAGGCCAGAAGTATGGGTGCACCCAGTAAGAATCGAACTCCCTAACAATGGTCCAATAATCTAGCTTGCTAACCATTACACTACATATAAGTGAATGTGTGTGGGTGGGTGAATGTAAAAGAGTCGCGTGTGTTTTGGTATGTACGTATTGACTTATAAAACAGATGGCATTGAGCATTAAACTCCTGCATACACTTTAATATGTTTATAATAAGTAAAATTACAATAACTATTTTTTGATTTTTACTGATTAAATTATATAATTCAATAATTAAAAATTAATCAATAGGTGGAAATCTTTATAGTTCTTAATATCTAAGTACAACAAGCTCGCAGAGATCCACCATGCTTAAACATCACACTGATTCCATAAGAGAAATTTGAATTTAATGCTTTTTCGATAATTATTGTTTTAAGGGCCGGGTTAGCTCAGTCGGTATAGCGTTCGGCTAAAAACCACAAGGTTCCTAGTTCGATACCTAGCCTCGCCAACTCAGCGTATGAGTAGTACAGGGATCTGTGCGGTAGAGTAAGCAGCTGATGTTAGGTGTAGCGCTCCACCCCAAATGCTAAATAATCTCCTTGGTCTAGCGCAAGTGAAAATGGGATAGACTCCCTCGATGATTGGCTGATATCGACTTTAGGCCACCTCGACGACTTTACTTTACTTACTTACTAATTGTAAAGAAATAATTCTGAATTTTTTGGAGGAGTAAAAAAAAACATTTCAAACCAAGGGGTACATTTTTCACAATATTATTTCAAATGTAAAAGAAAAAAAAAATGTAATACAAAATTTTTTACATCTTTAATTCGTAGCTACTTTTTATTGTAAGGAAACATTTTTTTTATTTTTTAGCATCGTTTTATTATCATCATCATCATCATCATCATGTCGCGCAAGTAGCACGGATATCCATGACAATCTCTTGCCAACCTTCCCTATCATTCATTGCACACGGGAGGTCCTCTGCGGAGCAACCAGCATCCTCGCATATTTGGTCAATGTAGGTCCTTGCCGGGCGCCCCACACCTGCATGTCCATGTGTTGGCTTCCACAGGAGAACGTCGCTTATGAGCTCGTCCCTGCTTCTCCAGCAGTGTCCTGCATGCCTTGTCCGTCTCAATCGGATAGTTTGTGAGATGAGGGGCAAGTGACCGTACAGCTGCCTCCTCGTGGGGTGCTGCTTCCACGACTTGTTCAAGACTGCACGCAGCTTTCTTGTGCAGCTTCCATCTAGCTTATTCTCAAGACGCTTCGTTAGGGTCCAAGTGCACCACTTGGACTCTAACGTTTTATTATACCTACCTATAATGTTACAATAATGTTAGAATAGACGAATACTATACTTTTCCATTGACAAATAAAGATACATTGTAAATTCTTAGCTTCTTTATGAAAACGAATTCATTTATTTTTTTCACTGTACATTAACAGACAATAAAGAACTGAATTTAAATTTTGTCATATAAGGACTTATTTCTTAATCAGTGTACCGCAAAAACTTTTTTTTTTAAGAAATAAACTATTCATACAATGAACGAACAATTTTCATTTGGATTAATACGCGGAATGTTTCTCTTACAAATAAAAACACGTTTAATTCTCAGTTTCCTTTTATTGTAAGATTTTGGGGATAAAAAAGAAAACTAATTAAATGAATACACTTTTGTCACTTTAACTCGACACGCAATTAAGAAACGGATTTGAATTTTTGAAATTGTAAGTATAATTCAAATCATTCACGAGTTTAGGGTTACACTTTTAACAATAATATTTTAAAGGTGAAAAAAAGATTCCTTATATTAGTGAACATTGTAATACACGAATTGTTAGTGAACTCTTTTTTTTAATTTTGTAAGGAATTCGATAATTATTTTACTCTTACCCCCTCTCAAACTCTTCTCTTTTCCTTTTTGTGCTGCTAAAATCCTCTTATTCAGGTCAATAACCGGGTAATTCTGCTAGTATATATATATATATATATATATATATATATATATATATATATATATATATAGTATGTGTGTGTGTGTGTGTGTGTACGCAGTACATGTTTATATATGTATACAACTGTGATTCAATTACGAACATGTGAATATATCAGCGGATATGTATGTTCTAATATATATATATATATTATATATATATATGCATATGTGCAGATACCTTCAGATAGCAGCTTGCGCTTATGTTAAATAGATTTTCCATTAAAACGCACTGAGGTGAACTACATGGATGGGCCAAAGTCTGCTGGGTGTCTTATTTCGTTTGTAAATAGAACAACAGAACAACATTAAACAGCGGGGGTAATGGTTTTCCAGACATAATTTAACATATGTCACACACACACACACACATTCACGCGCGCAAACACGCGCATATATATATATATATATATATATATATATATATATATATATATGTTAAGGTAGCGGGGACATGGAATCAACGGTGCTTGGTTACTGACAGTTTTTTGCCTATGCAACTTTCACACCAAGTCTTAATTTGAAAATCGTAAAAGCGAGAAATTGTCAGTACATAAGCACCGTTGACTCCATATCCACGCTACCCTAACAGATATAAAGGATCTATCCATGAAGTTGAACACTGTTTACTTATGAATATAACACCATATTATCTATACTAATATATATATACATATGAATAAAAAAAATTAGAAATAAATAATAAAAATATTGTTTTTTTGATAAGCATGAATATGTAAGTATAGGTGTTCAAACTAAACTAATATTTAAAAGAATACACCCCCCCACACACAAAAAAACCCGCTATTAAGGTCCTGTGAAGGATTCTTGATTTGGCCTTCTGCCCAGCAATGACACTACATACATTGAATACATATTGAATATTATTAAACTGCATTTCATCATCATCCTATCACGCTTTCAGCGCGGATATCCATGACAATCTCTCTCCATCCGTCCCTATTGCTCATCATTCTCGGCAGGCCCTCTATGCAGCATCCTGCATCCGCACAGAGCTGATCAACGGACGTTTTTGCTGGTCGGCCCACACTGGCTTGTCCATGTGCTGGCTTCCACAGGAGGACGTCGCTTATGAGTTCGCCCTTGCTTCTCCAGCAGTGTCCCGCGTGTCTTGTCCGTCTTACTCGGATGGTTTGGGTGATATGTGGAAGGTGGCCGTACAGCTGTTTTCTCGTAGGGTGCTGTTTCTACGTCTTGTTCATGATCACCCGCAGCATTCTTGTGCAGCTCCCATCTAGTTTATTCTCTAGTCGCTTAGTTAGGGTCCAGGGGGTGCAGCCATACAGCAGTACTGACACGACAACGGCCTGAAAGAACTGTCTCTTTAACTTGTCTGTGAGATTGGACCTCCATATGATAGATAATCTATTTATAGCCGCCCATGCCTTTCCTGTGCGTGCATTAACATCGTTGGAAAAAAAAAACCCAAAAAACCCATTTCCTCCAAACTGCATTTAAGTACTGTATTATTATTCAAGCTAAACTTTTAAGAATTTCAATGATAATTCTTGTGTTGCCATTTTATCTAATGATAATTTTATGTAAGTAGGTCCTTACTTTCCGTACAAACAATTATTTCTATTTCATGGATGACTTTTGCTGGATTTCGCAATTAATTAAAAAAAAAAAAAAAATCACGTAAAAAACCGCCGAAAACAATTGCAGCATCTAAAACTTGGGAATTTCGGGTTCTGATTCCAAAATACAGGGTGTTCACAAAGTCTGGGTACATAAAAGTAAAGTATTTTTTTAAAATTCAATTTAAACAAGAGTAACAGGGGAAAATTATTATTTCTTATATTTAATTGTTTATGTTATGATTTTATTTACTGCTAAATTACCATATCCGCCTTCTCGGAAAAATAACATAAATAAATACAATAGTGAAATCTCCATGTACCCAGACTTTGTGGACACCTCGTAATCTGATATTTTGGGCTACGACCACTAGGAGTGAAGCTGAAAAAATTTGACACACTGACACACATACACACACCTATGGAATTATATATAAATATTTGACACACACACACACACACACACACACACACACACACACATATATATATATATATATATATATATATATATATATAGTCTAGAATTCGAATATTGGTTTTCAGAGCAAATTCGTCTATCTACAAATCTATCATAAATTGTTCTATGTCTATAATAAGTTGTTCTTTTCTATCTATATCTTTATAATAAATTATCTATTCTGTCTATCTATAAATCTAAAATGAATTGTTTCTTTCTATCAATTTGTCTATAGTAAATTATTCCTTTATATCTATATACATATATCTATAGTAAATTGTTCAGCACAATCTTCCTTCGTCACCTTTATTTGCATTTGACTTTGAACCATACTGAGCGCTGACTTGTGAATATTTCAAATAAGATAAATGTATAAAATTTATACAATCATAAGATACATTTTTATTTAGTGTTTTTCTTTTAACTTACTCATAAAGAGATTTATCAAGACATTGTTATAAATGTATTTATTGAAGATAAGGCTCGATTCTGACAAATCTCACTTAATAGAAATGTCATTGCTGAACTATTTCCTGCAAGTCGATACTATATATCGTTCTATTGAACTTTCATTTCTATATATTTATTTTGATTGGACACCTCACGTTGTCTAATGGTTAGTTAGAATGGCAAACTATGACTAGTGAGTTCGAGCCTCACTAGGTGCCCCTTACATTCGGCCTCGTGCCACATCTAAGCGATCTTAGTAAATAACTATATTTATTTTGATTCCTATTACTATTGCAATGGTATCAATGCGCACACACGTACCCATACACACAAATACACACAGATGCAGACAAACACACACACACATATATATGCATACACACACACACACACACACACACACACACACATATATATATATATATATATATATATATAAGTGTATTTTGGCAGCATTTTATCTTTTAAACATGTTTGGTTGAACTCGAGTGACAATTCGTTCCAGTTTCAAACTGACACCCAAAAGATGGCCAGACACCTTGAAAGGATTGAACAGAAAGTCGTACGACAGGAATTGTCACTCGAGTTCAACCAAACACACACACACACACACACACACACACAGACACACACACACACACACACACACACATATATATATATATATATAAAGATTAAAAATACTGCAATAAACCATCCCAAAAGAATCCTTCCACGAAAAAAATAATAACAAACAACAACAAAATTCAAACAATAATCCCCCTAAAGACAACAATAGATATGGTTGAAAAAGGCCGAGGACAAAATATGGGGCATGTTTTCTACAATCTGTACCCGGATATAAAAAAACACCGAGAAGGCTAGAACGTATATTCTTAGAAAGAAATATTACGACTTTTTTTAAACAAAATCTGCTAATATATATATATATATATATATATATATATATATATATATATATATATATATATATTAGCAGATTTTGTAAAAAAAGTCGTAATATTTCTTTCTAAGAATATATATATATATATATATATATATATATATATATATATATATATATATATATATATATATGTATATATATTATAAAAAAGAAGAAGGTCCGCAACATGTATTATGTTCTCAGAAAATGTTTTTAAATTCTTTTTATCTTACATACGCGACCCGTGTTTCTGATCTGTTGTCTTCTTCAGGCATTGAGTTATTATTTTGGCAGAATATGTCCGATATTTGATAGGTTGTGTGGGTATTTGCCTCATACCCCACTTGTGTGGGCTGGGCACAAGGCCTCATTTTAATGTGGGCCCACCCACAAGCCGAAGCTCATGGGTGGGAAAGAACAAAAATTGCGTCGATCCCTTCGGCATTCCCCCACAAGGGGGGCACCTCAGGAATCGACGCTATTATTAAACTCTCGTCGACCCCCGGCGTTAACCGGAAAACCGAATGTGCAATGAGTTTCTGAAAATACACACAACCTATCAAATATCGGATATATTCTGCCCAAATAATAACTCAATGCCCGAAGAAGACAACAGATCATAAACACGTGTCGCGTATGTAAGATAAAAAGAATTAAATTTTTTTTCTGAGAACATAATACATTTTGCGGACCTTCTTCTTTTTTTATAAAATATTAAATTTTCTCCCGTTGGAACCAGAACAACATTTTATATATATATATATATATATATATATATATATATATATATATATATATATATATATATAAAATGTTGTTCTGGTTCTAACGGGAGAAAAGTTCATATTCATATGATTAATCAATGCCCGAAGAAGATATCAGAAGATCTGAAACACGTGTCGCAAATGTAAGATAAAATTTAAAAATGTTTTCTAAAAACATAATCCACCTTCTTTTTAATATATATATTATATATATATATATATATATATATATATATATATAAGTGTATATATATATTTAAGTGTATATGCATACATGTATGTGTGTATATGTTTATATATGCATGTGTATATGTGTATATGTTTATATATGTATATATATATATAAGTGTATATATATATATATATGTATGTGTGTGTATGTGTATATGTTTATATATGTATATATATTCATATATGCATATATATGATATATATACATATATATATATATATATATATATATATATATATATATATATATATATATATATATAACTTTCATATTCTATTTTTTAAAGTAAAGTTGTTTTCTACTGTTTGCTTTGCGTTGAAATCTTCATTTTCATTTTTGGTTTTTTAACCTTGTTTTACATTCAAACATATTCTAAGTTATATACATCATTTATAATGTTTATTAAAAGAAATATATTACATTGTTAATTTCGATAAGAATCACTTCGTAATATATTTTATTTGCAATATATTTTTTTTTAAACAGAAAGCAAGATAGATCGTGTTTATTGGGCAACACAAAACCAGTTTCAAAACAGTCAGCATTATGATTAGATCACGTTATCTTATCTTTAGTTTATTATTTTCCATATTATTCAAATAATGCTATTATATTCTGACAAGCTAAGATTTTTGACAGTGAACTCATCTTAAATATATTTATGCATGTATTTACCAACCACTCCACACACAGGATGTAACGCAAGGTCAATATTTAAACGGAGTAAAGCTTTCCTTTTCCTTGACTGGTTACCTAACCAAGCCCAATCTGCCCTACTATTTACACACATATATAAATGTATATATATGCATATATGAATATATATATACATATATAAACATATACACATACACATATAAACATATACACACATATATATATATATATATATATATATACATATATAAACATATACACATATACACATGCATATATAAACATATACACACATACATATATATATATACACTTTAATATATATATATACACTTATATATATATATATATATATATATATATATATATATATATATATATATATATATATATTAAAAAGAAGGTCCAGAAAATGGATTATGTTTTTAGAAAACATTTTTAAATTTTATCTTACATTTGCGACACGTGTTTCAGATCTTCTGATATCTTCTTCGGGCATTGATTAATCATATGAATATGAACTTATATATATATATATATATATATATATATATATATATATATATATACTCGTGAACAAAATAAATGGGCCTAGCAAGTATTATACATTTTATTGTACAAAAAGCTAAATTAAACAAAATACAATTGAACAAAAAACAAAAACGAGTCTTATATACACAGAACAAGACATTTACTTTAATAAATGCTTAGTATAGAATCGCTTTCCCCTTTGATTTCTTTAAAAGATTAATCCTTTTAACCATGCTCTCAACCAACTTGGAACACTGTGAAGAGGGTATGCTATTCCATTCATTTTGCAGAGCTTCCCACAGTTTTTCTTTGTTCGAAAAAGTTCTTCCAGCCAATGCACGAGATATTATGGCCCAAATATTCTCGATTGGGTTTAAATCGGGGCTTTGGTCAGGCCAAAACATCACATCAATTGAATTATCGGCAAGACATTTCTTAGTGACTTTTGTGTGCAGGTGCATTATCTTGTTGAAAAATAATGTTATGGGATACTCCCAGCGTCTGGATACTTGGAAACAGTCCTGTTTCTAATATTTGAATGTATTCCTTTGCATTGATCGACGCCTCACATCTAATAAGTTACCCAACTCCTGCGGCATTAAAAGTTCCCCATACCATTATCCCTCCATTCCCGTGTTTCACTGTCGTTTTTTTGCAACTTGGCGATAATCTTTCTCCGGATCTTCGAATGCAGCGTTCGGGAGCATCACTAAAAAGACAAAATCTTGATTCATCGGACCAGAAAACATTCCTACACCATTCTGTATCTTTCTTGCCATAACACGAGACAAATGTCTTTCTATCATTGATGTTCTTTTTAGATAATAATGGCTACTTTGCGCACCTTTTTGAAGAAAATCCCATTTCCTTCAATCGTCTAGATATTGTCATTCTAGAAATGGAATTTCCATCCGCTGTTTTGAATTGTTTGCTATGGTCAACATAAGTTTTCTTTCGGTCCTTCAAAACAGTCATTTTAAGCCTGTGGTCGTCCTTCACAGTGGATGCTCTAGGGCGACCAGATCCAGATTTCCTTTTTACTGAACCATCGATTTCAAACCTTTGACCAATTCGCTTCACAGCAGAGAGAGATGTTGTCACATTTTCTTTTTTCAAAATATCGAAAATCTGCTTGTAAGTCATATTAGACTGCCTTAATCGTGCAATTCGGTTTTCATATCCTCGCCCAGATGCGGTCTGGCCTTTTTAGGACTCATTTTTACCACTAAATTATTAATAAATATAATTATTAAATTTTTAAATTTGAAATTTCAAAAATTAAAAAAAATTTCTTCTTTTCCCCATTTTTTTTCTGTTCACGAATGTATATATATATATATATATATATATATATATATATATATATATATATATATATATAACTATCTAACTCCTCCCTTCCTGTTCGGTGGGAGTGGAGTATAGAGGAATTTAATTTTTAACATCTGTGTTTTTCGCAGGTGTTTTTGTTCCTGGGTGGCTGGATAATAAACTTTTAAATTTAGGGTCTTCGAAACTGTTATGGTTATTTGTTTATATTAGGGTTCTTCTGATGTAGTTTATCAGGTGTCCATTTGATATATGTCATGTGTGTGTGTTTGTAATTTATTTTTTGTTCTAAAGAATTATTGTGATTTAATTTTTGAGTGTGTTTTGTGCTTGTGTGTGTGTGTGTGTGTTCCGGTGTGCGTTTATGTATATGTGTCTATGTTTACTTTTTGTGTGTGTTTGTGCTTGTGTGTGTGTGTGCGTGCGTGTGTTCGTGTGTGTGTCTATGTACATGTGTCTATGTTTATGGTTGTGTCGGATGTGTATGTGCATATATACATAAAAATTAAATTGGTGTGTATCTTTTACATTACATAGTTTTCATATACACACACATATATATACATATATAAAAAATGTTGTTCTGGTTCCAACGGGAGAAAATTCAATATTTTATAAAAGAAGAAGGTCCGCAAAATGTATTATGTTTTCAGAAAAAAAATTTTTTATTGCATATTCACACATACACACACACATATATTTTATATTCATATGATTAATCAATGCCTGAAGAAGATATTAGAATATCTGAAACACGTGTCGCAAATGTAATATAAAAATCTAAAAGATTTTTCTAAAAAATGTATTTGGCCGACCTTCTTTTTTATGAAATGTTTAGTTTTCTCCCGTTGGACCCATAACAACACTTTATATATATATGTATATATATATATATTGAAGCAAGTTTAGAGTTTTTCTTCATTTACTATATATATATATATATATATATATATATATATATATATATATATGTGTGTGTGTGTGTGTGTGCGTGTGTGTGTGTGTGTGTGTGTGGAGAAAAGTAGACAAACACGGGATGTTATGGAAACTGGATGTTTATTGTAGACGTTTCGGTCATTTAGACCTTCTTCAGGACTCAAATATAGTTCTTGCTTCAATGAAGGACATTTTCAAAATGGTGAAAATAGTAGGTTGTCAGTATATATATATATATTAAAAGTTAGTCAACGGGGCGGCCTAAAGTCGGTATCAGCCAGTCAGCGAGGGAGTCTATCCCCTTTTCACTAGCGCTAGACCAAGGAGATTGTTTTAGCATCTGAGGTGGAGCGCCACACCTACCATCAGCTCCTTACTTTACCGCACATATCCCTGTGCTACTCATACGCTGAGTTGGCGGGGACCGGTATCGAACTAGGAACCTTGTTGTTTCTAGCCGAACGCTCTACCGACTGAGCTAACCCGGCCCCTAGAACACACAACTAAACCGATATTAACCACACACACACACACACATACACGTGTATTCTCCAAAATACGAATGAGAATTTATTGAACAAAAGAAGTGAATTAGTTTCCAAATGTATACATTTAAACAAATTTCTCCTATGTCATTTACCACCTGACCCTCATTAACCCATATTTTTACATCTCTTTTAATTGAGATGTTTTCTTTTGCATCTGGACATCGCGTGCATTGAGACCTAAGCGGGTTTATGGTTTTGAATATATTATATTACATCATATGCTTCGATGAATCCTATTTATTTCCCTGTATATTATATATAATATATATATATATATATATATATATATATATATATATATATCGATGAATCCTATTTATTTCTCTCTCTCTCTCTCAATATATATATATATATATATATATATATATATATATATATATATATATATACAGAGATATAAATTGGATTCATTGAAGCATGAAAGAATAAAAATTAAAATCCAAAATAGAGGAAATCTAAATTTTTATTTTTATTTTAATTTCAAATTTCTTCTTTTTATAATTTTAATTTTAATTTATATTTTTATATTTTTATTCTTATTTTTTATCCTTTCATGCTTAGATAAATCCAGAATATTTATTTTTCTGTATATCTGTAATTTAATACCTGAAGCATATGCCGTACCTCGTTTATATATATATATAACATAAAATATATGTTCCTGTTTATTTCATCACTTTTTTCACCGTATATGTATACACACACACACACACACACACACACACACACACACACACACACATATATATATATATATATATACATACATACATATATATGCACATAAATACATATACATATATACATATGCATACATGCATACGTATATACATATGCATATATATATATATATATAAACACACATATATACATACATACAAACACACATAAATTCATATATATATATATATGTGTGTGTGTGTGTGTGTGTGTGTGTGTGTTTGTGCATAATATTTTCCTTGCAACTATAAACAAAACCCTGAGTGGGTTGTTCATTTGATGAACCCTCACGCATCCAGATCTCCGACAAAGTCTATATATATATATATATATATAATACAGTGTTCTTCTGAAGAGATTTTATCTCGAAATATTAAGAATAAATCACATTGTTAACAAACAACACCATTGTTACCTTATTTTTTCTTTACACCTGCATTATGACAGCCTTCAAAATCAACCTTCAAACCAATATATATATATATATATATATATATATATATATATATATATATATATATATGCATGCATCGACCCACTTGTGTTGGATAATTGATGAGTAGTCTATCAATTATGAACCATTAGTGAAGTAAAAATTAAAATGACATTTTCAGAAGTAAGATAGTCAGTTTGGGGCAAAATTCTCAACGCGTGTTTGTCTTGATCGGGTTTTAAAAATAAAACAAGAGCTCAAAAGGAAAACAACATCGTCTTGTGTTCGTTAATCAAAAAACTGATAACGATGCATTTCAAGAAATCCTAAGGAAAAAAGATTTCAGATGATTAGCTCAAGTCATCCCTAGGTTAGGGCAAGAAAAAACAAAATCCAGAAGAACACAGAAGAACAAAAGCCACCCAGGCATAGACAACAGATAACAAACTCGACAGATTACAGATCCCCAGAATTATCCTACTTGTTATAACATCACCATGTTTGTGCATCATCATCATCATCATCATCATCATCGTGACTGTTAGAAATAATGACGCCAGTTAGACGACCCTGATTTTGATCATGTGTCAGACTAATCTAAGTTAAATAAAAAATCTTTACACCTTATAATCTCTCTCGCTTGGTTCATTAGAAGAAAACTAAATTAAAAAAAAATGTTTTAGTGGGGTACTTATTTATTGACAATACTGTATTTTCTTCAAAATTTAAACTGTTATGATGCCATCAGCAATGGAATTTACCCATTTGTAAAAAAGAAAACTTCCTTTAATTAATGAATTAATGAAAATATATCCGTCCTAAAAACAATGATACGCAGTACATAACAGATTCCCAGGACCAGATTGATAAAAGTATTAGATAAGTGTTGGCGCCTTTCCGTCCACTAAACGACACTAGTCCAAAAAAATCTGCATCTGCGCAAGTGACTCTGCAGGCCAATTCTTGAGTGACAGTTTTTGGTGCACTGAATGCACACAAACTGTGATGCTTTCTGGGGCTGTTGGCTTTCCCCCTCTTTCTGGCTCTCTTTCTGGCTCTCTTTGCTGTCGAGGCTACTCTCCTCTCCGCCTCGCCCCTCTCCATGCCTTGCTTAACGTTAAGGCGCCAGGCCGCTCAACTTTTTGCATCTACCCCACACGTGTTTGTGTCAATGTGGCATATCCTCATGATGTTCTCCATTCTCTGTGAGAGGCACCTTCGCTGTCTTGGACATGCCAGGCGAATGGAAAATGGACGCACCCCAAAAGATCTTTTGTACGGCGAATTAGTAAAAGGCTCCCAATCGATTGGTAGACCACGTCTACTATTTAAAGATGTCTGTAGAAAAGTCAGCAGGATATGCCATATTGACATAAAATACAATACAATATACGTCTAGATACATGTTTATATAAAAGGAAATGC
This sequence comes from Doryteuthis pealeii, assembly GCA_023376005.1. Lineage (NCBI taxonomy): Eukaryota > Metazoa > Mollusca > Cephalopoda > Myopsida > Loliginidae > Doryteuthis > Doryteuthis pealeii. The sequence goes on from CM042137.1 coordinate 33,468,978, forward strand.
AACAAAAGCCCTCAAGCTGATTACACACCACGATAAAAGTTTTAATGGCGTCACAGCTGCTGTTTTTGCTGCACCATGTGCATGCATCAATAGAGTAGATCGATTTTCAACTTTTTTTTAAATATCAAAATGATACAACCAGAGAAGTTGGGTATTGGTATGGTAAGTACTGACACCAAAAAGAAGGTTTCTAACTTGCACCAAATTTTGAGCATTTAGTTTTAAAGATCGTCTAATATGAAGCCCCTCAAAAATCCTTGTTTTTGACACATTTACATATGAAATTGCTTTAAAAAAATCTTATAATTTCAACCCAGGAAATTTTTGTCAATTTATGTTATTCAAATACAATGAATAAAATATATCAAAAGCAACATTTAAAGTGAAATTATAACCCCCACCCCACCCTAACAGCTCAGACAAGCTGCATTTTACCTTGATAATTGAAATACGTCAGTAATAGCATTGTAAGATATTGTTGTAGCATTATTTTTTCTGTTATAAATGGAACAAAAGCAAACACGTAGGAACTCTGCTAGAAAGAAATGAATGATGATTTTGATATAAGCTACCATTGTAATATGAACACTACTCTAAAATATCTACTGGTCACTAATAGTGTGTCTTTTAAGTTTCTGTTTTATATAATAATTGTAAGGCATAAAGTTTATAAAAGACATGACAAAAATATATGAATTTGTGAGAATAATAATGAATTCATGTCAATTACCATTTTAAGAAATTAGCTTTTAGATAGATTGTTTTAAAATTTGTTGAATTGCAGTACGTTTTAAGCTTTTTAGATAATCCTAGATTGCTCGTCTACAACCATTTTAATCTTTTAGATTTTAGATAATTTGAAATATATTTAAACATATTTCAAATATATTTACTGGCAAAATAGCGTGTGTTCTATTTTACTAGGGCCGGTAAAATAAACTAAAAAAACATGTTGTCTATTCTACCGGAACCGGCTAACTAGCCCATTCGTTTTTATACTAACACTCGTGTTGAGAAGGTCCATAGCCTGCAAATCTAAAAGAAAGGCATTTGAAAGGCTTAATATAATGAAATAATATGTATTTACTTACATTACGAAATGAATGCAAATCGCTTAGTAGCACGCAAAAAAAAAAAAAAAAATTCCGAATGAAAAATAATGTCTTCAAAAGTAAAAAAAAATATTAACTATCACAGGGAATATAAATTATTTATTTCTTTTTTTTCTAATAATTAAGTTTGTTAAAATGAAAAAAAGGAAAAGATTTAATCATTTTTGTGTTTTAAATCCGCTCAATAATCTTGAAATTCAAAAGTAAACAACAAAACGTGTTGATGCAGAGCTCGAATTTTATTGTTTATAGTATTTTGAATGAAATAGTTTTGCAGCGTTTGCTTTATTATTTACTTTTATTTAATTTACCAAGAATTACATAATCTTGAATGAAATAAAATCTTTTATTAAGCCTATATTTATACATTCCTTCTTTAAAAATCTGGTTTAATCTAACCTACTTTTCTTTTCGTTTAACGCCGAGCGAAATTTAAAACATTCGATTATATTGATATTCAAATGCATTTGCTCAAAAATTGGTAAAGTTTTAGAGAAAAAAATTTTGTACAATTATTCTTTATGTTAACTAGCAAATATATGCACCCTCCGGGTGCAAGTATTAATGTCAATAAAATATTATATTAAATTAGAAAGTCTAAAGAAACTAAATAAGAATGCAGATAAAATGATTTGAAACAGAGTGTGGGGGGTATAATCGAGAAATATAACAGCTGAAGCTTCCTCTTCCATCACCCCCGTCTTTTCTTGCTAAACTTTTCTAATTTAACTATTTAGTTAAAATAGGAAGTAAAGAATAAAATTACATTTATTTCTTTTTATTAATTGATTTCTTTTAAGATTTATCTCCGAGATTTGTGCTCATATTCATTAAAATAAAATAAAATAATTAGAAATCAACAATACCAAGCACATATTTATTAAAATCAAATTTCAAATATCAATATGTAAATTAGGCTTGCCGTTCACACTGTAAACCGCTATTCGTTGTACATATAAATACAATTGCATGTTATTAGCACGTAGATATGGCTATCAGTATTAATAATTAAAACAATTTTATTAATAATTGAGGCTTAAGTAAAAATGATTCATGGAGAATATGATGTATAATAACTAAATGGATAGTGACATGAGTAGTGATATAGTTTCGGTTACAGAGAAACAAACACATAATCTCCATTATAATAAGATAAGATTAGCAACTTTCTCCGTTTGCGCCCTGTTTTGGTATAAAAATCAACCTACCCCCAATGCATCAATCCAAGTATATTTTAAATTACTGATTTTATGTGTGTAATATTTTCCTCGTACTATCACTTGATTAATTTAGGGAAAACATTTTAAATATAATATGATAAACTGCTTGGTAACTTGACAATATCAATATAGCTTTATATAAATTTTGTAAATAAAGAATTAGAATTAATGAGATAGAAAATTTTACTTAATAATAAAATTAAAAATAAATAATAAATTAAAAAATAAATTAAACCAAAAAAAAAATTACAAAATATTGTTAAATTGAGAGTTCTTTTTATATTTAAATTCTATTTTTCCAACATTTCCACTGATATTTGTTCTGTTTTTTGTTTTGTTCTTTATTGCTTTGTTTTTTTTTTTTTTGTCTTTGTTTTTGTTTTTTTTTACTTGCCACATATTACACACATTTATTTACATTCTAATTTTTAAAAGTTCTCACTTATATGCTACTTATAGTTTGCAGCAATTTTGGATAACAAATCTTAAATAATAAATATAGAGATATTTTATAGAATTAATCCATAACAGGTTACAGATATATATATATAAATATATATATATATATATATATATATTTTAATGAGTTCAATTTAGTTTGGTTGTTTGGGTTTTACGGCATGTAAACCCCTTGGGTTATTTATGACAAAGACGTTTTGTTTTATCCATTTTTGTTTGGAATTCAATTTTTAACTCAATTTTTTAAAACACATGATTGAAAACGCGTCTTTTGATCTGTTTAACCCATAGATGGAACTCTAACAGGTACAACTACTCTGGTTTAGAGTGGACCTGAGAGTAATGGCGATGGGGATACGCCACATTCCCCAGAGCTCCAGAATTGGAAAATCACTACTAGATGCAGTTTAACGTCATACCCAGGACACTAATACCCTCAGCCACCGCTTTCTATGTCATATATGATCCAATGTGGTGTAATAGTTAAAGTCATGGGAAATGGACTCGTCGCCACGAGTTCAAATCCTGGACGTGGTAATTGCATTTCACTTAGCGCTAATACCCTTGGGAAAGGTATAAATCCTACTCTCTCTCTTTCCAGCTATGGGTAAATAGCAGGGCAGACTGGGTTCTTTAACCATGGCTAGGTAACCAGTCTAGGAGAAGGAAAACTCTGAATTCAAACCTGTTGAACTCCGCTTAAGAAATTTACCTTGCGTCGTATCCTGCTCGTGCGGAGGAGTTGGTAATATATATATATATGATGCAAAATGCGTTTGGGGCTTGCCATAAGAGCAATAGGGTCGGGACCATCGTTTAGGTGCTAGAGCTTGGTGACCAGCCGATTAATTAAAGGGGTCTCTCCGACCGACCGTCTAACCTAGTTAAGGGCCAAAGTGGAGTGCAGCGTTGCATGTCATGGACTTCTCAGCCACCAAGATTCCATCCTAAAGCATAATGGGTCGCCACCCACAGTCAGTAGGTGGCCCAATTAGTTTTTTTTACCCCTCTGCACAGGTGCAGTCGACATAATCTACGGAACCAGCGAACAGGGCGGGAAGTCAGTTTGTTATAATGGAATCAATGTACTGATTAAAAGCGTTCTGAGCTCTAATTGAGGATAGATATTAAATATGGTAGCACCTCAAGGAATATTTCCTTTTCTTAAAAGCACTTTTACATTTACTTTAGAATTTTAAAACCGAAATATCTTGGTTAGTTGTTTGGTTTTTCGACATAATCCTTTTCGGATTATTTAATACCGAATCAAATCTTTTTGATAAACAAAGGACTCAATTTGCTTACAGCACCAGTTGTTACTTAAGAGATCACCTAGTATTATGTATTGAACAGGTTCGCGATGGACGACTGTATTTATTGGTATGAATCGGTCGGCGAATGAAGACTAGCTAAGATAGATCTACAAGATGTCCGTCAAGACCAAACTTTGTACCCCTTTCCCCCCAAAACAAAAACTTCGGGCATTGTGCCCAGATGTTGGATGAATTGTACCTCTGTAACCGACTTCATGTGAATAAACAGTGTCGGGGGCGTTGTTATTTCTTGGGGTCGGGTGCAGAGGTGCAACCGTCCAACACCAAATAACTCGCTACTTAACTTCCGAGATCTACCAGGAATCGATGCTGTTCGACGTGACTTGATGGTGATGAAACATATTGTAAAATACGAATAAAAGATTGTTGCCAAAAAGAAAATTGGTAATTTGTAATAGGAGCAATCAGATATTACGCATTGATTGGTAAATGACTAGATTGTGTAACTTTTCAATATTAATATGACTTTATATAGTATAATATATTAATGATTTGAAGGCAATTACAATGCGTATAAAAAATAAAAACAAAAAGATGTCATTTTTGTCTTATCGATTTCAAAGAAACTTTATCTTCAGAGATGAATATCAGAAATGTACGTGCTTAAGTTTTTTTTTGCGTGGTTATACTTTTTTTAAATTATTATTTTTTTCCTCTTCTTCTTCTTTTTTCTTTCTCCCCCCTTCCCCCTTCTTTATGTTATGAATGAAATGGGCGAATAATTGTAATTTCTTATTTTTTTGAATATCTATTGCGAACGAATGTTTGAACCCCTACCTTGCATATGTATCCATAATTGTCTGTTTATCATCCGGTGAATATTGCAACAATGTATCCATGTTCAATTCAAAATAAAAACGGTCACATAGAAAAATTCATATGCTTAGCTTTTATTTTATTTTTTTCTTTCCCTTTTTTCTCTAATTTTATATTTTTTAAATCTTTTTATATAGATTTTGAGGAATCAGACAATAAGATAAAGAATTTTACTTAATAATAAAACACGAGTAGATTGAACCAAAAATATTTTAAAATATTGTTGTTAAATGGAGAGCTCCATATATTTATATTCTTTTTTTTTTTAATTCTCACTAATGTTAGTGTTGTTTGTTTTTTACGCTAAAGTTGAAAAACAAGTTGCTTTTTCTTGGTCTTCTTTGTTTCATTTATTCAAATCAAATTGATCTTAAATCTTAAAATCAGCACAGCTAAGGGCATAAAATTAACGTCAAATCAAGTTTTCTCAGTTTCGACCTTGAATTATACTGTGACGGGCAAATGAGGAAAAAAGGCATTAACTAAATTATAGTATATATATATATATATATATATATATATATTATATATATATATATATATATATATATATATTGCTCTGTATATAATCTAAAAGGTTATTATACATTGAGCTCTCTTCAGTGATTTAAAGATTCGCTGTATTTATACATACTGGATCATCAATATTAATGCAGTGGATCTTAGAAATCACATATAGAATCATCCCTTACTACCAAGTTTTGGATAAATCTCACACACACACACACACACACACACATATATATATATATATATATATGTGTGTGTGTGTGTGTGTGTATGTGTGTGTGTGTGTGAATAAAAAGGCCTTAAATACCATGGGTATATTCCCTACCAGTAGTTTGTTGTTGAGTTCAGGTTCCGTTGAGAGCTCAATGTTTAATTATTATGAACAGAGCAAAGTTAATTGTGTATAAAAAGGCCTTAAATAACATGAGTATCGTGATTATGGACCATTTCCACTCGTGAGTATTTGGGGCCCACAGAGCTTCTTCAGACCACGTATATCTTTTTTTTTTTAGACAGCTGTCTAAATAAAAGATATACGATATACCATGGTATTTAAGGCCTTTTATTCACAAATAACTTTTCTCTGTTCATAACAATTAAACATTGAGCTCTCATACGGAACCTGAACTCTACAACAAACTACTGGTAGGGAATAGGACCAGCCTAGAATCACCTTGTACCAAGAAACTTGGTACCACAATAAAGAAGTATATATATATATATATATATATATATATATATATATATATATATATATATATATATATATAGTCGGTCAAGAATATATTAAAAAATCAAATATAAATCAAATCAAATATAATGTTTTTTTCCGAAGCATCACCAACTCAGATTATGAGTAGTACAGGGATCTATGCGGTAAAGTAAGGAGCTGATGGTAGGTGTTTTTATATTTTAAAATATTTCTTACTTGAAAAAACATCATACTCCCTCCACTCCATTGTTTTGTTTTACGACAGTAATGACTTCCAAAAGGTTTCTAAAAAATTCTTATTTAATTATTCAGACTCTTATCGTTATAGAAAATTTAATAATCGTACGAGTAAAATATATTTTGTTCGGATTTCATAAATGAAATAAGAGGGAGGGGTCAACCTAATAAATTTTTTTTTTAGATATAAATTAATCTAAAGGTGAATAGGTATAACAATTTTCGTGAAAATATGACTCTTAATTGATTTTTCATAGATTAAAAAAATACTGTGATGTTAGCAGTAACATTGTTTCGGTTACAGACAAAAAGAGACCGAATCTCTATTATCAATAGATATAAGTATGAATAAGAGATTTATTTTTATCTCTTTTTTTAAAATCCATGGTAACTCGGCTAGGTTTTAATAAGCAGTGTATCAAACATCCTTACGTGAAACATAAAACTGAAAACCAAGTTCAAATAAATATAACTAAAATAATGATGTCTGGAAAAATAACCGAGGCGCGTAATGTTATGGTTATTATCGTAGGAAATGGACACGGTGAAATGAGTTCAAATCCTAAACGAGTCTGTATTTAAGAAAGGTATATCATCCAACTATTCTCCCTCTAGCTATGGGTAAACAGTAGGACAAACTGGTCTCTTTAATCTTGGTATGGCCACTGGTCAAGAAGGAAAACTCTGAATTCGAGCCTGTTAGAGTCCGCCTAAAGAATTGACCTTGTGTCATATCCTACTTGTGCGAAGTGTTTGGTATATATGAAAATAACTTAATGTCTGGAACAATTTTATTTCAGAAAATCTAATGCGGATTTAGTGATAGATACTTATTATTGGCATTTCAGTCTCGGAAGACTACAAAATAGTTTTTGTGCCCCTGGAGTTACAGCCCCTCCTGTGACTGTATAGTCCAATGTTAGAAAAAACATTCTCGACCACAGATGTCGCATGTGAAGGCTGCCCCTGAAGATGTTGATGTACCGTTGTCTTGTTGCCGCTGCTTTCTTCTGGACCTCCTAGCTTTATGGTGTTGTGCCAGGTTGACCTAAAACATGAACAGTCCTCTGTTAGATACTTAAACACGTGAAAACAGGGAAAATACTCAACACCTTTTCAGCTATTCATCTGATCGTAACTAATTTGAAGCATGACTTTTCCTTTCAAAAGTAATTTAAAAATGTAAAAAATTATCGAGCCAAGTTTTAATTAAAAGTGAAAATTTAGTTTCATTATCAAAAAGATCCAGAGAATGAAGAAATGATAGCTGTATTAAACGAAGCTAAATATTTAAGATTAGTCATGTTTGATATTGTAATTTTAAACCTTCCTGAAAAAATATAAAACTGTTAATTCCTAATTGAAATGATATTACACGTGAATAATAATTCAAATCTGTGTACCCTTTGTGTGTGAGTGCGCGCGCATGTGTATGTGTGTGTATATATATATATATGTGTGTGTGTGTGCATGTACGTATGTGTGCGAGCGTGTGTTTTCTTCCTCACCCGTCTGTATGTATATATATATATATATATATATATATATATGTTTTCTCTCTCTCTCTCCCCCTCTCTCTCTCTGTATTTGCGTTTCTCTCTATCACCATATCTCTCTCCCTATTTTCTCTGTGTCTCTCTCTTCTTCTGTATGTGTGACTGTGCGTGTTTCTCTCTCTCTCTCTCTCTCTCTCTCTCTCTCTCTCTCTCTCTCTCTCTCTCTCTCTCTCTCTCTCTCTCTCTCTTCCTCTATGTGTTTCTGTGTGTTTGTTTATCCCTCTCACTCAAAGTGAGTGTGTATTTGGGTTTCTCTTTCCACCACCCCCCCCTCCCTCCCCCCTCCCTCCCTCCCTCTCTCTCTCTCTCTCTCTCTCTCTCTCTCTGTATGCGTGTTTCTGTGTGGGTGAGTGCATTTCTCTCTCTCATCCCCCTCATCCCCCTCTCTCTCAGTGTGTGAGTATTTGTGTTTCTCTCTCCCCCCCTCTCTATCTCTCTTTCTGTATGTGTGTTTCTGTGTGAGTGGGTGTATTTCTCTCTCTCTCACTCACTCCCCCTCTCTATTTATAGTACTCTAATCGTTTTTTTTATTTAAAACAATCAAGTGTCAGGTCAATTATTAAACTTTCTTTTGTTATTTAATGTACGGATGAACTTGTAAGATAAATTTATGTTTTCTTTTTTTGCTATAAATTAAATAGCAATTATTTTATGTAAAAAGAATATTATATTTCCTATTTGCTTCTCTTTTTTTTTCATTTATCTATTTATTTTTATTATTTATTTATTTTACTCCTTTTACTTAATTATTTTTTTCAACTTTTCTGTATTTTCCTCAAATCTGTTTTTTTTAATCTATTAATAGGTATATTATAATACATATAATCTTTTCCTTCAAATATTAAAGACATGATGTATGCTTTTGTTCTTGTAAAATTTTGCAATTACCTCATCAATGCATTATTAATATAAAGACGTACGTACATTTACCAAATCACAGAATTCAATTAAAAAATAAAAATATATTACCGCTTTTAATTCTACAACAAACAAAAAATTCCTCATAAACAGATTTTAAAGCATTGGATATTTAAAATGATTAACTTACTAAATGTATTCATGAAGCCAAATTTAGACATTGGGAGTCACAGTGCACTTCTGATCATGGGCCTCCTCAAGTTGACTCAACATAACAAATAAATTAGGATAAATAAAATAAATGTAAATTTATTTAAAGAAAAATATATCAATTATATTCCAAAGAAAATGTTTGATATTATTTTTCTCAATTATATTGACTGTAAGAAAAAGCTTTACTGAATTTTTCAGTTTGTATTATACAACAAAGCGATAAAATTATTTCCAATTAGTAGCAAATCAATATTATTTTTTCAACAATTTGTATAATTACTAAAGGTTTTATAAAGGAGATCTGGGTACCCCTCGGTTAGGGAAGCCCAGAGCAATTGCCCTTTAGCCCCTTTATAAAACGATCCCTGAATCTTGAGCATTTCCGCAAAGTGCAATTATTTGTATTTCATATAGACTGAATTCATTAAAAGAAAAAAAAAAAGTTAAGTTTCTTTCCAGCTTTCCAGCTTGCAGAAAATCACCATTATTTTTTCAATAATAAAACTATTTTTTAAATTATTACAGGTTCTATAAAGGAAGTCTGGATGCCCCTCTAATTTGAAATTAGAGAACACATCACTTAAGGTTAACATTAGACAATATCTAAGTAGATATGACACGTTATGATCAGATATAATTCTATTACTCAAAACTAAATTCATAGTTATTCAGTATATTAGTTCAAAATCTGTATTCTAATTTAGATATGATAAAACTATAAAAAATATAGACTGCATATCATAACTGAACTGCATTGAAAATATCTTGTTAAATCACTAATGGAATTTTGTTTACTAATCATTTGCCTAAAAAATATGATGAAATTAAATAGACCACTTTAGAACAAGGCTAGACTGAAGTAATGATTTAGAGCAACATTTTCATTGATCTATAACAAATTACTTACCTAAGCATCTTGTGATAATTTCCGTTCACCATGAGATACAATTTTCCAACAAATGAATTAATTGATTTTCCATAAGCAGATCAACTGCAGATTACCACTATTTTCTCTGAAGAAAGAAATGATCATTAACACTTTGAGAAACAAAATTCTTTAAATACAATTATGACAGCATTAGAGTCATGAATATCAGTGAGTCACATTTTTCAACTTTACTCTAGAGGCCATACTGGGGCACTTCTAGTTACAAGTTGCTCAAGATAGAAATCAAATTGAGAAACTAAAAATTGAAGTCAAATGAATTTATCAAAAGAAAAATATATAAGTTAGATTCCGAAGAAAATGTTTGATTCTATTTTTCTCAATTATATTGACTGTAAGAATAAGCTTTACTAAATTTTTCAGTTTGTATTATACGACAAAGCGATATAATTATTTCCAGCTTGCAGTAAATCACCATTATTTTTTTTTTTTCAATAATAAAACTAATTTTTTAATTATTACAGGTTCTATAAAGGAAGTCTAGATGCCCCTCTAATTTGAAATTAGAGAACACATCACTTAAAATCAACATTAGACAATATCTAAATAGATATGATTCGTTATGATCAGATATAATTCTATTACTCAAAACTAAATTCATAGTTATTCAGTATATTAGTTCAAAATCTGTATTCTAATTTAGATATGATAAAACTATAAAAAAAATAGACTGCATATCATAACTGAACTGCACTGAGAATATCTTGTTAAATCACTAATGGAATTTTGTTTACTAATCATTTGCCTTAAAAATATGATGAAACTTTGTAATTATTACAGGTTTTATAAAGGATATCTGGGTCCACTCTAGTTGGAGGACCGGAGCAATTGCACCTTTATAAATCAGCCCTCTTTTAGGCGCTAATTTAAAAAAAATCACATTGATAGTACTCTCCGAAGGAAACGAGAACTTTCACAACGTGTCATATTGTATTTCATATAGGCGAAATTTATCAAACAAAAAAATGTTTATTTTTTTCTCAATTATATTGACTGTAAGAAAAGGCTTTACTACATTTTTCAGTTTGTATTATACAACAAAGTGATATAATTATTTCCAGCTTGTATCATTATTTTAAAAATAATAAAAATAATTTTATAATTATTAGAGGTTTTATGAAGGAAGTCTGGGAGTCCCACTGTTAGTGGAGCTCGGACTTAAGAAGGCAGCAACAACAGGGCTAATTAATGACGATACAGGGAAACACGCGGGTACGCTGCCACACACACAGCGACTCACTTGCTTTTAATAGATATGTGGTGAAACATTGCTTCTGATTGTTAACATTGTATGATATTCAGTGGTACATGAATAAAGAAAGTGCGAGAAACATCTAAAATTTATCTATGCGGACATGTCTACATAAACATTGACTTTATTAAATCTAGTACGTTTCCAACTTCACATATTCACTTCTGTGAATTAAGTATTATTGTTGTGGACAAGGCTTATCTTAGCTAAATGAACTTGTCCAGTACTAGTGTACTGCTGTTTAGAGCAGTGCCAGAACCTTACAAGAACCGTCTACTTACGACATCAGTTATTAGCACTCCGATACGAAGTACTTTATTGGGCTGAACTTGCACAAAGGTGTCAAAATTAGGGTGACCCAGAAAAAACAGAACCCAAATTATTTATTTATTTTCCCATTAAACTAATCTTAAACCCCAACCCCTACCCTAACCTTAACCCCTAAGCCTAATCCTAACCCCTAACTAACCTAACCCTAACCTAACCCCTAGTTAAAATTAACAGTTTTATTACAAAATTTGTGGGTTCTGTTTTTCTAGGTCCCCGGTATACAGGGTGACCCAGAAAAAACAGTCCAAAATTATTTATTCATTTTCCCATTAAACTAACCCTAAACTCCAACCCTAACTCTAACCCTAACCCTAAACCCTAACCCTTAGACCCCCTAGTTAAAATTAAGTTTTATTACAAAATTTGTGGGTTCTGTTTTTTCTGGGTCACCCTAATTTTTCACCTTTGTGCAAGTTCAGCCCTTTATTGTTAGTGCAAACCCTTATTGATATACTAGTATACCGAACATTCTATGTTCTAGTATACAACAATTATTAAGATTAATAAATCGCTTTCGGCCATTCTTTAACTACATTTGTTGGGGAAAATAGCACGTCTGAATGGCCGTCTGAATATACAGTAAAGTAGGGAGCTGATGGTAAGAATGGCGCTCCACCTCAGACTCAAAAGCAATCTCCCTGGTCTAGCACTCGAGAAAAGGGGATATATTCTCTCGCTGTATAGCTGATACCGACAATAGGCATCTCCCTCGAATTTACTTTTTAATTATTTGTAAAATCAGAGTGATCAGATTTCCATATGATCAACCATGTCAGTGCTACTGTATTATCCCTCAAAATAGCTGTACGTCCACTTACCTCCTATCTCACAAACCATCCAAGTAAGCCAAATAAAACATACTGGACACTGCTGGGAAAATAAGGACGTACAAGTGACGCTCTCCTATCGACAGCGATATATGAAAATGGTCAAAAAACCTCGGTCGGTGGAGAGGCTCCCTTTGATCAATCGGCTGGACACGTCAAGCCTGACCACCTATATGATTACTCCGACCCTATTGCCCTTATGGCAATCCCCAACACTCATTATCACATATATGCTAGAAGGCGGTGTCTGACGGGTCTTAGTGTCCTGGATATGAATTTAAACTGCATCTAGTAGTGAAGTTCCAATCCTGGAGCTCTGGGGACTGTAGAGAACACCTCCATCACCATTACTCACAGGTCAACTATTGTTGCATACCCTTCTTCACTGGCACTAAATAATTATAATGTTGCATACCTCTTCTTCTTCACTTACTTGGACATCTATTCTTCTGCTGGCCGTCTTGGTATGCTTTTGATCGTCTTTGGTATTTCTATCATTTATCTTGACTTGGTCTGACATCTTCTAAGATCTGGACTTTCTTGGGGACTTCGGGTCTGGTTTTATGTTAGAGATTTCTCCTTATCAGAAGCCCTGTGTCATTGTTAGGTTTTAGATAATAAACACAAGACTTCGATTTACTTTTGATCTTATTTTATTGTTAAATCCCCACCAGACATCTGCTAACTAACATAGCACGCGTATGCAGAATGAGTCACAGTTCGGCAGTACATCTTCGCTGCCTGACGTCCAACTGCAAACTAGGGACCGAACAGGGTCATCCCCTCAGAATTACAGGGGATTGACAATAATCGTATGCAACCGCATAGATTATGTAACAGTATGACCCGGAATAGTAGTACTTGTTGGAGTTTTATCTATGTATTTCGTAGAAGAAAATGAGTTAACATAAATGTGTTTAAAACAAAACTGAGTTTAAAAAAACTTTAATAATGCAGAACCATGTTACGTTTTTCAGGGCCATTCCTTGGCCTTATAGCAGAAGTGCTTATCTGGTGGAATTGGATCCTTGATAAAGAGTCTGTCGATAATGTGAATCCTTTGGTTACTAAAGTGTTCTCAGTTACTGGTATAAAGTCCTTCGATAATGAATCCTGTTGGTACAGATCCGGCAATCCTATGTCTGTCCGTCCTCACAGAAGTGCAGTTTTAATTATGACGAATGTGGGGGGTTTAAGTATTCTATCAGGCCAGTAGTATTGCTAGTGATTGGTTACAAGAAGAACCCACGTGACCTTGGGTAGTCTATAAATAGAGGTGGGGAATTAAAGCTCACATTATATACCAAAAATATTCCAACAAATCATAGACTGGTTTTTCAAACAGGAATGCTTGTTTTTTTTATTTTATACAAATAATTATGGGGAGTAACAGATTTGGTAAATCCGACAAAATGTGATTGAAAGTTGAGGAAAAACGGATTAAACATAAAAAACTTTATTCAATTGATATTTCGCCTCGTTTTCCCCTTCCTCTTTTTCTTCTTTTTTCCTCACACCTATCGACGCATTAGCCCTCCCCTCCTCTTCTCCCCTCCCATTACATTTTTCAACATATAAACAGACTGTAGTCTCATTGTTTCAAATAAATCTTCTGACGAAGCTTCGTTACACATCGAGACGAAATATCAATTGAACAAAGTTTTTTGTGCTTTATCCGTTTTTCCTCAACTTTCAATAACACATATAATTATAGAAATAAATATGGTATATGGATCGGTACATTTAAATATAACACGAAACTATAGTTGTATGAGCAAATCAATGTTTTAATTTATGGTCTATACAAAAGACAAAAAGAATAACAAGAAAATTGGGTTGTGTATTTTGCAGATAATAAAAGCTTAAAATCACCCAGTATTTAAAACAATTGGAGTATATATATATATATATATGGGTGATTACCGCTTCTTGACAGAATAAGGCCATTTCTACAAGTAGTCCAGATGTGAGCAGTTGTGAGCACGCAGATGGCCCACAGAACCAGCTTGTTTTTATGTACCCAGTCACACATGAGATCCTCGGCATGCAGGCGCTGCCACATAGGTCAAACTTCCTTATAGGGAATGTTTCCATGGCGTCCGTCATGTGTCGCTTCAGAATGGAGGGCTCGAGTCACCTTACCTCAAACTTCTTACAGCTATCATCGGTGTCTACCCCTTATCGAGATACTTCCCTGTCATGATGCCAGTACGTGGTTTGGGGTTTCCCAATCTCTCCAGATCGGGAGGTGTCCAGACATTCCAGGTGGCTATTCTTAGCCTTGTTTTGTGTTTTATTTTCTTGTTTACGCATAGCTAATGTGGACATCCGTTGAAGCGCTGGTCTCTGGCCAGCTTGACAGGCATTTGTTTAGGTCACCTTTTGTAGATAATTCCCAAATGGCTGTGTGAACAGTGTTAACCAAGGGGCTGCTCCTTCACCCAAAACCTCGCAGAGGCACGTTGCTGACGTTAAGTAGGTCAGGAATCACGCTGTATGTAGACCCACATCTGCATGCTTCCAGCCAGTCAGGCCTGCACACCTCACTGTTCTTCTATCACTCTGGACTTATATATATATATATATATATATATATATATATATATATATATATATATGGTGATTACCGCTTCTTCACAGAATAAGGCCATTTCTACAAGTATTTCAGTTGTGAGTAGTTGTGAGCACGCGGATGGCCCACGGATCCAGTTTGTTTTTCTGTACCCTGTCACACACGAGACCCTCAACATACAGGCCCTGCCATACAGATCAAACTTCAATATGGGAAATATTTCCATGGTGTGTCATGTGTTGCTTCAGGAGGGAGGGCTCAAGTCACCTTACCTCAAACTTCTCACAGCTACCATCGGCCTGTCTTTCCATGTGGATGTGTATCCAGCCCAACCCTTCTGTAAATTGATCTTATCGCTGAACGACTTCCGCAAGGGCATCGATGTCGACCCCATATCGAAATGCTGTCACGATACAAGTACGTAGTTTGGTGTTTCCCAGTTCTCAAGAATAGGAAGTGTCCAGACATTCCGAGTGGCTATTCTTGTCTTGTTTTGTGTTGCAGTATTTTCTTGTTTTCAGCCCAGCTAGTGTGGACATCCGTCGATACGCTGGTTTCTGGCCAGCCTGGTAGGTGAACCGGCATTTGTTTAGGTCACCTTTTCTAGACTCTTAATTCACACATCTGTGTGCTTCCGGCACCTCATGCCTGCACAACTCACCATTCCTCAATCCTCTGGAACTTGTAGAAATATCTGCACACGTTTTGTTTACATGTTGTGCGCTTGTGCGACACGCACCGCATGCTCTCCTTCCCCAAAGTCAAGTATCAGTGACAAGCCGAGGCAAGATGACTGGGAGACTTTGGGGAACGCAGGTGGATGATCTGACGAGATCTACGGGTCCACCACACCGAAAAAAAACCCCCCCTAAGTTTTGACTTAGTATAAGTCCACAGGTAACATTTTAGATTATGGGAAATCAACATCCGTAACCAAATTCAACAATGGGGCAAAAAGAAATAAACATGAGTTAATATCTTCAGTGACACTGAATTAAGCTGTGAATAAATTTTGTTAGTCAAAGATAAAAACGAAAAAGTGGTAGGCATTTCCTATACAGAAAGAAATATTAAAACACTTATCTGAGAATTCCTAAAAACGTGTTCGGCAAATCTGGCTTGCTGAATTAATGACTTAGAATCTCTATTTTTTTTTTTTTCTTCCTCTTTTGCCGGAGATTTAACTTAAAATAAGATATATATATATATATATATATATATATATATAAGTAAAAAATAAAGTCGTCGGGGCGGCCTAAAGTCGGTATCAGCCAGTTAGCGAGGGAGTCTATCCACTTTTCAATAGTGCTAGATCAAGGAGATTGTTTTAGCATCTGAGGTGGAGCGCCACACCTACCATCAGATCCTTACTTTACCGCATAGATCCCTGTGCTACCCATACGCTGAGTTGGCGAGGACCGGTATCGAACTAGGAACCTTGTGGTTTCTAGCCGAACGCTCTACCGACTTAGCTAACCCGTATATATATATATTTAGATAGTTTAATATTGGTTGTTTTTAGATAGATAGATAGATAGATAGAGGGAGGGAGGGAGGGAGAGAGAGAGAGAGAGAGAGAGAGAGAGAGAGAGAGAAGCGGGAGTGTACCAATATACAGCTCTTAATACATTCTGTGTTGCTCTGGAAACCGCCATCAACAGCCAAATGCTGTGATCACAGTGTTTTCGAGTGCTATATTTGGAAACACGGACGGTTGTATTCTCCACTTATTCTGCTATGAAAGCGCTAAGCTGCATAATTGCTGCATGTGACACAGCTAAGATTCTACAACGTTTGCTATTTTACAATGATAATCACTTAGAGAAAAAAAACAAAACAAAACAACAACAAAAAAATCAACAAAAAAAAAACAAGAGGGAATCGTTTTTAGCTTAAAAAAAAAGAAGACAACTATAAAAACAGAATTCCATTCACATAGACTAATGGATGCCATCTCAGCGAGTGACGACGGATGTTCACACTATAGAGAATGATCGCATGCGCGTTTTTGTGTAATATTTATCGTCGTAGGAAATGGAATCCGTGACCCGAGTTCAAATCCTAGACAAAACTGTATGTGTTTCAATGCAAATGCTCTCGGAGGGCATTTTTTTTAACTCATTTAAGAAAAATAATATTTTACTATTATTTATTTTTTTAAACACCAAACTAAATATTTCTACATACTGTCGCATAACCAAGAGCTTATACTAAATTAAAAGGATACGAATAAGCTTAGTAAAACACAAAACCATTAAGGGTCAGGTTCAATAATGACAAGAAGATTGTATTGCGCCAATATTCAAAGCAGGTTGCTCCCCTTTACCTAGAAAATCAGTATTCAAAATTCTGTCTATTTGCTAGGCGGTAACGTTGACTCGTTTTGCCGGTAGCTAATACATATCGGTCTACTTACACCCAAAGAGGACACAAGATTAATTTTGTTTGGGACTAAGTCGAAGAAGTAGGGTAACCAATGAGGATTCATCTTACAATATTTAGGAATTGATTTACGAGTCTAATTATTTACCAGTAAAATACAGCAAACGCATTGCTGATTTGGTATCGCATTCCAAACAAATTTTCTGGTTGAGCGAGTTAAACGCTTTTACAAATCATCAAGAAATTCGGCTTTTAAAAACATGGCTGACCTGCTTGTTTTTAGCGGGCGTTGTCCTCTGCAATATATATATATATATATATATATATATATATATATATTTGGTACAGGAGAACTTATATAACACTAAAAGTGGAGGAATCATATGTAATTAGGGAGGTAATATTTTATTATGGAATAAAATATAAAATAAAGGGGGATACCGGTCGAAAAGGCCTTCGTGTATCCCCCTTTATTCTATATTTTTTTCCATAATAAAATATTACCTCCCTAATTACATATGATTCCTCCACTTTTAGTGTTATATATATATATATATATAAAGAAAATTTGAAAAAACAAGTATTCCGAAATTGGGATGAATTTAATAATCGATGTTTAAAACATTTCGGTTACATTGAACCTTCATCAGGATGTCTCTTGGGGTGAAGAAAATGATGGATGAAAAGAAATGCAAAAGACGAGAAAAAGTATTAATGGACTGATTATTTTTAAGAGAACATAGGGAAACAAAGTGGGAATGATAACTAAATAAATAATTAAATGAAGCCTGGTATTTAGTAATTATTTAACACTATTTAACTAGAAACGGAGATATAATAAATAATACATGTCGGTTATTAAGGGAACAAATTAATTATTTATTTAGTTATCATTCCCACTTTGTTTCCCTATGTTCTCTTAAAAATAATCAGTCCATTAATACTTTTTGCATTTCTTCGAGTTGCGTCACGCGTCATGACATCTTCGCATGTGTGGATCGCGACTTGCCTTTCAAAATTAAAACGCTGATCAAATACAGTTACATAACTAAAAAGATTTTCATCTCCTGTCACATATAAAAACATCCATCATTTTCTTCACCCCAAGAGACATCCTGATGAAGGTTCAATCTAACCGAAATGTTTTAAACATCGATTATTAAATTCATCCCAATTTCGGAATACTTGTTTTTTTCAAATTTTCTTTATATTGTCGGATTTAATTTCCATATTTACTCCCATATATATATATATATATATATATATATATATATATATATATGTGTGTGTGTGTGTGTGTGTGTATGTGTGTGTGTGTTTCATTCTCACAAAATATAGGGTGGTCCGAATATCTTGTCATCAAAGTAATGAGAACAATAGAAATAAAACAATAAAAGTAATGAGTATCTTGCTGTGATGTCATGTCATACCCCCCATGCTCTTGCTAGAATGTACCCGATCATGAGTTCATACACTTGCAAGCAGCCTCTTTTAAGATTGTACGAGCTATACACTCCTAGACTCACAAAATTCAGGGTGGCCTGAAAGTATTGTTTAAAAGTAATGAGAACAGTAAAAATAAAAGTATCGAGAACAATAAAAATAAAACAATAAAATCAATGATAATCTTGGATTGAAGTTATGCTTGGTTGGTTGGTTGGTTGGTTTTTTGATGGCATGGCAACTCTTGAATTGTTTTATGCCAAAGACGTTATTGTTTTATTCCTTATTGTTGCGTATAAAATGTTTTTAAACTCATTTTTAAACACCTTTTTAAAACTGTTTCCAATCTATTTAACCTATAGATGGGACCCTAACAGGTACTACCATTCCGGGTCAGAGTGGACCTGAGTAATGGTAATGAAAGGAAACTCCATACACATCAGATCTCCAGAACTGGAATCTCAATACTAGATGCAATTTAATGTCATACCCAGGATACTGCATTGGAGTCATCTTGCATATACTCCATGCACTTGCCAGAATGCACACATTCTTATGTCTATATACTTGCAAGCAGCCTCTCTTTCAAAGTGTAGGTGCTCGTGTCAGCCATCTGAAATAGGAAATTTTTATTATTATCATTATTATTATTATTTACTCCTTTTGAGTTTTCACATCAGCATTAGCTGATGGTCTTTCACTGGAGTCTGAGTGACAGCAAGTCTCCTCAGGTCTCCAGGACTCTTCTGAGTATTCTGGCAGATTGCAGCAGTGCAGTGTTCTGAATGTTTTCAATCCTTTCTCTGATTTCCCAACTTTCCAAACCCTTTTCTAATCCTTTTTGGACTGTTCCAAATGCACCAACTACAATTGGTATCACTTTCACTTTCACATTCCATAACTTTTTCAGTTCTCTGGTAAGGTCCAGATATTTGTTCATTTTATTATTATTATTATTATTATTATTATTATTATTATTATTATTTTCATTCCTTTTGAGTTTTTTTGCATCAGCGTTACCTGATGGTTTTTCACTGAAGTCTGAGTGACAACAAGTCTCCTCAGGTTTCTAGAACTCCTTTGATTATTCTAGCCGATCGAAGAAATGCAATCTGGATGGTCTCAATTCTTCCTCTGATTTCCAGGCCATTCAGTCTTTTTTCCAAGTTTTTTGGGACCGTTCCAAGTGCACCAACTACAATTGTTATCACTTTCACCCTCATATTCCACAGCTTTTTCAATTCTCTGGCAAGGTCCTGGTATTTTTCCATCTTTTCGTTTTCTTTCAACTTCACCCTGTGATCTGCTGGAACTGCCAAGTCCATCTGTTGGCACGTTCTCTTTGTTTTTGTTAATCAACACTAGGTCTGGTCTCCTGGTTGTGATGGGGTGATCCGTCTTTATCTCGAAGTCCTAGAGAATTTTATGCGTTTCATTCTCAAGAACAGATTCCTGTTTGGGCATATACCATTTTGTTGTATGGTCAAAATTTAAGTTTTTGCATAATTCCCAGTGGATCACCTACCCAACCTAGTCGTGCCTTTGTATTCCCATTGTGCTAGTTTGCTACATTCGCTTAATACATGGTTTACACTCTCTTCTCTGTCACCACACATTCTACATTGACTATTTGTTGTGTCTTATCTATTTTTGCTTTGATATAATTTGTTCTTATGGAATTATTTTGTGTAGCAATTATTAGCGATTCAGTTTCTCTTTTGAGGTTTCCTCTTCTTAACCATATCCAAATCTTTTCATGTGCAACCTCTCCGATTTGCCGTTTGAAGTGTCCATATAATTGTTTTTCTTCCCATCTTTGTTTTCTAGTTTTCGTTGTTTTTCTGTTTGTCCATATATTATATCTGCTGTTGGTGGCTGCCATAAGTAATCTTCCTTTGCACTTTTTTGGGTATTCTTCGAGTCCTTGGATTGTGCCCTCTACACAGTCCTCTATGTTGGCAAGACCTCTTCCACCTTCTTTTCTTGATACATATCATCATCATCATCATGTCACGCTGTCAGCGCGGATATCCATGACAATCTCTTTCCATCCGTCCTTATTGCTCAGCATTCTCGGGAGGTCCTCTATGCAGCATCCTGAATCCGCACAGAGCTGATCAATGTACATCTTTGCTGGTCGGCCAACAGTGGCGTGTCCATGTGCTGGCTTCCACAGGAGGACGTCGCTTATGAGTTCGTCCTTGCTTCTCCAGCAGTGTCCTGCGTGTCTTAATCTCTACCATCTCTAGGGTGTAGAGCCTTGTGCATTGTAATTAATTTCCTAGTTCTTTAGTCGATCTTCTTTTGTCCATTTTAAGAATAGCCTAGAGTATCTTATAACGGGGACGGCACAGGTATTTATTCCTTTGATGAGATTTCTGCTGTTGAGCTTGGTTTCTAAGAGCTTTCTTGTTCTTCTGAGGTATTCTCTTTTTTTAAACTTTTTTTCATCTCTGTTTGCTTGATATTATCTGCTTCTAAAATTCCTAAGTATTTGTAACTTTCTTTTTCTTCAAATGGTTTTATGGTGTTCTGATTTGGTAGTTGTATTCCGTCCAATAATTTTCTTTTCCCCTTTTTGATTACTAGCATAGCACA
This sequence comes from Doryteuthis pealeii, assembly GCA_023376005.1. Taxonomy (NCBI): domain Eukaryota; kingdom Metazoa; phylum Mollusca; class Cephalopoda; order Myopsida; family Loliginidae; genus Doryteuthis; species Doryteuthis pealeii. The sequence continues at coordinate 33,490,355 of CM042137.1, forward strand.
TGTTTCGATTCCGAATTCTATCCCGATATCTTGGCTATATATTTTAATGGTTTGTACAAGGGTTTCAAGTTCTTTTCATTTATTATTATTATTATTATTGTTTACTCCTTTTGAGTTTTCACATCAGCATTAGCTGATGGTCTTTCACTGGAGTCTGAGTGACAGCAAGTCTCCCCAGGTCTTCGGGACTCTTCTGAGTATTCTGGCAGATTGCAGCAGTGCAGTGTTCTGGATGGTATCAATTCTTCCACTGATTTCCTGACTTTCCAAACCCTTTTCCAATCCTTTTGGGGCCATTCCAAGTGCACCAACTACAATTGGTATCACTTTCACTTTCATATTCCATAAATTTTTCAGTTCTCTGACAAGGTCCAGATATTTGTCCATTTTTTCATTTTCCTTTAGCTTCACCCTTTGATCTGCTGGCACTGCAAAATCCACCAGTTGACAAGTTCTTCCTTTTTTGTTTATCAACACTGGGTCTGGTCTTCTTGCTGGGATAAAGTGATCCGTTTTTATTTGATAGTCCCAGAAAATGTTATGCGTTTCGTTCTCAAGAACAGATTCTGGTTTATGCATATACCATTTTGTTGTGTGGTCAAAATTAAATTTTTTGCATAATTCCCAGTGGATCACCTTCCCAACCCAGTCGTGTCTAGTTTTCTATTCCCGTTGTGCTAGTTTGCTACATTCGCAGAGTATATGGTTTACAGTCTCATCTCTATTACCGCAAAGTCTACATTTACTATTTTGTTGGGGCTTATCAATTTTCACTTAGATATAGTTTGTCCTTATATTATTATTATTATTATTATTATTATTATTATTATTATCAAAACAAAAGAAAATGAAAGTAATAAGAATATGTAGGCGTGACAAGTCTTTCGGATCAGCCTGTACAAAAACCAAACGCCGCCATCTTAAATTGCTGGCTAGAGAAGACTGGGAAAATTTTACATCAAATTTATCTTTCACACATTTACAAGATCTATGCGCGAAATACGTTCATCCTTAGAAAATACAATAGCTGACACAAAAAATAAAGGAATGGATTCTCGAATGAGGCTTGCGCTTGATTCACTCACTCACATCAAATGTTGAATACTGTTGTCGCCGAGTACAGTGTTAATCCTCCTCCTCCTCCTCCTCCTCCTCCTCATCATCATCATCATCATCATCATCATCATCATCATCGTGCTGATAGCAAAGATTCTCTTCTCAATCTTGCTACACACCCTTATCGGCCATCGCTCTCTTGGTGAGTCCTCTAGACGGCATCCAGTGTCAGTACAGAGCTGATAGATGTAAGTTTCTGCTGGTTGGCCAGCACTGGGAGTCCACTGGAAAACATCACTTATTGTTCCTGCATCACCAGCAGTGTCCAGCAGCTCTTGTTTTGTCTTACCTTGATTGTTTGCCAGATGGGAGATGAGTGGCCGTACGTCTGTTGTGTTGTGGAGAGATGATTCCATTATTCGTTCAAAACAGCATACAGCAAGCTTGTGTAGTTCCCATCTAACGTTTCTCTCTAAACATTTTTTAAAACAAGGTGGTGCAGCTGTAGAATATTACTGCATACAGCAACAGCTTGGAAGCATTCGCATTTCAGTGTTACTAATTGATTATTGTTGTAGCATGAAATTTAATGCACATTGGCATCTAAGTTGCGTCCTTTGTGTATTATAAATAATCGACAATTACTTATGTGCGTGTGCTTGCACCCAGCCCATGTTTCATATTAATAAAATATCTTGCTATGTACATCGTCGTGTCGGCCTAATGTACAGACAAAAAATACACAGGTGCAATCAACTGCAATCAATCAATATCTTGATTAATCCAGTGGATTTAACCCTGAAGATCCTTATGGTGAAACTCGAGTAGGTTATTACCGTGTACACTTATCATGATATATATATATATGTGTGTGTGTGTGTGTGAGAGAGAAATGAGGAGGTTAATCCGACAGTATGTGGAGAAAGAGGGACAAACACGGGATGTTATGGAAACTGGATGTTTATTGTCGACGATGCAACGTTTCGGTCTATTAGACCATCTTCAGGACTTGGATATAGTACTTGCTTCAATGATGGACATTCTTAAAATGCTGAAACCGGAGGTCGTCAGTAGGGGGAGGGATGGTTGGGGGTGGTTAGTGGATTTTCTTCTCACTAGATGGGGAGTGTCAGAATCTAGTGAGAAGAAAATCCACTACCCCCCCCCTACTGATGATCTTCTGTGTCAGCATTTTGAGAATGTCCATCACTGAAGCAAGTACTATATCCAAGTCCTGAAAATGGTCTAACAGACCGAAACGTTGCATCGTCGAGAATAGACATCCAGTTTCCATAACATCCCGTGTTTGTCTACCTTCCTCCCATATATATATATATATATATAACTCTTATTATAATGGAGATTATGTGTTTGTTTGTCTGTAACCGAAACTATATCACTACTCAAGTCACCATCCATTTAGTTATTATACATCATATTCTCCATGAATCATTTTTATTCAAGCCTTAATTATTAATAAAATTGCTTTTCATTATTAATACTCCTGGCCATATCTACAATCTAATAACATGCAATTGTATTTATATGTACAACAAATAGCAGTTTATAGTGGGAACAGCAAGCCTAATTTACATATTGATATTTAAAATTTGATTTTAATAAATATGTGCTTGGTATTGTTGATTTCTAATTATTTGATTTTATCTTAATGAATATGAGCAAAAATCTCGGAGATAAATCTTAAAAGATCAGTTAACAAAAAGAAATAACCGTAATTTCATTCTTTACTTCCTAATTTAACCAAATAGTTAAATTAGAAAAGTTTAGCAAGGAAAGACGGGGGTGATGGAAGAGGAAGCTACAGCTGTTATATTTTTCGATTATACCCCTCTCTGTTTCAAATCATTTTATCTGTATTCTTATTTAGTTTCTTTAGACTTTCTAATTTAATATAATATTTTATGACATTAATACTTGCACCCGGAGGGTGCATATATTTGCTAGTATATATAATGCATGTTTATAAATGTTACGAGTTTAGTGCGTTGTTTTATTTTTGTCTAAAATGTGAAGACAATAATCGGGTTAATTTCTGCTTGAGAGCTCCTTTTCACATCGCCTTCATTCTCCATTTCCATTCAACCAGAATGACATCTTAGTCGTTCATCTGTAGGCAATAAAACTTAAGTTACACTCAACAAATATTTCAAACAAAATTCATCCAATCATAAATCATAATCATTTGAAAGAAACGGGCATTGTGAAACAGCAGGATGTTTTTATTACCACCCAAATCGGGGGGCCCTGTTGACGAGAACAACACGATCAAGCGGATAAGTTTCATTGTGCGCGTTTATTTTTCTAAATTTATCGCCTAGAAGATTGAATATTTAAACATTTTATAACCAGTATCCCATTTTAAATACTTGTATTCTTTGAAATTTCAGATATTATTTTGTATTTCAATTTTAATTATTTACAAACCCTTCTGCACGAACAGGATGTGACTCAAGGTCAATTTCTTAAGCGGAGTTTAACAGGTTCTATTTCTGAGTTTTCCTTCTCCAAGACTGGTTGCCTAACCAAGGTTAAATAGCCCACTCTTCTCTACTATTTACCCATAGCTGGAGGGAGAATAATTGGATTCATACCTTTCTCAAGGGTATATATTTGCCTTGCGCTTAGGGGCTCGGCCTCTGAGTCTGTAAGATATAATTAATTCGCGTGATCCCAGGAGGCAGTTCCCCAGGAAGCACTTGCCGCTCGTCTAAAAGGGACAGGGCCGAGTTTATTGCCCGGTGCCTAAGGTGTCCCAAAAGGGGAATGCCGAAGGGATTCCCGCACTTTTTGCACTGGCCACTGCATGAGCTTCGGTTTGTGCGTAGCTCCCCACGTAAAAACCATCGTGGCGTAATGATTGGTAAGCTCGTCTCGCAGATCCATTACTACAATAGCGAGTTCGGTCCTCACTGAATGTCCCATACTTGTAACCTTGTGTCACATCTTATCTGTGGCGAGCGGGTTTGATATAAAAGAGCGGTATCCCCTTTGTGGTGTAATGGTTAGCAAGCAAGTCTCGCAGATCCCTTACTACATTAGCGAATTTCTTTCTGAATGTCCTATACTTCCGACCTTGTGTCACATCCTACGAACAGGTTGGGTAAAAACTTGATGTCGAAAACCTTTAGTAATTAAGATAGAGATGAATTTCTTGTTATTTTCCAAATGTATGAGTTTTATTCTTAATTATTCCGAGTGCTCTATCTACTACTGGAATGGCAATTGTGGTTAAATACTGATTTTTTGCAATTTCTATTTCTAGATCCTTATATTTGAAAGTTTATCAAATTCTTTCGTTGAGGTGTTTTATTCAGGTGGAATATCCATGTCTATAACATTCATGTTCTTACGTTCACATTCAGACTAATACTCTTTGGAAAGGTATGACTCCCTTCATCCCTATAGCTATTGATTAAAGAGTACCACTACTGTTCTTCAACAAGGATGGCTTTGGCATTGAATAATCCATAAATATTTCATTTCTGATTTTACAAGTATATCAACAATAGACTGATCTCACCGTTCGGCTGGAGCAGTAGAACATTGGTATGGGCTAAATAGGAAAAAATGAGTTTTAAAAATGTGTTGAAAATCGTGTTAAAATGTTGAATACCCATCAAGAATGAATAAAGCAAAACATCTTTGATATAAAATAACCCAACAAGGCATGCCGTGCTGTAAAATCCAACCAACCAACCAACCAACATGAACTGATCAGAGAAGAAGGTTATACAAGAGACATCCTATTAAACAAACTTCTTTGGTTTACATAAGCATTGCTAGCTATTGTAGAAGGGAGGATCAAGGTGTAGTATCTGTTCCAGATTCTATGCTTTGACCCTTACCTTCTATACCCGGCCCGGCTGGGGGTCCAGGTGCTTCGGCCTCTGGACCGGTAAAGTACAATTAATAGCGTCGATCCAATGCCCCCCCCCCCAGATCGATGCAGTTTTTATGCGCCCACGTAAAAACGAGACGTTGTGTCCAGCATTCATAAGTTGGATGAGCAGGCAAATACCCTTAAAAGGTAAATGATTTCATCAAGGTGTCTACCTACAAACGGACAGGTACTTACACTATTATATTTCTTGATATCCTGAAAGCATCACTGTATCTTATTAGATATATATATATATATATATATATATATATATATATGTATGTATAAATTGATATCATAAGTAAGTAAAAAGCAAAGTTGGTGGAGTGACCTATTGTTGGTAAACGAGGGAGTCTATCCCCTTTCTCTCTAGCGCTAAACCAGGAAATTGTTTATGCTGAGGTGGAGTGCTACACCTACCAACCTACCATCAGTCCCCTATATTATCGCACAGATCCAAGCTGTGCTTCTCATGCGCAGGGTTGGCGAGGGCCGGTAACGAACGGGGAACCTGCCTTGCGATTCCCAGGTGGATGCTCTACCAACTGAGCTAAACCAGCCCTTGATATAATAAAAAAACACTTAAAAACAACTACATACCAATTGAAATATAAATATTCAATGAATGCTATTCTTTAACTTCTAGGCATAAAATAACGCAAGACGGGTTGACACACCTTTACAATCAACCTTCGTGGATTATCTAATAACAAATCCATTCTTGTAGAAGAAGAGGAGTAGTACTATTTAACCCATAGATGGGGGATACGGGGTTCATACCTTTAAAAAGTCTATTAGGTCGAAAGGTAATAGCGAACTTGCTTACTACGATGTTGCATTCCAGCACGTTAGCCACGACACCACAGGTATCCCCTCTGAAATTGGTTAACGACAAAACCTTGATCGGTAGGTATTTACCCAACCTATTGCCACGAGTAGGATAGGATACAAGGTTGCAAGTATAGGACATCCACCGAGGATCTACGGGACCTGCTTGCTAACCATTACACCCCGATAGGACGACCAATAAACTTGACTGCTATCAAATAATAAAAGGAAAATGTTAGCATTATATTTGAATAAGATAGATAAGATACTTGGATAAAACAACGATAATTACCGAACTTATTTTACTTTATAATATCTATTAATAATGGAGATTCGCTTCCGGTTTTTGTCTGTAACAAAATCTGCGTCACTGCGTACGTCACATTACCCAACACATAATCCAACGTCATAGCATAGAATAAATATACTCAAAATGTGAGCATGCAACGTTAGACAATCCTCATTGTTTCAATAAATAGATACCCGGCGTTATATATTTATATATAGTTTGTTTTTATTTTAATATAATATTTACTGCTATCGGATATATATATATATATATATATATATATATATATATATATATATATATATATATTACAGCTATCGGAACTGTTTCCATTTCAAATTGTCTTTCTTTCTTTCTTTCTTTTTTTCTTTCTTTCTTTTTACTCCTTTAACACATTTGACGATTTTAAATACTTATGGTACACACGCTATGACATTGAATTTTCAGCTCCGATCCCCTCAGGCAAAATTCTTTCAAAAAATTAATTTTACATCGCCCGGAGGGTGTCTTTTTATTTTGCTAGTTGTATATAATTGTGTAAAAGAAACAATTAGTAAACATATATGATAATGATATATCCGGGTTAAGGGATATATTATGAAGTTGTAGTAAGGTATATTATCGCAGGTAAATAGAAGCTGGTGTGTCGAGTAACATACGTCTTCCGAGCAGTCAGCGTGGTAGTATTGCTAGTAGTCTAGTAGGCGCTTGTACCACCACAGTGTCGAATATTTATGGAGGACACTATCCAATCAGATTATAGTGAGGGGGTACCTAGGTATTTACATATTCATTACATCAAATGAAAAGGGAACTATTCCTAGAGAGAGCGGCAAGCGGCATTGGCTTCCCTGTGAACTCGTATAAAACGGAGTTCATGTGTTTTAAACAAGATGGGGGCATCTACACACTGGATGGTAAGCCTCTTAAATTAGTAAAAGGTAGGTAGTGTCGGGATTAGCGCCGTGAAGCACCATAGCCAACATGGGGGATATCTTCTAACTCCAGAGTACGGGTAAATTCGCTTTGTAAATATACCGGGGAAAATGTCCTAGTTCCGATATACAAGCGAATATACCTTTCAAGTACAAAGGGAAGATAATTTCAAGGGGGCGGGAAAATACGCAAATTCAAATCGGATGCTGAATGAAAGAAAAACACGATAACAAATACTAAAGTTTAACAATTTTAATGTAACAAATAAAATAGATAGAAGAAAGAAGAAGGAATGAATGTCAATTTGATAGAGAGTGGCGTAGTAACTAATAGATAGAAGAGAGAAAGAGATTTAGTTGTAAGGGTTTGCAAAAAACGATGGTTTTGCGGGGGACTTAACTTTGGGTGAGCCCGGTAACAAGTGTTCATTTTTGTCGTAATTTCGAAGTTGTCAGATAGATGAATTTCGTAGTTCTTTGGTCGAAAGTTCTCAGATAGATGAATTTCGTAGTTACAATAAGGTAGCGTATGCTACAAATTTTCTTATTGTTCTTGGTTGTTGAATTTCGAGTGAGTGCCGGCTTGTCCTTTTTTCATACTTGAGGGAGTTAGACTCTAATTCCTCAAAGCATGGTGGAATTTATCGACCAGGTGGCTGTCTGCTGCGACACTGCTTGGTTGATTTTCCTAACCCAGTGTGGTAGCGAAACGCTACGAAGTTCCACCCAGGGTAATGGCCAGCGCGACACTGAAGTTTCAAAGGCGAAATTCTCCCTTGCCCCTATCCGTGACGTCACATTTCTCTCTAAGCTTGGCCCTTTCCTTCTCTCAAAGGCGTACGTGTCGAAGGAACAATTATAGTGGGAGTTGTTCGCTTGGGTCAAATTCTGGGACAAAGCAGCAACTGAGACGTCATGGGCGTTTCTGAAGATTCTTCATATTTTAATTTAATTTTAATTTTAATTTTAACAATATAAATTTTGATAGTAGTAATATCTCATCTCCAGAAAGCGATGTCAATATATGCACAGGAAATGTATGGACTGCTATAGACAGATTATCCATCATATTGAAATCTGATTTCACTGATGAGATAAAGTAAAAATTCTTCCAAGAAATATCCGTATCAGTACTACCGATGCGTACTGATCTTGGAGGCTGAACTCCATTAGAAAACAGCTGTATTCCACCTGCCTCCTATTACTCAAACCATCCAAGTGAGACGAACATGCTGGACACTGCTGGAGAAGCAAGCACTAATTTATACGTGACGTTCTCCCGTGGACACGTACACATGGACGAACCAGGGTTGGCTTACGAGTAAAAACTTACATCAATCAGCTCTGTACTGACTCTGGATGCCGTGAGGAGAACCTGCCAGGGGCGATGATCAATAGAGAAGGCATGCAAGAAACTGTCACCGGAATATGTGCTGTCAGTGCGACCTGATGATAATGATGATGCTAATAATAGTTTATAGTGGGCGTCCCATGGAGTAATGATTAAGCTCGTCTCGTAGATCTATAAATATTGAATATCAAGTTCGATTCTCGCTAGATGCCCATACTTGACACCTTGTTTCCCATCCTACCTATGATTTGGGTAAATACCTACTATAAGTTAAAGTGGGCGTCCCATCTATCTATCTATCTCTATATATATAAAGGAATTTCAAATTAGTTTGTCCGGGGAATCTTCGAAAATAAAACAATTAACGACAAAGTAAATAGATATACGTATTAAATATCACCATGGCTCGGTTCTAAAGTAAAAATAATGAAGGTTTGATTTATATTTTAAAATAAAGTTGTTTGTGCAATTACGATAAAATAGCATTAGAAATGTACAACTGACATTTTTAAAGGCGTTCCTAGCTAAAACGCCACGGAAGATTAAAACAATCAATTTTTTTTTTCTTCGTGTTAACTACTGTTAATTTGTTTATTTTAATTATTGAGTTTAAAATATTAGATACACAACTGTTAGATCTTTAAAGAATTATATTTATTTGTTAATTTTTCATATCTAATTTAAAAATAACAAATCAAATGATAAAATATCAATAATACATTTTTAATTAATTAAAGCTGCCGTAAATATTTAATTGAAAGTATTTTAAATTTAAAAAACAATCATAGCCTTCAAAAATAAATTAAAATATAATTTCATTGAAAAATTGTTTATTGAATCTGATTTTTTTTTTATTGTTACACAGCTTTTTTCTGGACTCTTTAAGAATTAAATTTATCACTTAGTTTATTTTAAAACTTCCGTGTCAGAAAAAAGAAAAAAAAGTCGTCATTTCTCTTTAGTAAGATAAGTTTCGATTTTTATTTTATTTTAATTCAATTAACATTTTTTTTGCATTTAATATGGTAGGAGACATTAAATTTCTTTTAATTTTAATTTTTAATTTAAAAAAAATGACATACAATTACTTCTAACTATAGTTGTTTACTTTTTAGCAAGAGATATAGTTATTATATAGTAATATTAGTAGTAATACGGCATGAAATTACGGTGAAATACAAAATTCTTTCTAAGATTAGTTTAGATTTTTAGATTCTTTTTTTTTTTTTGCAATTGATATTTTAAATAAGAGACATTAATTTTTCACAAACGTTTCATGTGCACTTTTTTATTTAAAAATTAAAATTTACATAGTTATGTTGGTGTCCGTAAACAAACCACCGATTTTCCCTGTGAAATTTACCCCCACCTATATTTAACACAATGAAACTTGCATAAAGGTTAATATTATCTTGAAAATTTTTTGTCCATTCGAAAGAAAAAACATTAAACAAACTCTTGATGATTTTTTAAAAAAATTCAGCTTACGGGAATAATGAAAATTATGATTGAAAAACAATGTTTTCATTTTTGCACCGTTAAATCAACTGAAATTTAACGTAGCCAAAAATAACTTACGACAAAAGGATTTTTTAAAAATTCTATGAAAAATCAATTAATGGTCCGATTTTCACGAAAATAATACTAATGCAGAAGAGCGCGCAAGAGATAATACCATTAGATTTCGTATAAAATCCATTACATTTTACTGAAATACCTGAACTTTGAGATATTTGAGTAAGTGGGTTAGAATTAGGCTATACTTAGTATAGTATATTATTTTTTATTAAATTATTATAGTTTAATTTGATATTCGATCGGCTATGCTTTGAATTAATAATGTTAATTTTTTTTTCTTGCTTTGAAATATTAATTTGAGATTTAGCAAATCGCGCCATTTATATTCTATTTAAAAAATATAGTTAATTATTGAATTAAAATTTCTTACTATATCATTATGTGATGTCATTCCCTCTACTCTGACGAAAAAAAAATTCCCTGACTTCCCACCTGGCCGGATTAAAATAAGATGTTTTTTACGTGGTGATTTTTATGAATCATCCTGCGAGGATCGAACTCGCTATTCAGTAGTAATAGATCTGCAAACGATTATTAAACCATGTTTTTTTTTAAATATATACACATTAAATATTACCAGCGCTTGGTTTTTGAGCAAAAAATAATAGAGATTTGATTTATATACAAGATAATTGAAATATAAAATTTAAATGATAACAGCATGGATTTTTTTCATTTAATATTTTAAATAGTAGACATTAACATTTCTTTTCAGAGTAACTGGATCAATGCAAGGTCTAGTTTTGTTTACATAGGGACTTAAATGGGGCACCCCACGAGGATTCAATTCACGATTTAGTAATAATGGATCTGCGGGAATAACTTTGAAAAATCCCCTCTACCCAGGATACGCCGGGTAGTCACTACTAGTAGTGAGATAATTGTTAGCAAACTAGTCTCGCAGATATATTACTACTGAATAGTGAGTTAGATATTTGCTAGATGTCTCATAATTGCGACCCTGTTCCACATCCTACTCGTGGAAAACAAGATGGGGAAATACCTACTATAGTTTAAAATTTACAAATGTATCTTTTGAGAAAACCAACGAACTTTTATTTTAATATTTTTGTAGAATAATCATACTAAGTCCAATTACCGTCGAATTGGCAAGACAAGACAGCAAGCAATCGTAACCCCATACGATTCTGGTATGCTGTAAAGACCACTGCAAAGTAGCAGGATTTATGGAGCCTCAGAGGATCATACAAACCAAGCAGCCAATCAGGACTCATGGAATGGAATCATCCAAATGCATGAGTGGACTGTTCTGAATTCCCATAAGTACCAGTTGTCTTGATACTGGTTCACTTGTGCTTGGCCAGTCACACTGTTCAAACCAATTGCTGACTCACTCACTCACTCACTCACTCACTCACTCACTCACTGACTGACTTCAATAATTTTAATGATTTTATATTATTATCATGGATCTTCAGACAACCCGGGATTTTAATGTTCGTGTGACTTCATAGTTCATTTTATATAATAGATATTTGAAAACAAAGACGATTATCTGTCTGAATTTTTTTAGAGGAGGCTGCATAATTGTATTATTTATATATTTCCGACTGTTTTTCTCATCTTTATTGTCATATACGCAACATTTCGGTCGATGTGCCCTCCGGCCTTCTTCAGGTATTTCTTGTCGAACACGGAAACCTTCACGTCGATCACGGGATCCTTCATGTCATAATCAACAGCCTTCACGCAACTTCGAACCGATCCTTTTATTTAACCCATTGGAGTAGATTGTTCTCATTCCGTTATGCATGACTGGGGGCAAGTATTCAGTCATGTTAAGTATTCTATGTTATTTTCGCCTGTAGCCAGGATTGAACCAGTAACCTTCAGATGATTGTTATTAAGAACTGTATTAGCTCAATCCTTATACCTTATTGCGTTATGTATCGAGTTTGACTAGAAACGCCTGAAGAAAACCGGATGGACACACCGGCCGAAAAGTTGCGTATATATATTTACCAACTCCTCTACACAAGCAGGATGTGACACAAGGTCAATTTTTAAGCGTTTTTTAACAGGTTTGAATTCGTAGTTTTCCTTCTCCTGGACTGGTTACCTAGCCATGGTTAAAGGGCCCAGTCTGCCCTACTATTCACTCATAGCTGGAGGGAGAGTTATTGGATAATACCTTTCCCAGGGGTATTAGCGCTATATGAAATGCAAACAGCTTCGCACATGATTTGTACTAGGATCGACGAGTCCATTTCCTATAACCATTTCAACAGATTTATAGATAAAGAATTTTTATTTTTGTAATTAATATTGTAAATTTTCTATTTTTTGTTTTTCTTATATATAAAGTAAAAAAAGTATGAACGGTTGTAAGGTTTTATTTTTTTATTTTTTGGATAATGTGAAAATTTAAAATTTGTTCGGAAGTATATAACGGAAAATGTCATGTGAAGGGGATTTTATGGTATCTGACTACGATTGTCGCTAAATAAGGGGATATATTAAAAAAGCCTTGTCTTTGGGGTATGGTTTTATGGGTAAGAATAGCACAAGATTCCATAATTCTACGTAGTGCTCTATCGTGTATGTGGGTTAATATTTTGGCACCTTTATAACCATTATACCACGCATGTTGCGTATATAACAATAAGGATGAGGACAAAAGTCAGAAAACTCTAAGTAATACAAATGACGATTGTAGTTTTCGTATTTCAATTTTTAGTTTTCACTTTCATGTGTCTCTTAACTTTAGCTCCTGTTCTTTTTGGTGTAGCATAAATTGCTTTATGTCTTCAATTTGTGTAGTTAAATTGCTTCACCTATTCGATTCGTCCTGATTTGATAACCTGAAGAGGTTAATGGGTGTGAGATTAGGCCTTGTAGAGATAAATAACCTCTATGTAAGTACGCATATATAAGGAAGAAATAAAATAGGAAAAGATAGCATTTAAAAATAACACAAATTTTATACAAAGAAAAGGGCCGGGTTAGTTCAGTCGGTAGAGCGTTCGGCTAGAAATCACAAGGTTCCTAATTCGCCGGTCCTCACCAACTCAGCGTATGAGTAGCACCGGGTTCTGTGCAGTAAAGTAAGGAGCTGATGGTAGGTGTGGCGCTTCACATCAGACGCGAAAACAATCTCCTTGGTCTAGCGCTAGTGAAAAGGGGATAGACTCCCTCGCTGATTGGCTGATACCGATTTTAGGCCACCCCGACGACTTTACTTTTATAAATATACAATATTTATGAAAGATTTCTGAAGAGAAAGACAAACAATGTTTTGGGGGTAAAGTCTCTAAAACATCAAAAGTCAGTAGAAAATATATTCCTTTTGTATACCAGTGCGTGTATGTGTAAGTGTTTCAAGGGACATGGAAACTAATATACATATTTACCAACTCCTTCGCACGCGTAGGATGTGACACAATGTCAATTTCTTTTAAACTCCGCTTAAAAGGTTTGAATTCATAATTTTCCTTCTCCAAGACTGATTGTCTAACCAAGGTTAAAAGGCCCAGTCGGCCCTACTATTTACCCATAGCTGGAGGAAAAATAGTTGGATTTATACCTTTTCCAAGCACTGTGTGAAAATAGCCTCGTCCAGGATTTGAACTTGTCTTGTCATGTCATGTTCTTATGGCGGTAACCATTACATAACTTTCTTGTCGTAATCGGGAGCCATCATGGAACTTTGAACCTAACCCTTTATTTCCTCCACCGGGGTATCCTGTTCTCATTCGGCTAACCATAGATGGGGTAGGAGTTGTGTGGCTCCAGATGGGGACAATAGTCCGAATAACGTAGATAATACTAGCCTCCAGTGGAAAGTAATATATTTAAGAGTCTAGTATTAGCTGCGTTATTCGGACTATTGTCCCCATCTTCATTGTTATTTGTACAACGTTTCGGCCGATATACCCTCCGGCCTTCTTCAGGTATTTCTTGTCGGACTCGGAAACCTTCTCGGACTCGGGAACCTTCTTTTCGATCTCGGGAACTTTCTTGTCATAATCGGGAGCCATCACGGAACTTTGAACCTAACCCTTTATTTCGTCCACTGGGGTATCCTGCTCTCATTCCGCTAACTATAGCTGGGGTAGGAGTTGTGTGGTTCCCGATTACAACAAGAAAGTTCCCGAGTTCGAAAAGAAGGTTCCCGAGTCCGAGAAGGTTCCCGAGTCCGACAAGAAATACCTGAAGAAGGCCGGAGGGCATATCGACCGAAACATTGTACAAATAACAATGAAGATGGGGACAATAGTCTGAATAACGCAGATAATACTAATCATCAAACCTCATCTCAAACATTCAGAGAGATTTAAGAGTCTGTTTAACGCTGGAGTTTGTGAACAGGCTATTCTCATAACAAAACGAGGCAACGAAGTTACTCACCTGTACCTGTAATTTTAAACCCGTTAGATCATTGTGTCAGGCTAGCACACGGGTGACATAATGGATACCAAGATTTTTATATCATTTCTCTATGAGAAAGACAGATATAAAACTGTAGGAGAAATGCCTTTACATACAAAACATATTTGGACAATACTTTGTTACTTTCATATTTCCGATTTCTAAAACTCATTATATGCATGTTTTGTCTTTTTTCCAGCTATTTTGAGTAGACCCAAAATATTTTTCTTCCTCATCGATGTGTTTGGAGGCTTTGTAAACTACATTATCAATAAGTTATACCTACTTCAAAAAGCATGTCTTCTAATTACGACTGTGGCATCCGGGTTCATTTGGTTTTATTCTTATAAACATCATTACATCCCACAATACAATGATCCTTAAGGCACTGTATAAAGACTATATGCCTTAAGGATAATAGCATTGTGGGTTAGGGTTAATCTTATCATGTCATGTTCAGTTTTTATGACGGTAACCATTAAATCACATGCCGCCAGTGGAAAGTAATATATTCAAGAGTCTGTTAAAAAAAGGCTGTGTAAAACGCTGGAGTTAGTGTTGTATGTGGCGAGGAGTCGTAGAAGGGGAGTAGTCGGTAGCGTGATGACCTAGTAAGAGGTGAGAAGTGGAATGCGTTATTGATTCTGACTAACCCGTCCTGTGATCTGGGGTTCCCCTTCCTTGAATGAAAAAAAAAACGTAGATCTTTTTATAGGCAACCGCTGGATCAAAGTGGATCAACCGAAATTACTTTGTTTTGGGACACAAACACTTTTGATTGTTTTTTCTTCTTTTTTTTCCTAAATTACCCGAAGGCTACGCAAAGCCTTACAGTGTACGGAACATTTTACGATAAAATTTTCTCGAGCGTCACTGCATGAACATCGAGTTTTCTGTATTGTCAATTTAGTACCGCTACAAACAAACCCACAGCATCTGATAGTAAGTAGTAAAGTTGACAGAGTGGTCTATTGTCGGTATCAGCCGGACAGCAAGGGAATGTAACCCTTTTTCGCGAGACCAGGGAGATTGTTTAGCTGAGATGGAGCGCTACAACTCCTATCTGATCCCTACGTTACTACACATATCAGATTACCCAAGCTGTCCTACTCTTGTACTGATTTGACAAAGGCCGGTATCGAACCAGGAACCTTGCGATTCATGGGTGGATGCTCTACTGACTGAGCTAAACCGACAACATCAAATATATATCAGATAGAAGATCTGATGAATTCATTGGCAGTAAAAGCAAAAGCTTCAACATCTGTTAAATCCATCAAATCTTAATGTGTATAATAAATTGGTTGGTTGGTTGGTAAGATGGATGTATTTTCTGGCGTGTCAACATTTTCGTTATCTTATGACGAATATATTTTTGTTTAATTCATTATTGTTGTTACATTTTTTTTCCAGACCAGCTTTTTTCAAACACATCTCTCCTTAAATTCATCTGTTTTTTTTTAACAGGCATCACCACTCCAAGTCAAGGTGGACCTGGGAGCAATTGCAATAAAGGGGCATCTCACAAATTTCCAGAGCCCCAGAACCGGAACATCTCCACCAGATGCACGTCAACGTTATATCAAGGAAACCATACTCTTCTGCAACCGCCTTCTAGCACATATATGGTAAAAGGGTTGGGAATTTGCCATGAGAACAATACAGTCGGGACAATCATATAGGTGCTAGGGCTTGGCGCGACCAGCCGATTGGTCGTGGAGGGCCTCTCCGATCAGCATTCTAGCCCAATTAAGCGCCAAAATAGAATGTTGCATGTCATAGAATGCTCGGCCACCAGTATTTCGTCCTTATGCATCACGGTTACCATCCAGAGCCAACAGGTGGTTCTATGGGGGGGGGGTCTTTACTCCTTTGTAAATGTGCAATTGGCGTATTCTACAGCTCCACCCGGCAGAGCAAATAATATATATATATATTTACCAACCCCTCCGCATGGGCAGGATGTGACACAAGGTCAATTTTTTAAGCGGAGTTCAATAGGTTTGAATTCAGAGTTTTCCTTCTCCTAGACCGGTTGCCTAGCCAAGGTTAAATAGCCCAGTCTGCCCTACTATTTATCCATAGCTGGAGGGAGAGTATGATTCATACATTTCCCAAGGGTATTAGCGCTAAGTGAAATGCAATTATCACGTACAGGATTTGAACTCGGGGCGACGAGTCCATTTTCCATGACTTTAACCATTGTACCACGCGCTTCCAAGTGTGTCTATTTACTTTTAATATGTTCTGTATAGTGAGGTTAAGACTCATTGTTGGCACAAAGAAATATTGAAATAGAAAATAGGAAATAGACACATATATTCAATTACAAGTTTTGAATCTATTGTTATATGCAATGTTGAATGGCTTGTTGTTTAAAAACGCCAAATAAAGGTTTGGTATGTCGGTAATCTATTTACAAGTTTATCATCGCTTAAAAATCTGCTTACGTTGAAAGGCGTTCACTTGCTCAATCGGTTAACCTTGTATTTTATCTAATGCAAATAGTTTCAATGCTTCGTTCTAGGAGCTGATAAGTGGCAAGCACTTCTTTATGCAGTTCAAGGTATATCAGGTATTAAGTGTGAACTGAAAGGAGATGAGGTATTATTGTCGACATACGTGCCTCTGCAAATATGACTTATTCACTTTTTAATTTTCAGGTTTGTTACAGGTTGAAGAGATCTTCATCTGATGTGTCATCACCTATACTGAGTTAGAGACGAATTCTCTGTCAATACTCGTGGACTAATTTTCGGAAGATGCATAAATAATGTCCTGGTCATTATGCATATTTTTGAGTTTTATATTTCTTCAGAGCTAGTTGTATCCTTTATTCAAAGGGTATATTTAGAATTGGACTGATGAAATACTGACAAGTAGAAACCTTGTCTTTTTATTTTTCAAGGCTTGGAAAACGCCAAATTGTACAGCTGAGAAACGTACAAACTATGTTTTACTTTTATTTTTTTGGTTTTTCTTGTTTTTGGTTTTTTATTTTTAATTTATTTATTTTTTTGATTATGGGTCTTTTTTTTCTCATGTGTATTGATTATGAAGAGTAAGATTATTCAAAATCGTCTTTCATTTTCTTTTTTCTCGAGCAAATTACATTTAAGCTCATTATAATAAATCCTCAAATAGTGGCTTGTCTGAGTATATCACTATATATATATAAACTTCATCTGATGGGAGGCACCAGTTTCTGGAACTGTAGAGAGTGAAGAGTACTCTTTTATTACCGTAACTCCAGATCATCTATGCCCCAAGTAGTGGTAGTAATTCTCAACAGTCCCATTTATGGGTTGAATAAATGTTTGAAAGTTATAAGTATTGAATCGGAATTCTTGAAATACTATATATATGCAAATCCTTTGGAAACTATTAAGAACAGTTACTGGAAGCTGTAATTATTTACTACAGAATTTGGGTCATTTAGACTAACTAGTACAAAATAAAAAACACCCTCCGGGCGATGTAAAAAATAGATTTTTGAAACATATTGCCTGAGGGGTGTGAGTAAGGAAATTCAATGTCAGCGAGTTGTACCCTAAGTAAGTAAAATAATCAAATTCATTAAAGGATTGAAAAAGTAAAACAATTTGAAATGTAAACTTTAAATATGTATTAAAATAAAACAAACTATATATAGATATATAATACCAGTCATGTATTTATTAAAAGCTGTTTTAAAAACACATAAGGACTGTAATGTTTCATGTTCAAATTTTGAGTCTATTTATTCTATGTTATGACGATTTTTGGGTAATGTGACGTAAGCAGTGACGTAATTTTTGTTACAGACAAAAACCGGAAGCGAATCTCCATTATTAATAGATATACATCTAGTATTGGGTTGAACTGATAATATATTAGAACATCAGCGTACCGAATCCTTGTCTTTATTTTCAAGGCTTGGACAACAAAAAATGGTACTGCTGAGAAATATATACTTTGTTTTGTCTATTTGTGATATAATTTATCAATCAATTAATCCGAAAATTAAGGACCCCAAAGCGCTTGGGACGCAGTTAAACTGTTCATGCGGCTATTGGCATCCCTCTTGTATTTTCTATACATGCGCCTGTCTGTATGCCTGTTTAATATAACTGCGACTCAAATAAAGTTGTGAAGGTTTATCAATATGTTAAACAGGACACCAATCCTAAAATTGAACTACTTATTAAAATAAAAATAAAATTAAAATAGATAAATAGAGTATTTGTCTGAATCTTTTTGTGAGGAGACTTGATGTGTGTCATTTTGACTTTTCTTACGGTTGTCTACATCTTTATTGTGGCATCTAAAATCACAACGTTTCGGCCGCTATATCCTCCGGCCTTCTCGGACTAAATCAAATAATTTTTTAAGTAAATTACTTAAAAAAAAAAAATATCGAAAATAACTGATGTCATCGGATATTACGCCTCGAGTTGTACAGGAAACGCTAAGGAACACTTTTTTAATGGTCGTGATGCTCACCGTGAGGCATATGAAATTATAGGCGTGCAAAAACGATGACGTCATTATTTGAATGAGATCTTCAAATGTTCTTCGACGCCTTGTTTGATCAATAGACAAACTATTTAAATTGATTTCCCAGGTTGTGTCATTGCTATATTCGGTTATACAGGGAACACTTGAGAAAGGCTGGAGGAAATAGCAGCCGAAACATTGTAATTTTACATACCACAATAGAAATGAGGACAAGAGTCCGAAAAATCATAATTATATATAAATATATATTCTGAATTTAACATGAAAATTAAATTTTATGTTTATTGTATTCTTATCAATACCCTTCACTCATTCTCGAGCTTTGTTAAACCTACAGTTACAATATAATCATTTCGTTTGATGTAAATCCTGATCGGGAAAGATTCATTTAAGTTTCAAACGAATAGTATTAGATTCCATATTAGTTACCTTCCTTGATGGCCCCTTATCTATAAGTCCCCGTCCCCAAATCGTCACCGTCTCAGGACTTCCGGTGTTTTATATTTTCATCTCAGACACAGCAAGAATGACACGCTGTTTTTATCCCTCCTACTTCATCCAATAATTTGGACCATCACGTTTCACCCTTTACAGACAGTCAATTAACCTGTAGATGAATAGTGATTTATCTTTAGAGTTGTAAATTGCCGAGAAGCGTCTTATGAATTACCACCCAAAGATAGATGCATGCGTTTACAGAGAAAACAAGCATGTAGTTATGAAAATAAGCTATTTACAGAACCAAAATTCATAGATGCTTTTACCACCTATTCAAAATAATTACAACGTTGAACAGAAAATAAAACTTGAAATCACGGATCTTTGCAGCGGATGATGTCAGCGTGTCTAGTTTAGTTTCTCGGGGATATGATTATCGACATTTTGAAAGAAGCTGTTTTATAAATAAATTATTATATTTATACGAGGTACACAGGTAAGGCC
>CM042137.1:33510220-33554800 GCA_023376005.1 Doryteuthis pealeii
GGGCCTGGACACAAGGTCTCGTTTTAACGTGGCGCATACACAATTGCGTGATCTAGGATGGCCCCTTTGATCGACGCTCCCATCAATTGTACCTTTACCGGTCCAGAGGCCCGAAAGGCCACCAACGACCCCCCACCGACCGGGTATAGAAGGTAGGGTATTGCCTGCTCATCCCCACTATGAGCTGACACAAGTCTCGTGTTTACGTGCAATAAAAATTGCAAGATTGGGGGATGGCCCCTGGATCGATAGCCATTAACTGTACTTAACCGGCCAGAGGCCGAAGCCACACTGGACCCCCAGCCGAGCCGCGTATAGCAAGAAGGGTCAAAAGCATAGAATCTGCGAAAGATACTACACCTTGATCCTCCTTCACAATAGCTAGCGCAAGCTATGTAAACCAAAGAAGTTGTTAAAGGATTCTCTTGTATAACTTCTCCCGATCAGTGCATGTTGTTGGTTGGTGGTGATTTTACAGCACACATGCCTTGTTGGGTTATTTATACCAAAATGTTTTGCTTTATCTCTCTTGATGGGATTCAACCATTAACACGATTGCGAACACATTTTAACTCATTTTTCCTATTTAGCCCATACCAATTTTACTGCCTCCAGCGAACGGCGGGGTCAGCTATGTTGATAACTTGTAAAATCATAAATGAAATATTATGGATTATTCAATGCCAAAACCATCCTTGTGAAAACATTAGTGGACTCTTTGGAAAGGTAGACTCCCATTCATCCATACTATTGATAAAGGACACTACCTGTTCTTCAACAAGGATCTTTGACCAGTGAATAATCCATAAAATAATTCATTCGATTTTACAAGTAGTATCAACATAGACTGACCCGCCGTTCGGCCTGGGCGCTATCAGAAATATTTAGGAACATTGATATGGGCTATATAGGAAAAATGAGTGTAAAAACGTGTTCGAAAAATCGTGTAAAAATGTTAATACCCATCAAGAAGCGAATAAAGCAAAACATCTTGTATAAAATAACCAAACAAAGGCATTGTCGTGCTGTAAAATCCAACCACCAACCAACCAACATGAACTGATAGAGAAGAAGTGTATACAAGAGACATCCTATAAACAAAACTTCTTTGGTTTACATAAAGCATTGCAGCTATGTAGAAGAGATTCAAGTTGAGATATCTGTTCCAATTCTATGAATTGACCCTACTTCATACCCGGCCTCGCGGGCTGGCGGGTCCAGTGTGCTTCGGCCTTCGACGTAAAGTACAGTTAATGGGCATCGATCCAGGCCATCCCCCAGATCCTTGCAATTTAATGTGCACCAAAAAACGAGACCTTGTGTCCAGCCCTTCATAAGTGGGATGAGCAGGCAAATACCCTTACCTTCTATACCGGCCCCTCGGCTGGGTCCGTGTGCTTCGGCCTCTGGACCGTAAAGTACATATTAATGTAGCGTCGATCCAAAGGGCCATCCCCCCTAGATCGACGCATTTTTATGCGCCCACGTAAAAACGAGACCTTGTTGTCCAGCCCTCATAAGTGGGAGATGAGCAGAGCAAATACCTTAAAGTAAATGATTTTATCAAGTGTTCTACCTACAAGCGGACAGGACTTACACTATTATATTTCTTGATATCCTGAAATCACGTATCTTATATATATATATAATTAAATATATAATATAAATTGATACCAATAAGTAAGTAAAAAGCAAAGTGTGAGTGACACATTGTTGGGTAAAAACGAGGAGTCTATCCCCTTTCTCGCTCAGCGCTTTAAAACCAGGAATTGTTATGCTACTGAGTGGAGTGCTACACCTACCACTACCATCAGCCCCCTATATTATCGCACAGATCCAAGCTATGCTTCTCATGTGCAGGGTTGGCGAGGGCCGTAACGAACGGGAACCTGCCTTGCGATTCCCAGGTGGATGCTCTACCAAGAGCTAAACCAGCCCGATATATAAAAAAAAACACTTAAAAACAACTACATACCAATTGAAATATAAATATTCAATGAATGCTATTCTTTAACTTCTAGGCATAAAAAACGCAAGACGGGTGACACACCTTTACAATCAACCTTCGTGGATTATCTAATAACAAAAATCCATTCTTGTAGAAGAAGAGGAGTAGTACTATTTAACCCATAGCTGGGGGATACGGGGTTCATACCCTTAAAAAGTCTATTAGGTTCGAAAGGTAATAGCGAACTTGCATACTACGATGTTGCACCAGCACGTTAGCCACGACACCACAGGTATCCCCTCTGAAATCGGTTAACGACAAAACCTTGATCGGTAGGTATTTACCCAACCTATTTGGATAGGATACAAGGTTGCAAGTATAGGACATCCACCGGGGATCTACGGGACTAGCTTGCTAACCATTACGCCCTGATAGAACGCCCAATAAACTTGACTGCTATCAAAAATAAAAGGAAAATGTTGGCGTTATATTTGAATAAGATAAATAAATACTTGGATGAAACAACGATAAATTACCCAGCTTATTTTACTTTATAATATTATTCTTGATATCCTGAAAGCATCACTGTATCTTATTTAGATATATATATATATATATATATATATATATATATATATATATATATATATATATGCGACACTGCTTGGAGATTCGCTTCCGGTTTTTGTCTGTAACACAAACTGCGTCACTGCTTACATCACATTACCCAACACATAATCCAACGTCATAGCATAGAATAAATATACTCAAAATGTGAGCATGCAACGTTAAACAATCCTCATTGTTTCAATAAATAGATGCCCGGCGTTATATATTTATATATAGTTTGTTGTATTTTAATTAATAATGGAGATTCGCTTCTGGTTTTTGTCTGTAACACAAACTGCGTCACTGCTTACATCCACATACCCAACACATAATCCAACGTCATAGCATAGAATAAATATACTCAAAATGTGAGCATGCAACGTTAAACAATCCTCATTGTTTCAATAAATAGATGCCCGGCGTTATATATTTATATATAGTTTGTTTTATTTTAATATAATATTTACAGCTATCGGATATATATATATATATATATATATATATATATATATATATATATATATATATATATATATATATTTACAGCTATCGGAACTGTTTCCATTTCAAATTTTCTTTCTTTTCTTTCTTTCTTTCTTTTTACTCCTTTAATAAATTTGACGATTTTAAATACTTATGGTACACACTCTATGACATTGAATTTTCAGCTCCCATCCCCTCAGGCAATATCTTTCAAAACATTATTTTTACATCGCCCGGAGGGTGTCTTTTTATTTTGCTAGTTGTATATAATTGTGTAAAAGGAACAATTAGTAAACATATATGATGATGATATATCCGGTTTAAGGGATATATTATGAAGTTGTAGTAAGGTATATTATCGCAGGTAAATAGAAGCTGGTGCGTCGAGTAACAGTACGTCTTCCGAGCAGTCGGCGTGGTAGTCTTGCTAGTAGTCTAGTAGGCACTTGTACCACCACAGTGTCGAATATTTATGGAGGACACTATCCAATCAGATTATAGTGAGGGGGTACCTAGGTATTTACATATTCATTACATCAAATGAAAAGGGAACTATTCCTAGAGAGAGCGGCAAGCGGCATTGGCTTCCCTGTGAACTCGTATAAAACGGAGTTCATGTGTTTTAAACAAGATGGGGGTCTACACACTGGATGGTAAGCCTCTTAAATTAGTAGACCTGTTCACATACATAGGTAGTGTCGGGATTAGCGCCGTGAAGCACCATAGCCAACATGGGGGATATCTTCTAACTCCAGAGTACGGGTAAATTCGCTTTGTAAATATACCGGGGAAAATGTCCTAGTTCCGATATACAAGCGAATATACCTTTCAAGTACAAAGGGAAGATAATTTCAAGGGGACGGGAAAATACGCAAATTCAAATCGGATGCTGAATGAAAGAAAAAACCGATAACAAATACTAAAGTTTAACAATTTTAATGTAACAAATAAAATAGATAGAAGAAAGAAGAAGGAATGAATGTCAATTTGATAGAGGGTGGCGTAGTAACTAATAGATAGAAGAGAAAGAGATTTAGTTGTAAAGTTTGCAAAAAACGATGGTTTTGCGGGGGACTTAACTTTGGGTGAGCCCGGTAACAAGTGTTCATTTTTGTCGTAATTTCGAAGTTGTCAGATAGATGAATTTCGTAGTTCTTTGGTCGAAAGTTCTCAGATAGATGAATTTCGTAGTTACAATAAGGTAGCGTATGCTACAAATTTCCTTATTGTTCTTGGTTGTTGAATTTCGAGTGAGTGCCGGCTTGTCCTTTTTTCATACTTGAGGGAGTTAGACTCTAATTCCTCAAGGCATGGTTGAATTTATCGACCTGTGAGGTAGCATTGCTACAAAGATCCTCACAGGTGGCTGTCTGCTGCGACACTGCTTGGTTGATTTTCCTAACCCAGTGTGGTAGCGAAACGCTACGAAGTTCCACCCAGAGTAATGGCCAGCGCGACACTGAAGTTTCAAAGGCGAAATTCTCCCTTGCCCCTATCCGTGACGTCACATTTCTCTCTAAGCTTGGCCCTTTCCTTCCCCCAAAGGCGTACGTGTCGAAGGAACAATTATAGTGGGAGTTGTTCGCTTGGGTCAAATTCTGGGACAAAGCAGCAACCGAGACGTCATGGGCGTTTCTGAAGATTCTTCATATTTTTAATTTTAATTTTAATTTTAACAATATAAATTTTGATAGTAGTAATATCTCATCTCCAGAAAGCGATGTCAATTATATGCACAGGAAATGTTGGACTGCTATAGACAGATTATCCATCATATTGAAATCTGATTTCACTGATGAGATAAAGTAAAAATTCTTCCAAGAAATAGCCGTATCAGTACTACCGATGCGTACTGATCTTGGAGGCTGAACTCCATTAGAAAACAGCTGTATTCCACCTACCTCCTATTACTCAAACCATCCAAGTGAGACGAACATGCTGGACACTGCTGGAGAAGCAAGCACTAACTTATACGTGACGTTCTCCCGTGGACACGTACACATGGACGAACCAGTGTTGGTTTACGAGTAAAAACTTACATCAATCAGCTCTGTACTGACTCTGGATGCTGTGAGGAGAACCTGCCAGGGGCGATGACCAATAGAGAAGGCATGCAAGAAAAAGTCACGGGAATATGTGCTGTCAGTGCGACCTGATGATAATGATGATGCTAATAATAGTTTATAGTGGGCGTTCCATGGAGTAATGATTAAGCTCGTCTCGTAGATCTATAAATATTGAATATCAAGTTCGATTCTCGCTAGATGCCCATACTTGACACCTTGTTTCCCATCCTACCTATGATTTGGGTAAATACCTACTATAAGTTAAAGTGGGCGTCCCATCTATCTATCTATCTATATATATATAAAGGAATTTCAAATTAGTTTGTCCGGAGGAATCTTCGAAAATAAAACAATTAACGACAAAGTAAATAGATATACGTATTAAATATCACCATGGCTCGGTTCGAAAGTAAAAAATAATGAAGGTTTGATTTATATTTTAAAAGAAAGTTGTTTGTGCAATTACGATAAAATAGCATTAGAAATGTACAACTGACATTTTTAAAGGCGTTCCTAGCTAAAACGCCACGGAAGATTAAAACAATCAATTTTTTTTTCTTCGTGTTAACAACTGTTCATTTGTTTTTTTAATTATTGAGTTTCAAATATTAGATACACAACTGTTAGATCTTTAAAAAATTATATTTATTTGTTAATTTTTCATATCTAATTTAAAAATAACAATCAAATGATAAAATATCAATAATACATTTTTAATTAATTAAAGCTGTCGTAAATATTTCATTGAAAGTATTTTAAATTTTAAAAAAAATCATAGCCTTCAAAAATAAATTAAAATATAATTTCATTGAAAAATTGTTTATTGAATCTGATTTTTTTTTTATTGTTACACAGCTTTTTTCTGGACTCTTTAAGAATTAAATTTATCACTTAGTTTATTTTAAAACTTCCGTGCCAGAAAAAAAAAGAAAAAAAAGTCGTCATTTCTCTTTAGTAAGATAAGTTTCGATTTTATTTTATTTTAATTCAATTAACATTTTTGCATTTAATATGTAGGAGACATTAAATTTCTTTTAATTTTAATTTTTAATTTAAAAAAAAATGACATACAATTACTTCTAACTATAGTTGTTTACTTTTTAGCAAGAGATATAGTTATTATATAGTAATATTAGTAGTAATACGGCATGAAATTACGGTGAAATACAAAATTCTTTCTAAGATTAGTTTAGATTTTTAGATTCTTTTTTTTTTTTTTTTGCAATTGATATTTTAAATAAGAGACATTAATTTTTCACAAACGTTTCATGTGCACTTTTTTTATTTAAAAATTAAAATTTACATAGTTATGTTGGTGTCCGTAAACAAACCACCAATTTTCCCTGTGAAATTTATCCCCCACCTATATTTAACACAATGAAACTTACATAACGGTTAATATTATCTTGAAAATTTTTTGTCCATTCGAAAGAAAAAACATTAAACAAACTCTTGATGATTTAAAAAAAAAAATTCAGCTTACGGGAATAATGAAAATTATGATTGAAAAACAATGTTTTCATTTTTGCACCGTTAAATCAACTGAAATTTAACGTAGCCAAAAACAACTTACGACAAAAGGATTTTTTAAAAATTCTATGAAAAATCAATTAATGGTCCGATTTCCACGAAAATAATACTAATGCAGAAGAGCGCGCAAGAGATAATACCATTAGATTTCGTATAAAAATCCATTACATTTTACTGAAATACCTGAACTTTGAGATATTTGAGTAAGTGGGTTAGAATTAGGCTATACTTAGTATAGTATATTATTTTTTATTAAATTATTATAGTTTAATTTGATATTCGATCGGCTATGCTTTGAATTAATAATGTTAATTTTTTTTTCTTGCTTTGAAATATTAATTTGAGATTTAGCAAATCGCGCCATTTATATTCTATTTTAAAAAATAGTTAATTATTGAATTAAATTTCTTACTATATCATTATGTGATGTCATTCCCTCTACTCTGACGAAAAAAAAAATTCCCTGACTTCCCACCTGGCCGGATTAAAATAAGATGTTTTTTACGTGGTGATTTTTATGAATCATCCTGCGAGGATCGAACTCGCTATTCAGTAGTAATAGATCTGCAAACGATTATTAAACCATGTTTTTTTTTAAAAATATATACACATTAAATATTACCACGCTTGGTTTTTGAGCAAAAAAATAGAGATTTGATTTATATACAAGATAATTGAAATATAAAATTTAAATGATAACAGCATGGATTTTTTTCATTTAATATTTTAAATAGTAGACATTAACATTTCTTTTCAGAGTAACTGGATCAATGCAAGGTCTAGTTTTGTTTACATAGGGACTTAAATGGGGCACCCCACGAGGATTCAATTTACGATTTAGTAATAATGGATCTGCGGGACTAACTTTGAAAAATCCCCTCTACCCAGGATACGCCGGGTAGCCACTACTAGTAGTGAGATAATTGTTAGCAAACTAGTCTCGCAGATATATTACTACTGAATAGTGAGTTAGATATTTGCTAGATGTCTCATAATTGCGACCCTGTTCCACATCCTACTCGTGGAAAACAAGATGGGGAAATACCTACTATAGTTTAAAATTTACAAATGTATCTTTTGAGAAAACCAATGAACTTTTATTTTAATATTTTTGTAGAATAATCATACTAAGTCCAATTACCGTCGAATTGGCAAGACAAGACAACAAGCAGTTGTAACCCAATACGATTCTGGTATGTTGTAAAGACCACTGCAAAGTGGCAGGATTTATGGAGCCTCAGAGGATCATACAAACCAAGCAGCCAATCAGGACTCAGGGAATGGAATCACCCAAATGCATGAGTGGACTGTTCTGAATTCCCATAAGTACCAGTTGTCTTGACACTGGTTCAGTTGTGCTTGGCCAGTTACACGGTTCAAACCAATTGCTGACTGACTGACTGACTGACTGACTGACTTCAATAATTTTAATGATTTTATATTATTATCATGGATCTTCTGACACCCGGGATTTTAATGTTCGTGTGACTTCATAGTTCATTTTATATAATAGATATTTGAAAACAAAGACGATTATCTGTCTGAATTTTTTAGAGGAGGCTGCATAATTGTATTATTTATATATTTCCGACTGTTTTTCTCATCTTTATTGTCATATACGCAACATTTCGGTCGATGTACCCTCCGGCCTTCTTCAGGTATTTCTTGTCGAACACGGAAACCTTCACGTCGAACACGGGATCCTTCATGTCATAATCAACAGCCTTCACGCAACTTCGAACCGAACCTTTTATGTAACCCATTGGAGTAGATTGTTCTCATTCCGTTATGCATGACTGGGGGCAAGTGTTCAGTTATGTTAAGTATTCTATGTTATTTTCGCCTGTAGCCAGGATTGAACCAGTAACCTTCAGATGATTGTTATTAAGAACTGTATTAGCTCAATCCTTATATCCATTGCGTCATGTGTCGAGTTTGACTAGAAACGCCTGATGAAAAGTTGCGTATATATATTTACCAACTCCTCTACACGAGCAGGATGTGACACAAGGTCAATTTTTAAGCGTTTTTTAACAGGTTTGAATTCGCAGTTTTCCTTCTCCTGGACTGGTTACCTAGCCAAGGTTAAAGAGCCCAGTCTGCCCTACTATTCACTCATAGCTGGAGGGAGAGTTATTGGATAATACCTTTCCCAGGGGTATTAGCGCTATATGAAATGCAAACAGCTTCGCACATGATTTGTACTAGGATCGACGAGTCCATTTCCTATAACCATTTCAACAGATTTATAGGAAAAGAATTTTTATTTTTGTAATTAATATTGTAAATTTTCTATTTTTTGTTTTTCTTATATATAAAGTAAAAAAGTATGAACGGTTGTAAGGTTTTATTTTTAATTTTTTTAAAAATGTAAAAAATTAAAAATTTGTTCGGAAGTATATAACAGAAAATGTCATGTGAAGGGGATTTTATGGTTTCTGACTACGATTGTCGCTAAATAAGGGGATATATTAAAAAAGCCTTGTCTTTGGGGTATGGTTTTATGGGTAAGAATAACGCAAGATTCCATAATTCTACGTAGTGCTCTATCCTGTATGTGGGTTAATATTTTGGCACCTTTATAACCATTATACCACGCATGTTGCGTATATAACAATAAGGATGAGGACAAAAGTCAGAAAACTCTAGGTAATACAAATGACGATTGTAGTTTTCGTATTTCAATTTTTAGTTTTCACTTTCATGTGTCTCTTAACTTTAGTTCCTGTTCTTTTTGGTGTAGCATAAATTGCTTTATGTCTTCAATTTGTGTAGTTAAATTGCTTCACCTATTCGATTCGTCCTGATTTGATAACCTGAAGAGGTTAATGGGTGTGAGATTAGACCTTGTAGAGATAAATAACCTCGATGTAAGTACGCATATATAAGGAAGAAATAAAATAGGAAAAGGTAGCTTTTAACAATAAAACAAATTTTATACAAAAAAAAAGGCCGGGTTAGTTCAGTCGGTAGAGCGTTCGGCTAGAAATCACAAGGTTCCTAATTCGCCGGTCCTCACCAACTCAGCGTATGAGTAGCACCGGGTTCTGTGCGGTAAAGTAAGGAGCTGATGGTAGGTGTGGCGCTTCACATCAGACGCAAAAACAATCTCCTTGGTCTAGCGCTAGTGAAAAGGGGACTCCCTCGCTGATTGGCTGATACCGATTTTAGGCCACCCGACGACTTTACTTTTATAAATATACGATATTGATGGAGAAAGACAAACAATGTTTTGGGGTAAAGTCTCTAAAACATCAAAAGTCAGTAGAAAATATATTCCTTTTGTATACCAGTGCGTGTATGTGTAAGTGTTTCAAGGGACATGGAAACTAATATACATATTTACCAAAAGGTTTGACATAATGTCAATTTCTTGCTTAAAAGGTTTGAATTCATAATTTTCCTTCTCCAAGACTGATTGTCTAACCAAGGTTAAAAGGCCCAGTCGGCCCTACTATTTACCCATAGCTGGAGGAAAAATAGTTGGATTTATACCTTTTCCAAGCACTGTGTGAAAATAGCCTCGTCCAGGATTTGAACTTATCTTGTCATGTCATGTTCTTATGGCGGTAACCATTACATAACTTTCTTGTCGTAATCGGGAGCCATCATGGAACTTTGAACCTAACCCTTTATTTCCTCCACCGGGGTATCCTGTTCTCATTCGGCTAACCATAGATGGGGTAGGAGTTGTGTGGCTCCAGATGGGGACAATAGTCCGAATAACGCAGATAATACTAGCCTCCAGTGGAAAGTAATATATTTAAGAGTCTAGTATTAGCTGCGTTATTCGGACTATTGTCCCCATCTTCATTGTTATCTGTACAACGTTTCGGTCGATATGCCCTCCGGCCTTCTTCAGGTATTTCTTGTCGGGCTCGGAAACCTTCTCGGACTCGGGAACCTTCTTTTCGAACTCGGGAACTTTCTTGTCGTAATCGGGAGCCATCACGGAACTTCGAACCTAACCCTTTATTTAGTCCACGGGGGTATCCTGTTCTCATTCCGCTAACTATAGCTGGGGTAGGAGTTGTGTGGTTCCCGATTACAACAAGAAAGTTCCCGAGTTCGAAAAGAAGGTTCCCGAGTCCAAGAAGGTTCCCGAGTCCGACAAGAAATATCTGAAGAAGGCCGGAGGGCATATCAACTGAAACATTGTACAAATAACAATGAAGATGGGGACAATAGTCCGAATAACGCAGATAATACTAATCATCAAACCTCATCTCAAACATTCAGAGAAATTTAAGAGTCTGTTTAACGCTGGAGTTTGTGAACAGGCTATTCTCATTCCAAAACGAGGCAACGAAGGTACTCACCTGTACCTGTAATTTTAAACCCGTTAGATCATTGTGTCAGACTAGCACACGGGTGACATAATGGATACCAAGATTTTTATATCATTTCTCTATGAGAAAGACAGATATAAAACTGTAGGAGAAGTGCCTTCTTTTTATTTACATACAAAACATATTTGGACAATACTTTGTTACTTTCATATTTCCGATTTCTAAAACTCATTATGCGCATGTTTTGTCTTTTTTCCAGCTATTTTGAGTAGACCCAAAATATTTTTCTTCCTCATCGATGTGTTTGGAGGCTTTGTAAACTACATTATCAATAAGTTATACCCACTTCAAAAAACATGTCTTCTAATTACGACAGTGGCATCCGGGTTCATTTGGTTTTATTCTTATAAACATCATTACATCCCACAATACAATGATCCTTAAGGCACTGTATAAAGACTATATGCCTTCAAGGATCATAGCATTGTGGGTTAGGGTTAGTCTTGTCATGTCATGTTCAGTTTTTTATGACGGTAACCATTACATCACATGCCGCCAGTGGAAAGTAATGTGATAAACAGGATTAGTATGCAAGCGTATGGTGATGAGGAAAAACAAAACACAGATTTTAAGTTTCAAAATTGTATTGAAAAAGGAACATGAAAGGTGAGGAAAAGATAGAGATGAATTTAAAGGATAATTTGGGTGATAGTTGTGTCTTGAATAAAAAGTCAGTGAGTGTCCGGTGGCCGAATCAGTGGCAGTGTTTAGGTGTTGATTAGGCGAGCTTGTCTTGTGTTTTTAGTAGTCGTTAGCGGTTGCTGAACGAAGTGGAATTGTTCGTCTGTTCACGAACATTTTGGATGAAAATGCGAATTTTATTTACAATTTTTATTTTCTTTATTGTTAGGAATTGATTATCAAAGCGGAACTCCCAATCGGAGTCCATGCGCAGATATGTGTTAAAATGGTCATTCTGTTTTAGGCTATGATGGAGTAAACTTCCGATTTGGCGTCTCCGCCTTATGTTTGTTTTGTTGACGAGTGTATGTATCTTTTATTATTGCAGTGTGTGTGCGAATTAAAATGCTGAATTAGTGAATCGAGAGAAATCTACATTTGCTTATGCAACAGAAATATATTCAAGAGTCTGTTAAAAAAATCTGTGTAAAACGCTGGAGTTAGTGTTGTATGAGGCGAGGAGTCGGTAGGATGTTGAAGTCGTAGAAGGTGAGTAGTCGGTAACTGACCTAGTAAGAGTTGAGAAGTCGAATGCGTTACTGATTCTGACTAACCCGTCCTGTGATCTGGGGTTCCCCTTCCTTGAATGGAAAAAAACGTAGATCTTTTTTTAGGCAACCGCTGGATCAAAGAGGATCAACCGAAATTACTTTGTTTTGGGACACAAACACTTTTGATTGTTTTTTTTGTTTTTTTTCGTTTTTTTCCTAAATTACCCGAAGGCTACGCAAAGCCTTACAGTGTACGGAACATTTTACGATAAAAATTTTCTCGAGCGTCACTGCATGAACATCGGGTTTTCTGTATTGTCAATTTAGTACCGCTACAAACAAACCCACAGCATCAGATAGTAAGTAGTAAAGTTGGCAGAGTGGTCTATTGTCGGTATCAGCCGGACAGCAAGGGAATGTAACCCTTTTTCGCGAGACCAGGGAGATTGTTTAGCTGAGATGGAGCGCTACAACTCCTATCTGATCCCTACGTTACTACACATATCAGATTACCCAAGCTGTCCTACTCTTGTACTGATTTGACAAAGGCCGGTATCGAACCCGGAACCTTGCGATTCATGGGTGGATGCTCTACTGACTGAGCTAAACCGACAACATCAAATAGATATCAGATAGAAGATCTGATGAATTCATTGGCAGTAAAAGCAAAAGCTTCAACATCTGTTAAATCCATCAAATCTTAATGTGTATAATAAATTGGTTGGTTGGTAAGATGGATGTATTTTCTGGCGTGTCAACATTTTGGTTATTTTATGACGAATATATTTTTGTTTAATTCATTATTGTTGTTACATTTTTTCCAGACCAGCTTTTTTCAAACACATCTCTCCTTAAATTCATCTGGTTTTTTTTTTTAACAGGCATCACCACTCCAAGTCAAGGTGGACCTGGGAGCAATTGCAATAAAGGGGCATCTCACAAATTTCCAGAGCCCCAGAACCGGAACATCTCCACCAGATGCACTTCAACGTTATATGAAGAACACCATACTCTTCTGCAACCGCCTTCTAGCACATATATGGTAAAAGGGTTGGGAATTTGCCATGAGAACAATACAGTCGGGACAATCATATAGGTGCTAGGGCTTGGCGCGACCAGCCGATTGGTCGTGCAGGGCCTCATACCTTTCCCAAGGGAATTAGCGCTAAGTGAAATGCAGTTACCACGTCCAGGATTTGAACTCGGGGCGACGAGTCCATTTTCCATGACTTTAACCATTACACCCACGCGCTTCCAAGGCGTCTATTTACTTTTAATATGTTCTGTATAGTGAGGTTAAGGACTCATTGTTGGCACAAAGAAATATTGAAATAGAAAATAGGAAATAGACACATATATTCAATTACAAGTTTTGAATCTATTGTTATATGCAATGTTGAATGGCTGTTGTTTAAAACGCCAAATAAAGGTTGGTATGTCGGTAATCTATTTACAAGTTTATCATCGCTAAAAATCTGCTTACGTTGAAAAGGCGTCACTTGCTCAATCGGTTAACCTTGTATTTTATCTAATGCAAATAGTTCAATGCTCGTTCTAGGAGCTGATAAGTGCAAGCACTTCTTTATGCAGTTCAAGGTATATCAGGTATTAAGTGTGAACTGAAAGGAGATGAGGTATTATTGTCGACATACGTGCCTCTGCAAATATGACTTATTCACTTTTTAATTTTCAGGTTGTTACAGGTTGAAGAGATCTTCATCTGATCTTCATCCTATACCGAGTTAGAAGACGAATTCTCTGTCAATACTCGTGGACTAATTGTAGATAGTCTTTGTCGGAAGATGCATAATAAATGTCTTGGTCATTATGCATATTTTTGAGTTTTATATTTCTTCAGAGCTAGTTGTATCCTTTATTTAAAGGTATATTTAGAATTGGACTGATGAAATACTACAAGTAGAAACCTTGTCTTTTATTTTTCAAGGCTTGGACAACGCCAAATTGTACAGCTGAGAAACGTACAAACTATGTTTTACTTTTTATTTTTTTTGGTTTTCTTGTTTTTGTTTTTTATTTTTATTTATTTATTTTTTTGATTATGGGTCTTTTTTTTGCTCATGTGTATTGATTATGAAGAGTAAGATTTTTCAAAATCCTCTTTCATTTTCTTTTTTTTTCTCGAGCAAATTACATTTAAGCTCATTATAATAAATCCTCAAATAGTGTTTGTCCTGAGTATATCACTATATATATAAACTACATCTGATGGGGAGGCACCAGTTCTGGAACTGTGAGGAGTGAAGAGTACTCTTTTATTACCGTAACTTCCAGATCATCTATGCCCCAGAGTGGTAGTAATTCTAACAGTCCCATTTATGGGTTGAATAAATGTTTGAAAGTTATAAGTATTGAATCGGAATTCTTGATACTATATATATGCAAATCATTTGGAAACTATTAAGAACAGTTACTGGAAGCTGTAATTATTTACTACAGATTTGGTCATTTAGACTAACTAGTACAAAATAAAAAACACCCTCCGGGCGATGTAAAAATAGATTTTTGAAACATATTGCCTGAGGGGTGTGAGTAAGGAATTCAATGTCAGCGAGTTTGTACCCTAAGTAAGTAAAATCATCAAATTCATTAAAGGATTAAAAAATAAAACAATTTGAAATGTAAACTTTAAATATGCATTAAAATAAAACAAACTATATATAGATATATAATACCAGTCATGTATTTATTAAAAGCTGTTTTAAAAAACAATAAGGACTGTAATGTTTCATGTTCAAATTTTGAGTCTATTTATTCTATGTTATGACGATTTTGGGTAATGTGACGTAAGCAGTGACGTAATTTTTGTTACAGACAAAAACCGGAAGCGAATCTCCATTATTAATAGATATACATCTAGTATTGGGTTGAACTGATAATATATTAGAACATCAGCGTATCGAATCATTGTCTTTATTTTAAAGGCTTGGACAACAACAATGGTACTACTGAGAAATATATACTTTGTTTTGTCTATTTGTGATATAATTTATCAATCCATTAATCCGAAAATTAAGGACTCCAAAGGCGCTGGGGACGCAGTTAAACTGTTTATGCGGCTATTGGCATCCCTCTTGTATTTTCTGTACATGCGCCTGTCTGTATGCGTGTTTACTATAACTGTGACTCGAATAAAGTTGTGAAGGTTTTATCAATATGTTAAACAGGAGACCAATCCTAAAATTGAACTACTTATTAAAATAAAAAAACAAAATTAAAATAGATAAATAGATTATTTATCTGAATCTTTTTGAGAGGAGGCTTAATGTGACTTTTCTGACGGTTGTCTACATCTTTATTGTGGCATCTAAAATCACGTTTCGGCCGCTATATCCTCCGGCCTTCTCGGACTAAATCAAATAATTTTTTAAGTAAATTACTTAAAAAAAAAAAAATATCGAAAATAACTGATGTCATCGGATATTACGCCTCGAGTTGTACAGGAAACGCTAAGGAACACTTTTTTAATGATCGTGATGCTCACCGGGAGGCATGTGAAATAATAGGCGTGCAAAAAAGATGACGTCATTATTTGAATGAGATCTTCAAATATTCTTCGACGCCTTGTGTTGATCAATAGACAAACTATTTAAATTGATTTCCCAGGTTGTGTCATTGCTATATTCGGTTATACAGGGGAACACTTGAGGAAGGCTGGAGGAAACAGCAGCCGAAACGTTGTAATTTTACACACCACAATAAAATGAGGATAAGAGTCCGAAAAATCATAATTATGTATAAATATATATTCTGAATTTAACATGAAAATTACATTTTATGTTTATAGTATTCTTATTAATACCCTTCACTCATTCTCGAGCCTTGTTAAACCTTCAGTTATAATATAATCATTTCGTTGGATGTAAATCCTGACTTCGGGAAAGATTCATTTAAGTTTCAAACGAATAGTATTAGATTCCATATTAGTTATCTCCCTTAATGGTCCCTTATCTATAAGTCTTCGTCCCCAAATCGTCACCGTCTCAGGACTTCCGGTGTTTTATATTTTCATCTCAGACACAGCAAGAATGACACGCTGTTTTTATCCCTCCTACTTCATCCAATAATTTGGACCATCACGTTTCACCCTTTACAGACTGTCAATTAACCTCTAGATGAATAGTGATTTATCTTTAGAGTTGTAATTGCCGAGAAGCGTTTATGATTACCACCCAAAGATGATGCATGCGTTTACAGAGAAACAAGCATGTAGTTATGAAAATAAGCTATTTACAGAACCAAAATTCATAGATGCTCTTACCACCTATTCAAATAATTACAACGTTGACAAGAAAATAAAACTTGAAATCACGGATCTTTGCAGGCGGATGATGTCAGCATGTATGGTTTAGTTTCTCGGGGGATTATGATTATCGACATTTTGAAAGAAGCTGTTTTATAAATTATTATATTTATACGAGGGTAACCCCCAAAGGTAAGGCCTCCAAAATTAATTAAAACCAATATTTTCGCATTGTTTATTTTCATAAGTTCATATTGCTATTCCTCACGTCGTAATATTGTAACTATTTAAATAGGTGGTAAAAGCATCTATGATGGATATGAAGTCATTTTACCGTAGAGATTCATGTAAGACATGATGATGATGATGATGATGATGATGATGAGAAAACAACGTATTGACACATTCATAAATTTTTATTCGAGCTAAAGTTGAGCATATATATGTTGTATACCCTTCTCATTACTTCTTTACTTCTTACTTCTTCTGTTCTTCTAGGTCTCTTCTAACGTCTGGACTTCTCTTGGGGACTTCGTGTCTGGTCTTCATTGGGGATTTCTTTTCATCAGAAGCCCTGTGTCATTGGTAGTTTTTTAGATAATAACACAAGACTTCGATTTACTTTGATCATATTTTATTCTCGAAATCCCCCACCAGACTACCTGCGCAATCGGAGCGTGTATAACACGACTCACCACCGTCGTGGTTTCTCGCCGACTGATTAAAATCTATTTCTAATCTAAACCGGAAGAGGGTCTTCTCCACCGATTCTCACGGTATCCACCGAAGGAAGGATCAGGACAGGTCAATCCTTGTCATTCAAATCCTTCAAGGCCATGGGCTGCAGCTTATAACGGCCATTTTGATTTCTACACTATTGCACATAAATATTAGGTTTCTAATAATTATGTAACATATATCTACCAATTCCTTGTTCTTCTTTGTTGCTCTTCTTTAAAAAATAAAACAAAAATTCAAAATTTATGAGATTAAAAAAAGCACAGTTACGTAACAGGATGGCTCGTTAATTGCTGTCAGATCCAATTTTGAAAACAAATCATCATAGAGGCTATTTACAAAAAAGTTGGCACGTTACAATCTTCCGTGAAACGGATCTATAGATAAATACATAGATATGAATAAACGAGATAGGTAGATAAGTAGATAGATATATTTTGAATGCAAGACATCAGAGAGGCTATATAACAACAATTAGGCTTGCTACAATCTATCTTGGAATATAAACAAACTGATACACCCCTGGAACTAAGAAATACCCTTTAATCTCACACACCCCCCGACTGAAAAATATGACCAACACACTACACTGTCGGCTGGTCACGTCAAGCGCTAGCACCTATATGATTTTCCCAACCCTATTGCCCTTATGGCAAGCCCCAACCCCTTTTTATCATATGGGTGCTAGAAGGCGGTGGCTGCGGGTCTACATGTCCTGGGGATGACGTTATCTGATAGTGAGGTTCCAGTTTTGGATGTTTGGGGAATGTGGAGCACCCCTTCATCACCATTGCTCCCTGGTCCACTCTGATCCGGAGTGGTAGTACCTGTTAGGGTCCCATCTATGGGTTAAATAGAAAAATGTATTTATAAAAAAATTGTATTATCCATTAAGAATTGATTTATTTCAAAACTTTATCGGCATTAAATGACCCACTGAGGTTGATATGCCGTAAAACAAACCAAACCAAACCAAACCAACCAAACATTTGCACTGACCGATGTATATAAAAATTATTTTGAAATTCACCCATTTTTGAAATGGCACACAATGAAAATAAATTTAAGTGTCACTTATCTAACGTTCGTTAATCCCAGCCTTACCATATACAATATCCATTACTAATACTAAAAACTTTTATTTAAAAAAAATGCTGAATTATGGGAAAATTGCGGTCCCAAATACCGCTAAGAAAGGAATAAAAGACAAGACAAGAGTTGTATATTTTAAAAGGGGTTTAATGATGCGAAGGGTTGCTAAAACTTATTGCTTTAGCGGTCTCAAGTCACACATATATATAAAAGTAACATTTCAGGAACACACTTATCTTTGTGCAGAATTCATGCTGGGGTAAAGAGTTCTGGTTGTATTAGTTATAGGCTCATTCGTTGTTGGGTCTGCTACTACGTTCCCCCAAATTTGGAGGGGGGCTGTCTGTGTTGGTCTGTTGTATCAACCGTCTCTGCTGCTGTCTAGTTATGTTCTCCCAGAAGGGACGTCTGATTTCTTCGACTCCTTTCACTGTTCTAAGAATTGTGGCCCCTGCCAGTTGCTGCTTCCGGGTTCTATCAGGGGAGGTTAACACATATTTTTCATAGAATATTTTCAGTTTAGAAATTTATCAAAAATCAAATATTTACAATTGTTAATTGTTATTTAATTCCTCCAAGCCGTAACAATATCAGTGCTACTGTACGGCTGCACCACTTTGACACCAGCGAAGCGCTTCGAGGGAAGCTACAGAAGAATGCTGTGCGCTGTCTTGAACAAATCTAAGAAGCTGCACCCCCACCCCCCAAAAAAATCTGTACGGTCACTTGCCCATTATCACATAAATCATTCGAGTAAGACGAACAAGACATGCTGAACACTGCTGACGAACTCATAAGTGGCATTCTTTTGAGGACACTAACTCATGTGCAGGCCGACCAGCAAAACCCACTTTAACTAACTCGGTGATGATTCTTGATGGGACGCAGAAGACCTTCCGGGGTTGGCGAGAGAGTCATGGATATCCGTGATGTCAGCACAACCTGGTGACGACGACGACGATGATGATGATGATGATGATGACGACTTTAAAAGCCAACATCTATTAATAATGGAGATTCGCTTCCGGTTTTTATCTGTAATAAAAATTACGTCACTGCTTACGTCACATTACCCAAAATCGTCATAACATAGAATAAATACACTCAAAATTTGAACATGCAACATTAGACAATCCTCATTGGTTTTTTTTAAAAAGTTTTAATAAATATACGACTGGTATTATATATCTATATATAGTTTGTTTTATTTTAATACATATTTAAAGGTTACATTTCAAATTGTTTTATTTTTTTATTCCTTTAATGAATTTGATTATTTTACTTACTTAGGGTACAAACTCGCTGACATTGAATTTTTTACTCCCACCCCTCAGGCAATATGTTTCAAAAATCTATTTTTACATCACCCGGAGGGTGTTTTTATTTTGTACTAGTTCATATAATTCTATTCGAACTAAAGTTGGACATGTATATTAGCAAATTCCTTATTCTTCTTAGTTGCTCTTCTTTATAAAAAAACAAAAACAGTCGGGTAACAAGATAGTTACCTCGTTAATCCCTGTCAAGGACAATTTAGAATACCAAACATCATAGAGGCTATACACCAAAGAATTGGCACGCTATAAGCTCTCTTTATACAGAAACAGATTTATACATAGATAGCTAGATAGATACATACGAAGAGGCCATGATAGCAACAGATAGATAGATAGATAGATAAATAGATAGAAATGGACCAATATAGGTAAATTGGTAGGTAGATATATTTTAGATACGAAATAGCATACACTATCAAATAGTTGGCACGCTAAAATTTCTACTGAAAGAGGAATAGATAGATAGATAGATAGATAGATAGAGAGAGAGAGAGAGAGAGAGAGAGAGAGAGAGAGAGAGAGAGAGAGAGATGAATAGACAGTGATAGGTAGTTTGTTAGATTTTGAATATAAAACAACATAGAGGCTAGATACCAAAATGTTGGCACACAACAATTTTTTCTAGAAACAGGAACAGATAGATAGATAGATAGATAGAGAGAGAGAGAGAGAGAGAGAGAGAGAGAGAGAGAGAGAGAGAGAGAGAGAGAGAGAGATGAATAGACAGAGATAGGTAGATTGTTAGATAGATGGATGTAAATGGACCGAGATAGATAGATAGATAATTTAGTTATTTTTAATGGCATATCACCCCATGTGAGTTATTCAATGCTAAATCTTGTCATGTTGTATATATGATTTGTAAGCGAATATTTTGTAGTTAAATATTTTGTTTTTAAACGAATTGTTAGAAAGCGAGACAACAATTGGTACTCAATTTTGTTTTACTGGTGTATTTTTTGTACATTGTTCTGTAGACGTATTCAATATCCGATTCTTAATTTTCGGTATATTCTTATTTTTCTCAAAAAGAATAAAGGAAAATCTATGTTAACGTTTTCAAATTAATCTTTCATGTTATTTGCATTGAAAAACCGTTTTCTAACCCATAGATGGGACCCTAATAGGTACTACCACTCCAGATCAGAGTGGATATGGGAGTAATGGTGATGAAGGAGTACTCTACACTCCCCACTGCTCCAGAATTGAAACTTTACCACTAGATACAGTTTAACGTCATACCCAGGACGCTGATGATGATTGGTTTGGTTTGTTTTGTTTTACGGCATATCAACATCAGTGGGCCATTTAATGCCGATAAAGTTTTGAAATAAACCAATTCTTAATGGATAATACAATACACACCGGGCCAGAGTGGACCAGAGAGCAATGGTGATGAAGGGGTGCTCCACATTCCCCAAACCTCCAAAACTGGAACCTCACCATCAGATATAGTTTAACGTCATTCCCAGGACATGTAGACCCGCAGCCACTGCCTTCTAGCATCCATATGATAAAAAAGGGTTGGGGCTTGCCATAAGGGCAATAGGGTTGGGAAAATCATATAGGTGCTAGGGCTTGACGTGACCAGCCGATTGATCGGAGGGGGCCTCTCCGACCGCCCGTCTAGCCCAAGATAGGGCCAAAGTGGAGTATTGCATGTCATTAACTGCTCATCCACCTAGGCTCTATCCTTAAGCATCACGGGTCGCCATCCACGGCAAACAGGTGGCCCCATTGGGGGAGTCTTACCCCTCTGCAGAGGTGCAGTCGGTGCATTCTAACGCCCCAGCCGACAGGGCGGACTGATGATGATGATGATGATGATGATGATATTTCTACGATATGAAATAGAGCAGATAAGTTTGTGCATCTTATATGTGCGTATAAATACAAATTTGTTTTTTATGCTTGCAATTTGTTTCATATGATGAACATTTGGCTAAATTCCCAAAAGGAAGGTTAAAAACAATGGACTTATTATACTTACCTGAATAACTCAAAAGCACACCTTGATTATACATTCATAAACAAGAAGTTAATAAACAGCGCTGGGAATTATGAGGCATACTTCTCTTTTGAAGGAATATCTTCTGATCATAGAATCATCTCGGAAAAGATTCGCTTGGATCTATGTAGATATAAGAAGCAAACACATATTTTTTTTTCGTTTTGACTGGTCCTCACTTGTAAATGGTGATATCTACAATAACTATACGGTAACTATAAGAAACAAGTTTTATACTCTTCTGGAGATATCTGAAAGACATACTCAAAAATGACGTATTTAAAAAATGTGTTATCTCCCACTTAGAAGCAGCAGCTAAGTGCGTACCAACCAAACCAAGAGCCAAATATAGAGTTCCCTGGGAATCAAAGTCGGTTAGGGAACAACGCGATAACATGAGAAAAAATGCATCTTTGCTAAAATAAAAGATACCCAACAAATATCAATTTGCAGAAACTTAAGAAATTAAAAAAAAACTAAAAAAAACTAACTAAAACATACAAAAAAGAACGACTAGAATACATCTAAGGTCAAAGCAATAAACATTTTTTCAAAGATAGACCATCTCAATCAGCGTGGCAGATAGTAAATAAAGTTAGCGGTATGAAAATCACACCGAGATCAAAACTAAAATCTGCCTGTCAAGAAGAAAGACTTCAGAAGTGGAAAGAAAATTCAAGAAAATGCTTGGAAACCCCGCTGAAATCACAGATAAACCTGCTGAAGAAATTATTAATGGCCTACAAATAGGAGAATTTAGAAAGAATGTACTTGACGCAGTTGTGAAACCAATTAAAGCAAATGAAATACCTCCGGAAGTATGGAAGACAAGGAAATTTGTCGACATAATTCTTTGATTATGCAATGTCGTGTATAAAGAAAACTCAGGCTGAAAAATGTAAGATTTTGCGGGTCGGCCAATACTGGTGTGTACATGCGTAGAAATACACGAGAGAACGTCGCTTGTGAGTTCGT
This sequence comes from Doryteuthis pealeii, assembly GCA_023376005.1. Taxonomy (NCBI): domain Eukaryota; kingdom Metazoa; phylum Mollusca; class Cephalopoda; order Myopsida; family Loliginidae; genus Doryteuthis; species Doryteuthis pealeii. The sequence goes on from CM042137.1 coordinate 33,532,789, forward strand.
CCTTGTTTCTCCCGCAGTCTCCAACATGTCTCGTTCGTGTTACTTGAAGGGTCTGTGAGATGGTAGGTAATTGGCCGGCTAGCTGCTTTATTTTACCAGGTTTGGGAATCGCATAGGTGTGAAACTGTAAGTAACCACGCGCCGTTGACTTCATGTCTACGCTAGCCTAACTTAGATATACAAGCACACCATAATAATATATATATCAGTAAACAATAACTGAAGATTCAGATTTTTAGCATTATAGCCTATTTAAGGGAAACTAGAGAAAATATCTAGTCCTTCCAATCTTCAGATGTAAAATGAGGATTTCTTTATTATTCTTAAGTCAGTTGAAAACATATTTTTTATTGTCCTGTGTTCCCCTGGTGTAAACAACTCCCGAAGGTAATTAACCGTCGGTCATAAATCAACATCATGTCCAGCTGATTCTCTGCCAGTCAAGAAGAAAGACTTCAGAAGTGGAAAGAAAATTGAAGAAAATGCTTGGAAACCCTGCTGAAATCACAGATTTATAAGAGTCACTGTTAAATCAGTCAATTCCGAATTCTAGCAAGAGACCACCTTTAATTTCTTTGGAATTTATTTATTTATTCACCTTATCTTCCAATTTTATTTCATTCTTTAATTTTCTTTTACTTGTTCTATCTATTTTTTCTTTTTTTAAATATTTTCACATTTATAATTTACTCAACTACGCATATATACCATTCTTTTACCCAACATATATTTAATCAAGTCGTCCTGACAGCATGGATTCACGTAAGTATCTCTCGCCAGGCCTCGACGAAATACCTCCCGATGTTTGGAAGATAAGGAGACGACATACGTCTTTGATTATGCAATGCTATTTGCACTCCTTTCACCGTAACTTGAGTTGCACAATAATCAGACAGCGGAAGCGCAAAATATTATTTGTGGTGTGTGTGTGTGTGTGTGTGTGTGTATGTGTGTGCAAGTGTGTGGGTAGGAGTGTGTGTGTGCGTGTAGGTGGCTAGGCGTCTACTTGTGTGTCCTCTGAAGTAAATCTCTTCCTTTGAAAATAATTGCGTGTAAAACTCAGCTGTCATTTTCATGCAACATCGCACCTATAGAATCATATTACATGCGTGTCTTCGATGGCAATTTTCACGAGTTTCCTATATCCTGAACAATTGTACAAAAACATATTTTTATTTATTAGTATCGCTTCTTGAGAAATCATCAGCATGTCTCAATTTATAGGAAAATTTACGAATGATAAATTTGTAAATTTTCCTATAAATATTATTAAAAAATATTTGGCTGCATTTTACTTTTTTCAGCAACTTGAAAATAGCGACAGGTATTGACTTATCTATAAAATTGACTTTTACCAGGGCAATATAAGAAATCGTCAAGATATTTTCAGGGTTATTGAAAAGAAACTCCCTGTTTCAAACTATTTATTTTTTCTTTATATGCAGTTAAATTTTTCTCAATTCTTTAATGTATGTTCCTTAATATACAGAGTAATTGAAAGGTAACTCCCTATTTTAAACTATTTATTATTTCTTTATATGCAGTTACATTTTTCTCAATTCTTTAATGTATGTTCCTTAATGTATGGCAATTAAATGTGTTGGTGCTCCTCCTCATTTTGATATTGTTGTGTGTGAATGGCTGGATCGCCATTTTCCTTGGAGATGGAGGGGTAGACGTCGTCCGCATAAATGGCTGATTTAACACTGCGACCTTTTTCTTTGGGGTTTGGTAGAAGGGGCAAGGACGAATACGTTATATCTGCCATTCCACAAGAGTTCCTGGGAAGATCAATTGATACGATACCCGGGGACTTGAGAGGCTGGAGGTGAATTATGGTGTCCATTTAGAATTTTGAATAAAATTCCATGCTTTGAATGTTCTTATCATATTCATTTTTTGTAAAAAATAATGATTCAGAAATAAATTAAAATATTTTTAAAAATAGGGAATTACTTTACTCTCTCTCTCTCTCTCTCTCTCTCTCTCTCTCTCTCTCTATATATATATATATATATATATATATATATATATATATATAAGATAATCCAATTGACTGATGATTCTATTTGGGATCATCAAAATCTTGCTGTACATCCATGCTGTATGCTCATGTACGAGCAAACTTATAGATTCATACAAGGATTTTTATAAATCCTTAAGAGAGCTCAATGTATAATAACTAATAAATCAGTTATATACAGAGCAATATTTAACTTTCAAAGAAAGAAAAACTTAACAAAGCGTCATTTGATTATGATTATTTGTTTCGACCAGAGACTCGATATGAATCTATCCTCATCAGATATATTTTACAAAATACCGAAGAAAATCGAATAGAAAAAATATTCATCAGAATTCAATCTTCTCATACGCCCACACAAAAAAATGTTTTCTTATGATAACAAAAACAAAGAAATTTTAAATTCCTAGACAGGATGCTCACAGAGTTACAACTGTAATAATACCTTCCTCTCTGTCCTCGCCTAAAGCAAATAAATAAATAAATTCAAGGTAGTCATTTTTAAAACGTTGTTAGATATATTAAAGGTATTAAATTCATTTAAAAGTTTTCTTTATGATTAATATCAATATCAAAATAAAAATACAAAATATAAAATAAAATAAAATTGTAGAATAATAAAGCTAAGATCCAATTACCGTCGAATTGGTAAGACACGGCAACAACGAGTCGTAACTGAATACGATCCTATCTTGCTGCAACTCTATTGCAGAATGACAGGGTATTTATAAAACTCCACAACATCATAGAAACCAAGCAGCCAATCAGAAATCAAGGAATGGAATCACCCAAATACATGAATGGACTATTCTTGATTCCCATAATTACCAACTGTCTTGGACACTACTTGAGTTGTGCTTAGCAAGTTCCTGTTGTTCAAACCAACAGTAGACTGACTGACTTCAATAGAAATATTAATATGAAAATTAATATCAAAATTAATATTAATTAATATCAATATTAAAATAAAATAAAATGAAATATAAATGAATCATCATTAAAAGTTAATCATAATTAAAAATGTCCCAGAATATTAATTATTATTGTCATTATTATCATCCGCTTTATCTTCCTCCTCCTCATCACCTCAACAACTTTATTCTTAAATATAATTACACTACCACTGCTTCATACGATTATATAAAATGTCTTTTTTATAATTAATTTAAAATACTATTCAAATAGGAGTCACCAAACAGTTTATTATTGATATTAATTAATTTTGTTATACTTATCATCATTGTTATTATGATAATTATGATTATGATTATGATTATGATTATGATTATTATTATTATTATTATTATTATTATTATTATTATCATTATTATTTACCGTCTTTATTATAATCATTATTATTATAATTATTATATTCAATGTCATTATTGTTATTATTATTGTTATTATTATTACTAGTATATTTATCACGAACACCATGTATATATATATATATATATATATATATATATATATTTGTGTGTGTTGTGTGTGTGTGTGTGTGTGTTCAGCTTACAAATTCAAAATGGACTTATTAAAAGAATTAGAAAATAAAAATTCAAGAATTTTTTAAAGAATTAATAATTTAAGATTTCAGAAATTTAAGGGGAGATGTAGGTATTTACCCAACCCGTTCACATCGGCAGAAGTCAATGTTATTTAGTAAATGAAATTTAAGCGATAAAGACAAGATTTTTGGCAGATTGTCAGTCAGTCATGTAGATCTGTGCGTCATTCTACATATAAATTAACTTGGTTACAAATAGATATATATATATATATATATATATATATATATATATATATATATATATATATATATATATATATATATATATATCGAGGTTCTGGAGCGAGCCAAATGTGAAAGCATAGAATCTCTCATAATGAAACATAGATTGAGATGGAGTGGGCATTTGGTAAGGATGAACGATGGGCGACTTCCTAAACAACTGTTCTATGGGGAACTTATAAACGGAAAGCGTTTGGCTCAAGGGCCCAAGATGAGATACAAGGATTGCCTGAGGTCGACCTTGAAAAAATGTAACATCGATGAGAAGACCTGGGAGAGTGAGGCTTTGGACCGTGGGCAGTGGAGAAGAGCTTTACAAGAGGGCGCAAAAAAGTTTGAGAAATCGTATACAGCATGAGCAGTTGAAACGAGATATTCGCAAAAATAAAGTAGACAACCAAGGGCTTCAAATCGGTCTACTATGTGACCAGTGTGGAAGGCTATGCATGAGCAAGGCTGGCCTGATCAGTCACCAATCTGTGATGGACTAATAAAATACCCTGTGCTCCCTGGAATTATCTGTAAATGTGGGAAGATGTGCAAGACTTTGGCAGGACTAAAGAGCCACTTTCGTGCAGCTCATTGTTGAAGTTTTTGAAGCTCACCATTATATTCTTTGAACTGTTGAACATATTTTTTTAATATCAAGGAATGGCAATACTTGAACACGAGTTTGCTGCCATCATATATATATATATATATATATATATATATATATATATATATATATATATGTATAGTATATTGAGGGTTATCATAGTGATCACCACGATATAAATGGATGGAAGACTAAGGAGGGATGAAAGGAACAGAGAAGATGATTTTATAAGCAATAGTTTGACTTGCTGGTCGGTAGGACCGCCTTGCCTTGGGTAGGAACGGCACTTCAAACTATTGCTGATAAAATCACCTCCTCTGTTATGCGTTGCTATCCTGCAGCGAAATTAAGAACAATCTTTTCAACCAAACCTGCTTCCCGCTCTGCTAATAAGGATGTACTCCCAATACTTAATCAAAGTTTATTAGTTTACAAGTATACATGCTGGTGTGGGGCCACATTAATATTGGGCGTACAACTCAAAAATTAGCGGTTAGGGTGAGTCAGCAGGTGCCCAGAGGAATACGCGATCGTAGAAACACTACATCCGGGTATTCACAATGTTCCAAGTACGCGATCTGCGAACACTTAATTAATATAAATACTGGCCGATCCAACTATAGTGATATTCAATTTTCCATTCTGCACAAGGCTAGGACGAAACAGCATTTAAATATCATCGAAGCTGCTTCTATTTTCTTTTCTCGTCCTACCTTGTGCAGACAAATTAGACCTAAGCACTCACTTGTTTTATTGGGTGAGCGGCTTGGGTCTGGTGCGACTTGATGGGGGTTTCCTTAGTTTTGTTTTCGCCCCCCCCTCTTGTCAAACCTATTTCTATGTCTTTAGTTCTCATTTAATGTTCATTCATGTCGTAAATATTTTACAACTTTGACTTTTATATCGATTCCGGGTGTAAAACTTGAAAAGCACCAGACGAAAGGGCCCTTGTTTTGTTTTATCAATAAACAATTTTTTTCTCTATTCTTTTCATTCCTCCTTAGTCTTCCATCCATTTATATCGTGGTGATCACTATGATAACCCTCAATATACTATATAAATTTGCCTGTACCAAAAAATTATATATATATATATATATATATATATGTGTGTGTGTGTGGGGTATGTGTGTGTGTTGTATATATATATAATATATATATATATATATATATTTATACATACACACACACACACACACACACACATATATATAAATATGTATATGTATATTTTGTATTGGAGAAATGAAAATAAAGTGCTCGATTACAGGCGTAAGAGCTGTATTTATTTGTTATTAGGTACAATACAATTAAAAGGCGATTGTTACCTTTGGTTGGGGATCAGCGTACTAGCCACTTAATATCAGGACAACATAAGTGCCAATAACGCTGATATATATATATATATATATATATATATATATATATATATATATAAGTGTATAATAAATGGAAATAAATCCGACAGTATGATAGAAAATAGATAGAAAAAAAAAACAAATAATAATATTAGTATGGTGACAGATATATAAATTTTATTTTTAACACAAAATACGCATTTTTACAAAAATCTTAAAAGACATTCCGGCCCTGAACGAGAGCGTTGTTTGTGCCTCTCGTGCCAAAGGGCAAACTATTCCCTCTTTCTTTCATAAATATAGTTGCTCTTGAGGATGGCCGCTTTATTAAAAGGTCGAAACAGATATCTGTCAGCATACTAATATTATCATTTGTTTTTTCTATAAATTTTCTATCATATATATATAATATATATATATATATATATATATATATATATATATATGTATATGTATATATAGTCGACATGGGCATACTTTAGCTAAAGAAAAGAACCACATTCATTTGAAAACACTTCTCACTCACGTATACAGACTTCATTCTATGATAATCATTTCACCTGTAAAACATACTTTGCGCATAAACCTACGGTGTACAAACATACGCATAAAACTAGATACTCTCTTAAACACTTATAAATTCCCTAGAGCGTGAAAACAAAAAAAAAAAAAAAAAATTTAAGAAACACAACTAAAATACATATGAATTACTGATAGTCACCAATATACATATAAAAATACCTCCTTGTAGGCGCTGTCGCGATGTAATGGTTATCAGACTCGTCTTGTATTACTACTAACTACTGAGTGTGTTCCTCACTGGGGGAATTTAACTTATGGCCTAGTGCCCAAATTATGATAAGCTTAGAAATATCTAAAAGCATATATAGGCAAAGGTATATTTAAGCTTGTTTCATAATCGCACGAAAACACATATTTAGGAATACATAACTATTTACATGTATCTATTAAAGTAAAGAATCACATGATTCACATCGTGGTGTAATGGTTAACAAATTGGTCTCACAGATCCATTACTATTGAATACCGAGTTCGACCTTGCTGGATGCCCCATACTTGCGGCCATATCACACATTTATCTAGTGGCGAACGGGTCATATAAATACCTACTTTATAGAATTAGATCATCCCATCGTGGTTTAATAGTTAGCAAGCTAGTCTCACAGATCCACTACTATTAAATAGCGAATTCAACACTCGCTATATGCCCCATACTTGCGATCACATCCTACCCAACGAACTGAGTAATAAAGGCGCCCCATTGTGGTGTAATGGTTATCAAACTAGTCTCGCAGGTCCATTACTACTGAATAGTGAGGTCGGCCCTCGCTAAATGTCCAATGCTTGTGACTGGTAATAAGGGCGTTACATTTACTTAATAATAAGATTTGTCTATGCTCCAGACTTATCAATAGAGACGAAACCCATTGTAGTCAGAAATCATAAAATACCCTCATAAACTTCCCAACAAATTCAAATTTCACATTATCCCAAAAACCTTACAACCTTTTATACTTTTTGCTTTATATTTAAGAAAAAAAACAAAAATAGAAAAATACAAATTTATATACAAAAATGAAAAATTCTTTTCTAAAAATCCGTTGCGGGCCTACCGTCAACGGGTTAATACTCATCCTGTTTGAAAAAGAGAATTTTTCTATCGTCGAGTTTGGAATATGTCTTCTTTTTTCAAAAACTGTTACAATAAGAGATGCCTAACTGTCGCTGACCGAGAAAAGCGTTGGCGGACGTGCTTATATTTGAAACTTCCGCATAACTTTTTTGCAACATCATTGTTTGCGTTTTGAATTCATATTATTTTCGTCTCCGCTATTGATAAGTCTGGAGTGTAAACAAGCTCTGAAGATGATTTTTATAAATCGAAATATTGTTCAATATTAGCTATGAATATGATATAAAATCTTTTCATTTTAACAGCATATTGTGTTGTTTTCATGTCCTTGTATCTATAATCATACCGTCGGATTCATTTCCTTTCTCTTAACTTATATACTTAATAATGAATATACGAGGGTAATTCCAAAGGTAAGGTCTCCAAAATATTTAGAAATAACAGTAACGTTTACTGTTTATTGTCTATTATGTTTACACCATACACGTTATATCTATACATGTAAAGAAGGTTGCAGATTGAAAGATATTAATTGAAACGCACAATCTTAAAAAACCCAACCCGAAACACTGTGTCAAAAAAAAATCCAATTATGAAGCGATGTCAAAGAAATACATTCATTGTTATTCTATCACAATGTAAAGCAGATTGAACATGGATACTGTGATGGAAATAGAAGAAAAATACGTGAGTTTGAGTTTGAGTTTTGTTTAACGGCATTTCAATCTCTGTGGCTCATTTAATACCAAGAAGGGCCAAATAGAATTTGTTTTCCATGTGGGATTTGGGCTTTATGGTATGGATTTCTATGGTAGTATTTTGTTATGTTTGGTCAGTTGTTTTGGTGAAAGGATCTATTTGGTCTGATCTTGATGAAAAGGTCGCTTTTTATTTTTTTATTTTTTAGAAAATGTCATCTGGTTTGATGTTTTAGAACAGTCTTGGCTTGGCAGTCGTTTCTGATGGGGACTTCCGATTGATGCTTCCATTTGAAGTTCGCACAGTTATTGGGTTTTAGAACGCAAAAGTCATTACACGGATAGAAATTTATCGCCAATTAACGAGAGTGTATGGAGAGTCGTGCATGGATGTCAAAAACGTTCGCAAATGGTGTAGAGAGTTTGTAACGACATCGACGAGTTTCAACGCTTCGTCAACAACATGGTAGCGAGCTGGTATGACATTGGCATACTAAAACTGACATAACACCTACAAAAATGCATCGACCAAAATGGCGATTATGTAGAAAATAGACGCTGAAACTTTAAAATGCTGTAACCCTCATTGACAACAAATAATAAACGTTTGTGTATTTTAGATAGTTTAGAGACCTTACCTTTGCAATTATCCTCGTATTAAAAAATATAAAAAATTTAGATTTGTTTGGGTGTGTCACTGTGTATTGTGATAAACATGATGATTTAACTCTTGCAAAAGCAATCCAGTTCAGCATGAGAAATCTAAACATATTGATATAAACTAGCACATAATAAGTTCTAAATTACAAAAGGGTGTGGTACAAAATTATATTTCGTCTGACAAAATGTTGGAGTGTTTACTATAACTGTTGCTCAAACTAAATTGTGAAGGTTTTTCAATGTGTTTGTTTACAGGAGGCCAATCTCATAATTTATCTTTTTTTTATCAAAATAAATAAATATTCTAAATTTAACCTCAAATTCAAATTCTACGTTTATTGTATTTGAATTCTATGTTTATTGTATTTAAAGGAAATGGACTCGTCGAGCCGAGTTCAAATTCTAGACGAGGCTGTCTACATTTCACATAGGGTTAATACCCTTGGGAAAGATATGCATCCACCGGCGCTCGCTCCAGCTATGGGTAAGCAGGGCAGACTGGGCACTTTAACCTTGATTAGGCTACTAGTATAGGAGAAGGAAAACTCTGAATTCAAACCTGTTAAACTCCGCCGAAAAATTGACTTTTTGTCAAATCCTGCTCGAGTGGAGGGGTTGGTAGATATATACTTTTATTCTTCATTCATCTCCGAGAAAAATCTAAATGATCACACAAATAATAAAATATACAATATATATATATATATATATATATATATATATATATATTGTGACACTTAATCCCCATGATGAAGGTGTTGGAATAACACCGAAACCGCGGTCGGGAAACAACTTCTTTTACAACTATATATATATATATATATATATATATATAATGACAAATAGTAGTTGACATGCGGTAAAAACCAACAAAAATTGCTTATCTAATTGCTTTTTTTAAACGTTTTTATTTTGAACTAAGCCCAGTCATCCATTCTTCACAAACATGATCGTTATTTCATTCATTTTCCAAACGTTTCATTTTCTATGTCAATACTAGAAAGAAGCGTTTATGTTCTTCCTAAATGTTTGAAATACGCTAGACTTAGCGCAGGGTGGCGTCGTCAGTTATGTTATTGGCTGGCTTCATAGGAGGGTTTCGGGTCTTCCAACATAATACCCCCCTCAGCCAGCCAGACCCCGTTGGAGACGATCAAACTCCAACACGCCACCCTCATGTATTCAACTTTCAATTGTTCACAACTTCATCGATTCGTCCCCTTGTGTCATATTGTACCTGAATTATGAGAATGGAATCATCTGTTTTTCCGATAAATAATGTCCGACAAAACTTTGGAAGAGAGAAACAACAAGATCACACGGAACTTGTTAATTCAACCTACCAATTACTAATTACTCTGTCCACCTTGTATCTTTGCTTAGTAAACTTTCTCTCCTATACTTAATACACGTTGTGTTTCTTCCTATTATTTCTCTGTTAACTTTGATACTCGAGTTACAACGCAAACAAATAAAACGCATAACATAATATCACGTCAATCCCTAGCATCTACATGATTGTCCCGACCTCATGGCAAACCCTCAACTATTTTTATCATGAATGTGCTAGAAGGCGGTGGCTGAGCGTCTTAGTGTCCTGAGTATAACGTTAAAATGAATCTAGTGGTGAAGTTCCAATTCTGGAGCTGGCGAGAGTGTAGAGAACTTCTTTATCACCATTACTTCCAGGTTCACTCTGACCCAGAGTGGTATTACCTATTAGGGTTCCATCTATGGGTTGAATAGAAAAGAGATTAGAATATATTTTTTTAAAAAGTCAGTTTTAAGAAAAAATGAATACCCAATAAGATAACGATATCAGCAGACTGGGACGGAAAAGAGATAGATAGATAGATAGATAGATAATGAACAGACTGAAATATATATATATATATATATATATATATATATATATATATGATAGATGATGAACAGACTGAGATAGAGAGATAATGAAGAGATGTAGAGATAGATAGATAGATAGATAGATAGATAGATAGATATGAACAGACTATGACAGATAGAAAGAAAGATAGATAGACCGCTTATGAACATATTGAGATAGAGGTGTTATAGAGAGTTCACTGTGTCTCTCTCACTATATATATATATATATATATATATATTATTTATTAATTTAAGAGCTCTTTATTTTCCTTATTTCATCTCGGAAAAATTACCAAATCTATCTATCTATCTATCTATCTATCTATATATATATATATATATATATATATATATATATATATATATATATATATATATATATATATAATAGTATAGGATAGATACATAATAAACAGATTGAGATAGACAGATAGATAGATACATACATACATACATAATTTCTTTCCTTTTAACCCAATTCAAACTATGTATACGAATACCTTCCCTCCTACGATTAATAATTCGATATGACTAATTCGTTTTATAGTGACATATGTGCTACCATTCAACCAAAGAAAATTTATTAAGAATGTTTTTTAAAAAAATTCAGTTTTAAGAAAAATTGACTACCCAACAAGAATGAATAAAACCAAAACATTTTCGGCATAAAATAACCCAAGGGTTGATATGCCGTAAATATCCAACCAATACATGAACTCCGTTTTATTTGAGTTCACATGAAGGCCAATGCATTTTGCCGCCTTCATTATATAAGTTTATCAATCTATGTGCGCACTGTTCTGTGAAAATACTATCTATCACAATAAACTATTTAGACAGATAGATAGATCGATAGATAGATAATGAACAGACTGAAATAGATAGATAGATAGATAGATAGATTAGAACAGATGATAATATATATATATATATATATATATATATATATATATATATATATATATATATATATATATATATAAAAGTAATTGGTAATTTGCTTGAAGCATTGTTAAGTATGTTATAAAATATTAAAATTCGAAGGCAATACAATGCGTATAAAAATAAAAATAAAAACAAAAAGATGTTTTTATGTCTAAAAACATCTTTTTGTTTTTATTTTTTATACGCATTGTATTGCCTTCGAATTTTAATATTATATATATATATATATATATATATATATATATATATATATAGATAGATAGATAGATAGATAGATAGATGAGGAACAATCTGAGATAGATAGATAGATAATGAACAGATTGAGATAGATAGATGGATAGATGAGGAACAGTCTGAGATAGATAGATAGATAGATAGATAGATAGATAGATAGATGAATGAACAGATAGATAGATAGATAGAATAGATAGATAGATAGATAGATAGATAGATAGATAGATAGATAGATAATAGAACAGAATCAGATAGATAGATAGATAGATAGATAGATAGATTGATTGATTGATTGATTAATTGATTGATAGATAATCAACAGACTGAGATAGCTATATAGATAAATAGATAGATAGTGTGTCTTGTTAACCCAATTTCAACTATGTATACAAATACGTTGCCTCCGAATAATAATCCGATATGATTAAGTCGATTTATACTGCTACCATTCAATAAAACAACCATTATCTTTCACTTAGGAGAAAATATCCGTTGCGTAGTGGCAAAAATCGTAGTAAACGTGTTCGACCTTCAGTCGCGCTATTACGTTACTATCCAAAAATCCTCCACAAATGTCAGTTAAAAATAGTGATTTAACCTTGTATAAAATTGAATTATCTTCCATTGAGTTTTGTATCGAGTAAACTATCCGCTATAAGAATAATTAATTCTAATTGTTGCAGTTTTTAAGATATAAGGCGTTGATAGAAGCCTACTCCTAAATATAGACTCGTTGACTACCACGTGACCTGAGGAAGATTCCCACTGTCCAATCACTGGCACTGCTGCTGCTGTTGCTAGTACATATAGATCTGATTATTACATTGCTCATTGCTATTTGGATTCTCTTGGACGTCGGACTTACAAAGAATACTATAACACCGGATTCTTATTGGCTTGCTTACTTATTTACTACATCTGGAACTAAGGATGCCGACCAGATACTTAACACTAATTAAATTAACTAATTAAATTAATTAATTGAAATTAGAATAAATTATAATTTTTTCAATTTTTTTTCTTAGATGACTTTTTAGATGACTTTTTTAGATGATTTTTTAAAGATTTTTTTGGTTGGCTTTTTTTAAAATTAAATACTCGTCGATAAACTCATCGAAGATGCCATATGGACCCCAGTTGAGAACCACTGGTCTAGAGTCGTGAAACGTACATGATATTCTATGTGAAGAAAGGAAGTGAATCCGACGGTATGTAGTATATTAAGAAAAATGAAAAAACACAGGTTTAAATGGGTTAAGTGGTGAGTTTATTGGCCGACGCTGCAGTGTTTCGATCTATTAATTAGATCATCTCCAGGGCATTTGTTGGTATATGGAAGGTGATAAAAATTATTTATCACAGAATAACGAGTGGTAGTCATTGTTATTCAGTCTGTTTAAAATTGTTGATGTTTTGAAAAATAGGCGGACGGTTTGAGAATATGACGTCAAATATTTTCTTTTATGGCGTGAGTATGGGACGGTGTAGATATTTTATATATTCATGTAGATGTAGATATTCTATATATAGTGTAGATATTCTATATATTCATGCCAATAGTACCATTACTGTTCTCCCACACTGATGGCTTCAGCATTAGATAACCACGAAGGTTGATATGCCATTAAACAAAAAACCAGACCAAACGTTTCACATTTCTTTTTGCTGTAAGGGAAACTTTATAGTCCTTAACATTTTTTCTGTGTGACCCAACCAACCACGATTTGTTAATAAATTAAGATTTTGTAATGACAAAATTATCAGAAATTCCTCGTTATACCTGGTATTTCTTAAGAGGGTTTTACTTACAGTTATATATATATATATATATTTACCAACCCCTCCGCACGAACAGGATGTGACACAAGGTCAATTTCTTGAGCGGAGTTTAACGGGTTTGAATTCAGAGTTTTCCTTCTCCTAGACCGGTTGCCTAACCAAGGTTAAAGAGCCCAGTCTACCCTACTATTTAATCAGCTGGAAGGAGAGTAGGATTCATACCTTTCCCAAGGGTATCAGCGCTATTTGAAATGCAAACAGGCACGTCCAGGATGCTTACAGTTATATGATATCAAGTATCTCTATCTGATACAAATCATTTCTACACAGTTATTTGGGATCAAGTATTCCTATCTAATACTAATAATTACAGTTTCGACTAATTATTTCAAGCTGTTAATAGTTATTGGTTTGCACATAGTTCTATGGTTTCAAAGTACTATAATAATCTTTAGTAAGCAATTATAGTAACTATTCATAATATCAACAATTTACAGTTATATGTCATCAAGCATTCTTATCCGAATATGAATACATTTTAAACCGAACTGTTTGACCTAGGAAATGAACTTATATTATGGATTTGTATAATGATGTATGTTTAGAGATTTAGGATGCTAGCAATGATCGTTTCCCCGGAATTTGATCTCTCAGTGACCGTAAAATACATAAAAAACCTATGTACTTAATAGTTTAAAAGCACCAATCCCTGCTACATCTGTCAGTGGGCGAGGGGATAAGATATCGGGCCACCATACGGTCAGTCTGAGTTCGATCCTAGCCAAAGATAGTTGTGTCTAGCCACACGAAGAGGGTGAAACGCCGAAACACGTGTCTGTGGATGATTTATTAATATATATATATATAGGTGTGTGTGTGTGTGTTGTGTGCGCGCGCGCGTGTGTGTTAATTTCTGAAAACAAAAATTTAGAAGACCCAAAAAAGAAATTGAACTCATTGTTGTGTTCGTAATTCACCTTTCCAATATATTTCCTCGTATTTTTTGGATTTTCTTAATATGTTATTTTCTTCACACACACACACACATAGACATATATATATATATATATATATATATATATATATATAATATATATTATTATATATTATATATATATATATATATAGTTCAATGAAGTAACAAATAAAAGTTTTTGCTTTTATTTATTTATTTCGGAACGGTATTACAACCAGCGGTTTCTTGCTGAAAGCATTCATCAGGTAAAACGAAACGGTTCCTTTGAAAATGACAGAAATGGTGTAAATGGTCAAATGTGTGCGTTTTTTTTAACTGCATTCTCGTGTTTACGTGTTTACGTGATGTGGAATGTTTTTTTGCTTGTACGTGTGCGTATTTTTGTTTGTGCGTATGTGTATGATGTCATGCGCGTGGAAATGCGTGAAGGCTGTGATGATATGATTGTGTCACGCACGTGTGTGCGTATTTTTGTTTGTGCGTATGTATGTGATGTCGTGCGTGTGCGCGTTGGAATGTATGAAGGCTGTGATGATATAATTGTCTGCACGCGCGTGTGTGCGTATAAATATGCGTATTTCTGTTTGGTATTCTTGGTTACGTATGTTATGTGCAAATTAATATAATGTATTTTTTAAATGTATTTTTTTAAATATCTATTATAATAATGACTGTATTATTTATTGCGTTGGTTATGTAATGTGGACGTTATATTTGTATATATATATATATATTATATATATATATATAAT
The DNA here is from genome assembly GCA_023376005.1 of Doryteuthis pealeii. Taxonomy (NCBI): domain Eukaryota; kingdom Metazoa; phylum Mollusca; class Cephalopoda; order Myopsida; family Loliginidae; genus Doryteuthis; species Doryteuthis pealeii. The sequence goes on from CM042137.1 coordinate 33,548,142, forward strand.
ATATATATTGAAATAATGTTTGGTATGTACGTGTCGACTCTATTACTCCAAAAAAAGACGTCACCCAGATTTGAAATCTTGCTTACCCATTAATATTCATTTAACTAAGAAACACACCAAATTTGGTTATTGATTTTTCTGATTAAGGGATATAATTAATTAATTGAACAAAAATCAAACGATTTTAGGAAAGCATCGTATGCTGCCGCTGCTGCTATTGTATCAGCAGGAGCTTGTCTGCTGCCTATATCAGCAGTGAAATGTATAAAAAAAAGACGAAATTGTAATACAAAAAAAATTACATATACGAACAAACCAAAATTAAATAAAAACATTTTTTATCAATGTTTTTTTTTTTTACGAATACTTTTATATTTCTTAGAATAAAATATATCTATTTTTAATCAGTGAAACTCAAAACCTTTTTGAAAGAAACTATTTACCAGCAGTTTGGTTTAATTTTAGTAAACAAAATCGCATTCTAAAGTAGTTCAGTTCGGAATTTCTCACGTCAATCTTTAAAATGCTTATTTGCTTCGAACGAAAAGAAAATAATCTTTCTAAATATGTAATTTGTATGTGTTTCTTAACCATTGAATTATTTTTTACAGCGAATTAAAAAAAAAAAAATTACTAATTAAACGAAAACATTTAACTATGGCTCAACATTTTTTGATTAATACATTCGTGTTAGAATAAAATTATTTTATTCTAAAACAAATGTAGTAATAAAAAAAAGTTATGAATGTATTTTATTAAAATACATTCATTTTTATCAGTATAATAACTCAAACCTTTTTTTAAAGAAACTATTCATGAAATAAACATTACGTAAACTATTTAACCAACAAGTATGAATGTTTACTTATTAATTTCTTTGTTACTTTTAGGGGTCGAAAAAGGAAATAAATTCAACTGAGACATTTTTAGAAGAATTAAGCACTGAAGTTAAATTTGTCACATGTACAAAAGATATAATACTATATGTCCTGGGGCACTGTCTCAATGTATGTATGTTATGTATGAGAACGATGCTCCGGCCTTAGTATTACACGTCGTCGAAACTGCCCGTTCCAACCTCCCGTTCTTATGTTGTCTGTTGATTTACAGGAAGGCTGAAAAAGAGCTGGTTTCGTTACTTTTACCAACTCGGCTGAAATAAGATTAAATAACCAAAAGCTGTCAACGGATCAACAAAACAATTGAACACAACGCTTTTTTGATGCTTATGTACAAAATATATACATTTATTTTACAAGGAGCGAGTGATTTCTTGTCCAGCTGATTGGCGATCTACAGCTAGTTTTTGGCTAAGTTATCAATTTTGTACCGGTGGCAAGGCATCAGAGTGTATCGGTAAAGTTGTATCAAGGGCCCCGAGCCATGGCGAGCTCCCGGGTTTTGGAGTGTCTGACTCCGCTTCCCTCTTCTCCGGTCTGTCTCTTCGGTCTGTCCCGGCCTCCGGTCTCTGGTCTGTTATTTATGAGATCCAGACCTCCCCACGCCTAACATATGTCTCTGATTGGCCAGCCACTCGATAACATTGCCTACGTGTCAAAATGGCCTTGTCCAGCCTAGCTTGTATCTTTCCATTTGGAGTCAAGGCCAACCATTGGTTTTATTTATCAAAATTTTAGAAATTGTTGACGAACTTTTCAAAACTGGAATCTTATTTATTAAATTATCATTCTATTTTGGCAAAATTTGAAATTCCGATGATATATATTAAATTCCATAATTTAAAGAATTTATCTTACGTGAGGATTTTTCGTTTAGATAAGATATATCCTCCAATATAAACATTATTATTATTATAATTATTATTGTTTTTTCTTATTTTTACTTTTAATTTTAACAAACTACCATAATTAATAATTAGGGTAGTTTTAATTAATTAGTAATTAATTAATAGGTCGCCAATCAACCCATAACACAATAGTGTTACAAAGAGTTTTAGAAAAAAAAAGAAAAAAGAAAAATATATTATAAACCAAAATAGAAATTTTAACACGGACAATTGTAAATATTTAGTTCTTAGCATTTTATTTTTATGTTTTAATAGGGGAAAAAAGAACGAATAACAAATACATTTTCCTACCATCAGGAGACAAAGAACTAGCTTTCTTTAAAAAAAAATTGTTTGAAAAATGTAAACAACAAAAAAGACTAATCTTAAAATAAACGAATATTCTAATACACTAATTCTTAACTTTATTTATCGTTAAATCTTTAAACGAACAATTTACTTCGAATGAATCCAAACAAATAAAGATACATACGGTTGGTTGGATTTGAACACCATATAAACCCTTGGGTTATTTTATGCCGAAGTCGTGTTTGTTCATTATTGTTGGGTATTAATTTTTACGTAATGATGGGACCTCATTTTCTTTACCCAACCTGTTCGTCACAGGTAGGATATGGTACAAGGTCGAAAGCAAAGGGCATCTAAGCGAATATTAAAATCGCTATTCAGTAATAATGTGAGTCTAACTTGCAACACCTTACACCACAATGAGATGCTAGTGATATTAAAAAATGTAAACATCAAAAAGAGACTATTCTGAAATAAACTAATATTATAATACACAAACTGTTAGCTTTGTTTAACGTTAAATATCCAATAAATAATTTCGTTCTAATGACAATTCATTTTTTAATCTATTCAACCCATAGACGGTCCCTAACCTGGTACTACAACTCTGGATCAAAATGGCAATGAAGGAGTATTCCACACTTCCCAGAGCACCAGAATTAGAACTTCACCATTAGATACATTTTAGTGTCATACCCTTTTTAGGACACTCCTGGTGTTCCTAAAAATGTTTTCGTCCGGTCATGGACCGGGTACTTTTGCTAGTTATATATGTGAAGAAGGAGGATTGGAGTAAATCCGGCAGAATGTAGGGTAATTTAGGAGGAAGTGCGTCCCGGTCTCCTGCCTCAAAAATTGCCTACCGGTGACTATCAAGATAAAACCCCAGCTCGTCGTAATTCTTGTTTATTTATCGTAATTTGTGTAATTCTTGTTAGATATAAAGATGGAATATATAGTTTGAAACAGACTGAGATAGATAGATAGATAGATAAACACAAAATAATATAGATAGATATGAACAAATGAAGATAGATATTTTAGACAAGTGATGTATTTGGGGGGGGGGTCGCATCTTTTTTTGTCGTAATTCTTGTTTATTTAAACTAAAAACAAGACATTAAACAAACCTGAATAAAAATCTTAGTATTTAAAGTAATATAGATAAATATGAACAAATTGAGATAGATAGATAGATAGATAGATGATAGTTTTGAATAGACTGAGCTGGGTCCTTTATTCTAATAGTCACCGGGTAGCAATATTTGAGGCAGGAGACCGGGCGGACTTCCTCATAAATTACGGAATGTAGTAGATAATGTGGAACACAGGAACAAAAACTCAGACAAGCGTATGTGTGAGATATATTTCGCTAAGTATTAAGATCAGCATCATCAGTCGTTTAATGGTCATTAAGTATCTACAAGTGTTATTATAGAAGAGAAAGTGGACAGGAAAAGTGGTGGATATGGAGAAGATGATGTCCTCAACTGATTCATTAAACGACTGATGATGGCTGAGCTTAATGCTTTAGCGAAATATATCTCCGACGATACGGTGTTCTGAAGTTTTGTTCCTGTTTTCCACATATCTCTACTGTATAAATATATATATATATATATTATATATACCAATCCCTCCGCACGAGCAGGATGTAACACAAGGTCCAATTTCTAAGCAGAGTTTAACAGGTTTAAATCAGAGTTTTCCTTTCCTTAGACCGGTTGCCTAACCAAAGTTAAAGAGCCAGTCTGCCTACTATTTACCCATAGCTGGAGGGAGAGTAGGATTCATAACCTTTCCCAAGGTATTAGCGCCTAAGTGAAATGCATTACCACGTCCAGGATTTTGAACTTGGGGAGCGAGTCCATTTCCCTTAACTTTAAAAAAATAGGGGGGGCCCCCACATTTACAACCACGCGCTTCCTATTCTTCTCTCTCTCTTCATCTCTCTCTCCTTCTCTCTCATCTCGCTCTCCTCTCTCTCTCTCTCTCTCTCGCTCTTCCTCTCTCTCTCTCTCATATATTATATATACATGTTTGATTTCGTGTGATTGCATGCTATATGTAAAGTACCCTAGGAGAGTAGCACCTTCCAGAACGATCAGCGAGGGAAGAGTCATGTGATCCTGCTGTCGGCGTAACCTGATGATAGAATAACCGATGATGCATGATGAGGATGATGATTGATGATATAGAAAATGAAACCAGAACATATTTTTTTATGATTTCCATTTTATATCTTTTTCAGAGCAATCCGCCATTCCATGCCATTCGAACATATCTGCATAACTTCCTAGTTATTGTTATATGTTTTGGTATAATCTTTTTCTTTTCGGGGGAAGGACAAAAATTTATCTAAATTGGCATTTGAATTATATTTCACACGTTGTTTATGTTGTAAAAAACAGCCAATAAATAGGGCTTTTTAAAAATTAGATAAAGAAAAAAATCGCTTTTAGAATTTCTTCCTTCATAAATGTAATTCGCATTGTTTGGAATTGGTTTACAGCAAAACATAATTTAATCTCACAGGAATATTTTGTTTTAGGCTATTCAAAATGCGACAATAAAAACAAAGTGCTCCAGGCTTTAAACGATTTTTGTTGCTAAGAAGGGCCCCAACCATGTAAAATTTACTGACGAATATTTGATGTTACAGAAAACATTGTTTTAGTTAAAATAATGTTTACAAATTAGCTAAACATGAATTGCCACTACGCGAGCCTAAGTCAGAAAAAGAAATTCCCAATGGAAATAGAAAATACACTGACTCTTCAGTAGAGAAAGGTTCTGGGCGCAGCGAATTGTTGTATACTCTCTTTTCCTTACTTTCTTACTTCTATTATTCTTCTTCAGCGTCTCTATTCTAACGTCTGGACTTTCGTTTGGGGACTTCGTGTCTGGTCTTTCATATGGGGATTTCTCTTTATCGAACGCCGCTGTGTCATTGTAGTTTTTAGATAATAAACACAAGACTTCGATTTAACTTAATCATATTTTATTCTGGAATCCCCACCAGACTACCAGCGCAGATTGAGTCGGCACCGTGCATAACACGACTTACCAAGCGTCGTGGTGTTGGCCGATCTGACTAAAACTCTCTCTAATCTAACCGAAGAGGGTCTTCCCCACAATTCTCACAGTATCCACCGGAGGATCAGGGATGAGGTCAAGCCTTGTCATTCAATCCTTCAAGGCCATGGGCTGCCAACTTATAACAGCCATTTTGGTTTTCTACAACTACTGACATAAGTATTTGGAATCTAAATAATTATGTAACACGATTAGTAAAGAATGTCATGCTGACAGTCATCTGAGATATGAAAGATAAATTCACTTGATTCTTTCGAAAAGGGCGAACTGTAAACCATTATTTCCTATTGATTCCCATGATTAGGCAAGATTCAACTTTATTTATTCAATGATTTTCGTATACTTGTATTTTTTTTTTTTTTTTGGTTTTTTTTGGATAATTTTACGGCATATCAACCCTAGCTTCTGTATTTATGCTGGAGACGTTTTGTTTTTATATTCTTGATGGTATTGAACATTCTTTTTTAACTCAATTTCTAAACAGATGTTTGTTAACTCATTTTCTTCTATTTTACGCCATGGACGGGACTCATAACAGGTACTACCACACTAGGATCAGGATAAACCTGGGGTAATGCGATGAGTCGGGTACTCTACATTTCCCAGAGTCCAGGAATTGGAGCTTATACAATTAGATTCAGTTAGTCATACCCAGGACACTAAAACCTTCAGCACCACCTTCTAGCAGGGTTGGGGGTTAGTCAAAAGAGCAATCGGTCGCGACAATCAATAGGTACTGGGCTGATGATCGGGGTGTGCCTTTCTGACCGCCGTCTAATAAGGCCAGATGGAGTGTTTGCACGGATTAACTGCTCGGCACCAGGATTTCTCTCCTTAAAGCATCACGGGTCACCACCCACGGGCGCACTGGGAGGGTCTTTACCCCTCTAACAGAGTGACAGTCGGCGTGTTCGTTATATCATAATAAAATTGTCGGTGTGCTTGATAGAAAAAAGGAAATGAACGCGTGAGAGTATTTTATGATTCTATTTTTATATCTTTTTTTAGGCAATCACCATTTCCCTACCATTCGGCGCATCTGCATAACTTCCTTTTTAACAACTGACACATACGTAAGTTTTTAATTAGTAAAATATAAAAAATAAAAAAAATAAAAAATAATATTTTTTTAATTCGTGGCGCAGAAAATATGTCCTATTTTAATTCTCATTGTTGCAGTTGCTTCGGTTGATGTGCAACAAAAAAAAACTGCATTCTATTTTGTGATTAACACTCATCGTAAGCGCACAATGCAACATACGCTCGCACGCACAACATACACAGCGGACGGAATATGCATCAACTCATGGGAAACTATGATATAACCAATGGCCATAGCAAGATTTCACGATAAGATTAGCTCGTGCTAACCCCCAACACACCACTTACCTAATCGACATTATAACGACTTCTTTTTTTATTGCAGCTAGTTAGCATTGCCCGCGAATCAAGGTTTTTCAGACATCCT
>CM042137.1:33554810-33569810 GCA_023376005.1 Doryteuthis pealeii
AAGGAAGAGTGCTATGGAGGAAAACGGAAGAAACGGAAGCCTGATGGCTGAGGTAGGTCCAATGACTGCAACACCACATTGGTCCTGACTTAGGCTAGACGGGCATTTTGAGAGGAGGCCCCTCCGATCAATCGGCTAATCACATCAAGCTCTAGTGTTGTATACCCTTCTTTACTTACTTCTATTCTTCTGCTGTTCATCTTTTCTATCTTACGTTCTTCTTCCAGCGTCTGGACCTAGTCTGGGGATTTCGTGTCTGGTCTTCTAGCTCAGTCTTGTTGCCAAGACATTAATCAACCACAAAACCATATCATTTAATTAAACTTTTATTTCTTAACTAAACATTTCATGAAACTAACATAACGCGCGTATGCAGTGAGCTCCAGTTAAGGCAGTACATCTTCTCTGCCTGACGTCCAAACTGAAACTGAGGACCCAACCAGGTCCCACGTGACTTCACGTATTTCGTGGGCTTTCTGTAATATTCCATGGAAAGTCCCGCCCGTGATATGAAAAGGGACCATCCCTTTAGAAATACAGGGGATTGACAATAATCTTATGCAACCGCATAGATTATGTAACACTAGCCTCTATATGACAGTCCCGACCTATTAACCTTATGGCAAGCCCCAATCATTTTTATCCTATGGTTGCTAGAAGGCTGTAACTGAGGGTCTTCATGTGCTAGGTATGACGTTAAAATCTAACTGAGGGTGAGGTTCCAGTTCAGAAGGTCTGTGGAATGGGGGGCACCTCTTCATGACCATCGCTCCCAGGTTCACTCTGACCAGGAGTGGTTGTACCAGTTAGGGTCCCATCTATGGGTTAAATAGAAAATTTGGTTAAAAAAATGCTTCCAAACTATCGCTACGAATCTTTCAAAACTTTGTCGGCATTAAATGACCCACCGTAGTTGATATGCCGTAAAACAAAACAAAACAAACAAACAAACAAACAAACAAACAAACAAACACATAGTAACTCCTCAACCCTTTTTATCATATATGTGCAAGAAAGCAGTGCCTGAGGGACATAGTGTCCTGGATATGATGTTAAACTGTATCTAGTGGTGAGGTTCTAATTCTGGAGCCCTGGGGAATGCGGAGTACCTCTTCATTGTCATTACTCCCAGGTCCACTCTAAATCTAAATAATACAATAGATCAAACTTCATCCAAACAAATTTAGGTAAATTGAATTAGAGAAATTTCTGGTCATTGAGAAAACTGGAAGTTCATTAGCCTTGAAGATAAACCCGGTAGAAGTCAGGTCATCGCGTATTTTCAGCATGAATGTAGATTGATATGCTTAACGAGGTCATTTGAGAAAGGTTAGTATAAAGTATAGAAATTCTTGCAGACTGACGTTGAAAACAACAGTTACTGTCAGATCACTAAAGTTAAGCAGTGAAGAGCCTGTTTAGTATTTAGATGTGGTGAAACTTAGTCACAGTATTGCTAGCAACCTATGGTCTATATACCATTCTAAGTCAAGTTTAGCGAATAACAAGCATAAAATAGCTTGTTTACATGCGCTTTGTCAGCAGTTTCTACTTTGTTGCAACGATTTTCAGATAAGTTTATCTTCGTCTCGAATCGAGTGCCACATTGCATAGAATGTATATCCGACATTTTCTGTTTTGTTTTTCGTTGATTACTGGCTGGTTAAATAAAAGCTGGGTGGAGTTGAAGTCTGACGAATTGTTTTTGAGTGGGTTTTTTTTCAGTTATTTTTCACTTTTGCATTGTGCGTTGCATTTTTATAGGTCCTTAAATGGTTGGTTGGTTGGATTTTACGGCATATCAACCCTTGGGTTATCTAATGTTTTATTACATTCTTGTTGGATATTCAAAATTTCTTAAAACCCATTTTTAAAACTCTTTTTATCTATTTAACCCATAGATAGGACCCTACCAAGTACTACCTCTCCGGACAAAAGTGGACCTGGGAGTAATAGTAATGAAGGGGCCTTTAAATGTTAGACTATACAATTTTAGACAGGTGAGAGTGCTCATGCGTAAAAAAACTGGACGTTTTAAAAAAGAACTGGAAAGTTATTTGTTCCAAACATTTTTTTCTAAGGCCATTTCAAATATTGAAGCTAATATTTAATTTAATGTTTTATTCATTCTTGTTGGATATTCAAAATTTGATGATAATTTTTCGAAGGCCATTTCAAATATTGAAGCGAACTACAATAATAGTAATAATCTTATTACAATTGAAATTCGGCATCTGTCTGTCTGTAACCGAACCTACGTCACTGCTTATGTCAGAGTTCCCTCAGAAAATGCGTAAATTTGTCTACGAGTATTTATTTATAGTCAAAATTATTAATACTAGTACAAAATAAAAAAACACCCTCCGGGCGATGTAAAAATATATTTTTGAAACATATTGCCTGAGAGGTGGGAGTTAAAAATTCAATGTCAGCAAATTTGTACCCTAAGTTAGTAAAATCATCAAATTCATTAAAGGATTAAAAAATAAAACAATTTGAAATGTAAACTTTAAATATGTATTAAAATAAAACAAACTATATATAGATGTATAATACCAGTCATGTATTTATTAAAACTTGTTTAAAAAAAACAAACAATGAGGACTGTTTAATGTTGCATGTTCAAATTTTGAGTGTATTTATTCTATGTTATGACGATTTTGAATAATGTGACGTAAGCAGTGACGTAATTTTTGTTACTGACAAAAACCGGAAGCGGATCTTCATTATTAATAGAAAGATACATACATAGAATAAATTTCATTTATTAATTATGAATCAATGAGAATCTGAGTTAGATTTGATTCAAAACAGCCCATATTATGGTATTTGCCTCTCACCCCACTTATGAAGGCGTGACACAAGGACATTTTATGTGGGCCCACCCACAAGCTGAAGCTCATGGGTGGTAGACACAACAAATGCGTTGATCCCGTCGGCATTCCCCCCTCGAGGGGGCGTCTCAAGCGATGGCCAATACACCCAGCCCTGTCCCTTTAAATCGAGGGGGCAGGTGTTACCTGAGCTAATAGCCCCCTGGGATCGACGCTGTTAATTTCATTAATAAACACAGGCCCCGAAAGGCCCATGTTATGGTATTTGCCTCTCATCCCACTTATGAGGGCATGACACAAGTACATTTTTTATGTGGGCCCACCTACGAACCGAAGCTCATGGGTGGTAGGCACAAAAATGCGTTGATCCCGTCGGCATTACCCCTCTTGGGGGCGCCTCAGGCGCTGGGCAATAAACCCAGCCCTGCCCCTTTAAATCGAGGGGGTAGGTGTTGCATTGTATTTACCGCGTACCCCACTTGTATGGGTTAGGCACAAGGCCCTATTAACGTAGGACCACCCACAAACCGAAGCTCATGGGTGGCAGGTGAAAAATTGCGTCGATCCCGTCGGCATTCCCCCTCAAGGGGGCGCCTCAGGCGCTGGGCAATAAACCCAGCCCTGCTCCTTTAAATCGAGGGGGCAGGTGTTGCATGGGGGGATAGCCCATTAATAGACACAGGCCCCGAAAGGCCCATGTTATTAGTTCGTTTAAAATCCTGCTATATGCCTTATGCATAACTAAATAAAAGAAAGGTTTACATAACATATAGTGTGGTTAATTTGCATACTGGTTTAAACAAAACTGGTTTGATAAATAATTACTTGGTGTTATTGGTCTCTAAGATTATTGTTTTATTCACCAACGTATTAAAATCATTCCTATGAATGATTTTATCTAGAAAACAATTAAAATATGATTAAAACAAGTGTAATCTTTTTATATGTGGTATCTCATTTGGTTAGTCTTTCTAATCTAATATATTTCATTACATTAAAACTTAAATACTTACACCCGGGGTGGGAAGCATATTCTTGCAAATGGCATCGTGGATTAGTTTACGCTAAAGCCTTCCTTATAGAAGAATAGTAATGGCTGTTACGTAGTGACTAACGTGTTTGATTGTGACATCGTAGTAAGCGAGTTCGAACACCAATCACATTTACTTTCCGACTAATACCATTGGGAAAGGTATGAACCTCTTCATTCTCACAGCCATGGGTTAAATCGTACAATTACTATTCTTCTATAAGGAAGACTTTAGCATAAACTAACCCACGATGGTTGATATGCCATTAAACAAAGAAACCAAAACTAATCCTAGAAAGAAAAATACAAAGAAAATGACATATGATTAAAACAGAACATATCTATTTAAAACAAGGATCACAAAATCACATATACTATAGGGATTACATTCTTTACTTTTCCTAGTTCTTCCCTTGGGCGCTAGGTGACATTACAATAAGCCTTATAAAAGTGGAAAAGTTTGGTAATATAATGTGTGTGCTATATGCCCACTTCTACTTATAGACTCGCCGATAACCATGTGACCAACCTATTGGCCAATCACTGGCAGTACTCTGCTGCTGATATTGTTATTTACATCGGCTGTTCTGATCTTAGCTACTCACAACTGCTTTGAACCTTCGTGGACGACGGAACATAGGATTATATCACTGGACCTTTGACACTACGTAGGATTCCATAACGCAGGACTTATTCACTTACCAAAGGATTCTATAGCTTGGGACTTACTTACTTTAAGTCCTTTTCAACTGACCAATTATGGCAGTCAGAAACTTAACAAAACCAAAATCAAATGTCCCTTCTAGCTTCTATTCTCGAGAGAACACGCACCAGTTGCAACTCTTGTCCACATAGCAGAGAGGCTTCGAAACCCTAACCTCTAGTCGCATGGTATCAGAGAACATGGCCTATATGTAAGTGATATACTCAATTACCAGCAACTTCAAGACTTTACCTATAAAATACTCTAATTCTATTAGGGTATGCCTTCTATGCACAGATGTATGAGTTCTTGTATTCTATCCTGTTTTGTATATTACTTTCTTTTAATTTTGCTCAGGCAATGAATATACTTGTTATCACTTCGTCGTGAATTTTTCGTACTCCATACGAGGAAACGATGCTCAACCATCATTCTCTTACAATACGATGCTCCAACATGTCATCGGGGAAGATGAAGCTTATATTTTGGAGACTTAGCTGGCACATGCATCGAAAATGTCAGTGAAATGGTGAATTAACCTTCCGATAGATTAAATCATCTCCTATTCATAATTTTTATGTGGAGTTCCAGGAACAATCAATTGTATTATTTAATAAGATATCAGCATATCATTTTCTCAGGAGAGAAAAGCCAGAGAAACTCTAAAATCAAAATAACTCTCCGTTTGAATAATTTTTCCCAAAAGCTGCCAGTCGGTAGAACATCTGTCACGGAACCACACGGTTCTGGCTTTGATACTGACCCTCGCTAACTAAACACATGAGTAGCACAGATTGGATAATCTAATCCGTTCGGCAAAATGGGGAGCTAGCGGTAGGTGTGCTGCAACCACGCAGATGCAAAACAATCTCTTTGGTCTAGCGCTAGTAAAAAAGTCATAGTCTCCTTCGCTGTCAGGTTGCAATAGGCAACTTTGCTGAATTTATTTTTACTACTACTACTACTACTACTACTACTACTACTAATAATAATAATAATATTAATTTTTGACCACACAACAAAATGGTATATGCATAAACCAGAATCTGTTCTTGAGAACGAAACACATAAAATTCTCTGGGACTTTGAAATAAAAACGGATCAACTTATCCCAGAAAGAAGACCAGACCTAGTGTTGATAAACAAAAAAGAAAGAACTTGTCAATTGGTGGATTTTGCAGTTCCAGCAGATCACAGGGTAATGACTTTCTCAACTGCATTCGACCTGAAGTAAAGTAAATATTTAGGAAAAATCAAAACAATTCATTGAAATCGATCCTCAATTTTTTCAGATTCTGTCTATTCGTCGAATCGTAGAAGGGGTACGAGCAAAGAATCTCAAGGCAACACTACTGTTTGTTGATTTCTCCAAAACGACTCCTTACACAGAGGACAGATGAACCAAATACAACTAGCATGTGATATCCTCCAAAGAAACTGTTAGCTCTATAATGATGATCTACCAAGATGCGAAAGCAATGGTTTGTTTACCTGTTGGTAACACAGTTTCATGTGATATTGTCGCTAGAGTCTACCAAGATGCGAAAGCAATAGTTCGTTCACCTGTTAGTGACACAGATTTTTTTCACATTGTCACTGGAGCCATACATTAGCAGCATTTTTGTTCATAATATGCCATGACTACGTACTATGAATGTCATTAGAGCTAATGAAAGAAAAAGGTTTACCCTAATAAAAGCCCGCATAAACTATTACAGACGCCGACTACGCAGTTGATCTAGCGCTTCATCCAAGCTAAATCCCTGCTGCATAGCCTAGTGAAGGTAGCAAAAGGCATTGGCCTCTATGTGGACTCAGATAAAACGCCGTTCATGTGTTTTTAACAAGATGGAGACATCTTCACACTAAATGGCAAGCCTCTAAAAATAGTAGACCATTTCACATATCTAGGTAGTAATATCTTATCTACAGAAAGCAATGTCGACATACGCATAGTAAAAGAATGGACTGCTATAGACATATTATAACTCAGGCAGAAATCTGATCTCATTGATAGGATAAAACGAGAATCCTTCCAGGCTTTAATCGTTTCAGTGCTACTGTATGGCTGAACCGCTTGGACCCTAACGAAATGCTTAGAGAAAAAGCTAGAGGAGAACTATACAAAGATTGGGCTGTTTTAAACAAATCCTAGAAGTAGCACCCCAAAAAAATCCTTGAAGTAGCACTCCACAAAAAATCCTTGAAGTAGCACCCCACAAAAATCCTGGAAGTAGCACCCACAAAAATTTGAAGTAGCCACAAAAGAATCTGGAAGTAGCACCCACAAAAAGAATCCTGGAAGTAGCACTCCACAAAAAATCCTAGAAGTAGCACCCCACAAAATAATCCTGGAAGTAGCACTCCACAAAAAATCCTAGAAGTAGCACCCACAAAAATCCTGGAAGTAGCACCCACAAAAAATCCTTGAAGTAGCACCCCATAAAAAATCCTAGAAGTAGCACCCCACTAAAGAATTCTGGGTGTAGCACTCCACAAAAGAACTCTGGAAGTAGCACCCACAAAACAGCAACTGTACGACCATCACCCAAATCATCCATGTAAAACAATACAAGACATGTTGAACACTACTGGAGAAATAAGGATAAACTTATAAGTGACGTTCTCCTGTAGACACGTACACTTGAACACACAATTAAAAACCTAAATCAATCAGCTCTGTGCGGATACTGGATGTCGAGCGGAAGACCTTTCAATAGCGATGACCGAGAGGGACGAGAGAGAGAGAGAGAGAGAGAGAGAGAGAGAGAGAGAGAGAGAGAGAGAGAGAGAGAGAGAGAGAGAGAGAAAGTCATTGAAATCCGTACTTTCAGCATGATATGATAATGATGATGATGACGACTACTCCTATATCATCAAAATCCACCAGGTTTAAGTAATCCCCCCTCCTTTTTCTTCTATTTCTCCTGGGTAGATGCACTAAAGAGCCGCATCCGAGGGTCCATATAGGCTGTGTTGACATTAACTGATTTATGAGAAGCCCCTAAATGATAACGTTGGATTCAATTATAGCCTTCTCCCGCTGCAAGATCGTAGAGGCTAATGGAGAAGCTTATTTTTCTCATGTTTCCTAGACAGTTTTGTCATTGGAATGCGTTGTGTTGAGATTAGCCGTTGACACCGAAGAAAAACCTATATTTCTGTTCTTGTTGTCTAGAATTATGAGTTCGATGACATATCAAATCATTAATCTTCTTTCTTTCGATCTTCTTTGAACATTAGTGAAAAATAACAGGCGATGGAATACGTCAAAAGGTCGTTGAAGAAATAGGGTAACTTGGAATTAAAAAAGTTATTTATTAATATTTATCCTACCGAACATACAAATCGTTATGCGATGTGTTGCTATTAGAGTTGAGACTCTTGGATAATTTTCTCGATTTTATCGTAGCTTTTTCAACTGAATAATATTCAGAAACAAAAATAGGGCAAATTTTTAAAAATTTATCCGTTAACCCTTTTTTTTAAATTCCTAAAGCGTTGTTTTCAATTTTTTAACAATTTAAATCTAAGGTTTTAAATTCTCAATATTAACAAGTATTTGGTTTTAAGTGAGTTTAATATGTTTAAAAGTTCGTATATTTAACCGTACAAAATACTATTCAAAAGTTCGGGTAATTCCACTCCCACGACCAAACCGAATGTTAACATTTACTCAAACTCTACACACTATTAAGATGTGACACAGAGTCAATTTCTTATGTGAAATTAACAGGTTTGTATTTCTTATGTGAAGAATTTCTTATGTGAAGTTAATAGGTTTGTATTCAGAGTTTTCCTTCTCCTATACCGGTTGCCATACCGAAGTTAAAGAGCCATACTATTTACCCATAACTGGAGAGAGAATAGTCAAATTTATACCTTTCCCAATGGTATTAGCGCTATGTGAAATGCAACAAGCCTCGTACAGGATTAGAACTCGGGTTGCCGTGTCTACTTCCTACAACGATAACGATTACAACACGTGCACCTCCTTTAGTATCAGTTTTAAGTGGATATCTGGGTGTGTTTTTTTATTTGAGTTAGTAAGTAGGTTTTTATAGTTTTAGGATATTTGCGTAGGTGTGTGGCTTTATATATATATTTCTTTAATGCTCATCTTTATCAGTTTGTTGTCGTCTTGGAAGATGGATTGTCTCACCAGTTTATTTGGGATATTTTTACTTGTTTTTTTTTGGGGGGGGGGTCAATAAGGTTCAGTAATTTATTCTATATGGTTATTTAATTCGGTTAAGTTATTTATTCTTTATCATATGGAATTGTTACCGTTTCTTTCCTGTCCCTCGGGACTTGTGTCCAGTGGCTTCGGCCCAGGACCGGTTAAGTAAGGTTAACAGGGTTGATCCCAGGGGGCTATTCCCCCTAGGCAATACCTACCCCCTTGATTTAAAGGGGCAGCGCTGGGTTTATTGCCAAGTGCTTGGGGCGCCCCCTTGAGGGGGAATGCTGACGGGATCAACGCATTTGTGTACCTACCACCTATGAGTCTTGGCTCGTGAGTGGGACCACATCAAATGCCCTTTAGGCTACAGTCCCAGACGTCAAAAGAGGCTTAGTTTTCGAATTACGTAGCTAAACAATCTCTGGAAATAATTTTAACGTAATTATTAATTAAAAATCAAAAAAGGCTAATAAAAACTTTTCGCAATCAGTACCATACCTTGATATTATGCGAAAAGTACCATTTAAAATGGGCTACTTTGTAGTAAAATACGTATAAAAAACGGAGTAGCTCCGAAATTAGAATTAGCCAATGAGAATTGTGTATCCTAAATATAATTTATAGCGTAGCGAAATAAACATTACAATAATCCTTTACAAATTTTCTTCAGGAAAAAATTCAAAATATAATTTTCAATTAAAAAATAAACTGACTTTTTAGAAAAAATAAAAAATAATAATATTTCGCATACATGTGACAACTAGTCACCCTAAGAAACGTAAATAAAATAACGAGTAATAAGCGAATTTGCTTTTTAGAAAAAATAAAAAAATAATAGTATTTCGCATACATGTGACAACAAGTAAATATTTATTGTTTAAACTTTAAACAACCTAGTGCTTCGATCGCGTAAATTTTTTTGTTTCTATTCATAACTTCGATCTTTTATCTCTTTATTTATACTGTAATTAGTATCGAAAATGACCAACTCGCAAAACATTTTACGCCCCCAACATAAGGGAGGTCAAATTAAGTGACCTGAAAAAAATGAGAAAGTTTTGAAATAAAATAAATAATGCATAATAAAGATCGTTCATTGATAAATAAACACTGAAAATTTCATTAAAATCCGATAATTCCCTGATTTTTGGTAAATTATTTTCTGTAGGGGGGCTAAAGTCATTTTGTCAAAAACGCATTTTAGGCTCAGTTTGCCAGTAGCTAGTATAAACAATAAGCATTTTTGATATCTGTATCATCATCATGTCGCGCATGTAGCACGGGTATCGACAACAATCTTACGCCAACCCTCCCTATCATTCATTGCACCTGGAAGCTCCTCTGCGGAACAGCCAGCATCTTCACATAGCTGGTCAATGTAGGTCCTTGCTGGGCGCCCCACACTTGCATGACCATGTGTTGGCTTCCACAGGAGAACGTCGCTTATGAGTTCATCCTTACTTCTCCAGCAGTGTCCTGCGTGCCTTGTCTGTCTCACTCGGATAGTTTGTGAGATGGGGGGCAGGTGACCGTACAGCTGTTTCCTTGTGGGGTGCTGTTTCCATGACTTGTTCAACACTGCTCGCAGCATCCTTGTGCAGCTCCCATCTAGCTTATTCTCAAGACGTTTAGTGCATATAGCAGCACCGACACAACCACAGCCTGGAAGAACTGTCGCTTCAGCTTGTTAGGGAGATCGGACCTCTATATGACTGATAATCTATTTGTGGCCGACCATGCCTTTGCTATCCGCGTATTAACATCGCTCTCTGTGGAGGAGATATTACTTCCCAGGTAAGTGAATTGTTCCACTGGCTTAAGAGGCTTGCCATTGAATGTGGAGATTTCCCCCGATTTTCTAAAAAGCCAGTTCTTTAATTGAAAATTATATTTTGAAATTTTTCCTGAAGAAAAAAAATGTTTGCTTTAGTTACTAAAGCATTATTATTGTTTGCTTTAGTTACTAAAGCATATTATTTAGGTTTTTTTTTGGGGGGGGGGGTTGAGGGTCATTCTAAATTAATATTTTTTTATTTCATAAACACAGAACATCAGCTGATGTTTACATTCCAGATAAAATCTGTAATCTCATTGGCTAATTTGAATTCGGAGCTATTTTCGTTCTATACGTATTTTAATAACTTAAAACTTATTTGATTAATTCTTGATGCAAGAAACCTATGCGCGAAAAAAAATTTGAATTTTGGGGTGATATCATTTTAATAATAAAGGACAATTTATCTGGTGGCTTTTTACATCCGACAGAACTGAACGATAATCAGCTTGGGACTGTAGCCTACTTGTGTCACATCCGTATACGTGGAATACGCAGTAAATACCTAATTGTTACCATTTTAATTCTAAGATATTCTTGTGGATAAAGTTTTTTTTAATTTGTTTTCTAGCTAAAAACAAACAAAACAACAAAAATGAAAATAAAACAAAACAAAAATCATCAAAACAAAACAAAATAAAAACAAGTTTATATTTTCTTTAATTGAATCAAAATTGGACACATGGCGTAGTGGATATAGGCGTTGTTGCAACACAGTTCTAAGTGACCGTTATCTCTAGGCTGCAGGTTCAGTCCTGGTCAATGGCGACAGTAACATAGAATAATTAACACAACTTATCACTTGTACCCAGTCATGGTTAGCAGAATGATAACAGTCTACCACCGTGGATTGAATGAAGGATTTAGTTCGAAGTTTTGCGTGAACGCTCCCGATTGCGACATGAATGCTCCCGACTTCGACAAGAAGATTCCCGAGTTCGAAGAGAAGGTTTCCAAGTTCGAATAGGGGGTTCACGAGTTCGAGAAGGTTCCCGAATCCGATAAGAAATACCTGAAGAAGGCCGGAGGGCGCATCAACCGAAACGTTGTACAGATAACAATATAAAAAATGAAGACAATAGTCCGAATAACCCAAATAATACAAATCAATTTTTTTCTCCATTTCATGACAAAAAATATCATCGTTACCAATGTATGATATTAATTCAATTCGGAAATTGAATTGGGTCATTTGATCCTTGAAGCAATTAATAAAAATACGAAGTGTGATTCAGCTTCTATGAAGCTTCACAGTTAGTGTTTCAGTAGCCATGGATTCTGCAGGAGTAATGTCCAGGCTTAAAACGCTTCGGAATAGGTAACATTATATCCATTATGTGTCTTTCCAACTCAGCGCATGAGTAACACGACTTTGACCTGCGCGGTAAAGTGAGAAGCTGATAGTAGATGTGGCGCTCAACCACGGACGCACAAATAATCTTCCTGGCCTAGCGCTAGTGAAAAGGGAATAGACTCCCTCGCTGCTCAGGTGATACATGCAATAGGCCACTTTACCGTCTTTACTACTTTACTTAAAAAACAAAAAGACAAACATTGGTAAATATATTTTATAAATTTGTTAAACCCAACTTATTTCTGCCGTAGATCATCACCAGGATTTTTGATGTAGAAAAAAATCAAGTCATTATGGAGATCTTTTATGCTGTACATATCAATTAGTATATATATATATATATATATATATATATATATATATATATATAGAGAGAGAGAGAGAGAGAGAGAGAGAGAGAGAGGGGGGAATGGACACGGCGAGACTAGTTCAAATTCTCGATGAGTGTTTGTATTTCACATTGCGCTAATACCCTTTAGGAAAGGTACGAATCCAACTATTCTCCCTCCAGCTATGGGTAAATAGTAGGACAGACTGGGATCTTTAAAATTTCTTAGACAACCATATATATATATATATATATATATATATATATATATATATGATATTGAGCACTCCACTAATAATACTGCAAAAAAAAACTTGGTCCACCACTAACTCAACAAGGGAGCTAGTGATAACCATATACTATTACAATACTATGTATCTCTCTCTCTCTCTCTCTCTCTCTCTCTCTCTCTCTATCTATCTATCTCTATCTCTCTCTCTCTCTATCTCTCTGCATCTCTCTCTCTCTCTCTCTCTCTCTCCTCTATATATATATATATAATATATATATTATATATATAGTGAGATAGAGAGAGATAACTCTATAACACAAAATGAAATAAAGAACTGTCTGAGGGTTTCATTTAAAACAATCATTATTTTACCTTCAGTTATAATAGTTATAATAGCTTGTTTATCTGTAGAGAAAGTAAGTGCTCTCAGAAAGGTAGATGACTTCTTTAGTTTGGTTTCTTCGCTTAATGGCATAAACAACTTTCGGGAGTTATCTAATACCAAAGTCATCCTTGTTGAAGAAATGTAGTGGTACTATTTGACCAATAGGTGGGGGATGATTGGGTTCATACCATTTCCAATAGTAACTGTCCAAAAGTGAGCGTGATTGCACGATTGGAATTTGAACTCGTTTACTACAATGTCGCAGTCTAGAACGTTAACCACAGGGACTCCCCAAAGAAATATATATTCTCCACAATAGCCACTCATTAATAGTCATAGCAGGATAGTTACAAATTCTCAACACTCTATACCGCCCTGTCGGCTGAGGCATTAGAATGCACCGACTGCACCTCTGCAGAGGCATAAGACTCCCCCAATTGGGCCACCTGTTGGCCGTGGGTGGCGACCCGTGATGCTTAAGGACAGAACCCAGGTGGATGAGCAGTTCATGACATGCAATACTCCACTTTGGCCCTATCTTGGGCTAGACGGGCGGTCGGAGAGGCCCCCTCCGATCAATCGGCTGGTCGCGTCAAGCCCTAGCACCTATATGATTTTCCCAACCCTATTGCCCTTATGGCAAGCCCCGACCCTTTTTATCATATGGATGCTAGAAGGCGGTGGCTGCGGGTCTACATGTCCTGGGAATGACGTTAAACTCTATCTGATGATGAGGTTCCAGTTTTGAAGGTTTGGGGAATGTGGAGCACCCCTTCATCACCATTGCTCCCTGGTCCACTCTGACCCGGAGTGGTAGTACCTGTTAGGGTCCCATCTATGGGTTGAATAGAAAAATGTATTCATAAAAAAATTGTATTATCCATTAAGAATTGATTTATTTCAAAACTTTATCGGCATTAAATGACCCACTGAGGTTGATATGCCGTAAAACAAAACACACAAACCAAACAAACACTCCATACTCTTTTTGCAAAAGCAACAGTAGATCAACCAGACCTTGGCTATCATTCAAGCTGACATATCAGCAAAAGACAAAAGGAGGATGCAATATCAACTCCCACAGGAAGAGTTACCTGCTGGCATTAGAGAAGTATGAGTCCGCAAGATGGTGGGACTCAGTCATTAAGGAGATTAAAAAATATGATTCAGGTTTAATCTGTTTATGGCCCATATTCATCATCATCATGTCGCGCTATTAGCACGGATATCCATGACAATCCTTCTCCAGCCGTCCCTATCACTCATTGTTCTCGGCAGGTCCTCTACGCATAATCCAGTATCCGCACAGAGCTCGTCAATATACGTCTTTGCTGGTCGGCCCACACTGGTGTGCCCATGTGCTGGCTTCCCCAGGAGGATGTCACTTATGACATCGTCCTTGTTTCTCCAGGTGGCCGTTCAGCTATTTTCTCGTGGGGTATTGTTTCCACGATTTGTTTAAGAATGCACGCAGCATTCTTGTGCAGCTCCCATCTAGTTTATTCTCTAGGCGCTTCGTTAGGGTCCAAGTTGTGCAGCCGTACAGCAGCACTGACACGACAACGGCTTTAAAGAATTGTCTCTTTAACTTGTCTGTGAGTTTAGATTTCCACATGACTGATAATTTATTTATAGCAGACCATGCTTTTCATATGTTTGCTAGCTAAGTAATGGCCCATATTAAAGACAGCAAACCTTCCCACATGGGACGGGAGGGAGATGCCTTTCTGCCCTATGTGCACAGGAAGAGGTTTCATTCAACATCTTCTCAAATAGTTCACTGACCTGTCGGATGGGGCTGTAGAATAAACTGAATGCACCTCTGCAGTGGGGTGACCCCCCTCCAATGAGGCCACTTGTATGCCGTGAGTGGCGACCCTTGAAGCTTAAGGACAGAATCCTGGTGGGTGAGCAATCCATGACACGCAATACTCTTACTTAGACTAAGTTGAATACCCAAAAAGAATGAATAAAACAAAAACGTCTTTGGCATAAAATAACCCAACAAAGGTTGGCACGTCGTAGAATCCAACCAACTATCAAAATCTTCACCAATGTTTAATTAACTGACGTTATCTCTGGTGACACAATAGAGGCAGTTGCAGGAGTTATTGATA
>CM042137.1:33574810-33607310 GCA_023376005.1 Doryteuthis pealeii
CTAAAAACTACCAATGACACAGGGCTTCTGATAAAGAGAAATCCCCAATGAAAGACCAGACACGAAGTCCCCAAGACGAAGTCCAGACGTTAGAATAGACGCTGGAAGAAGAATAATAGAAGTAAGAAAGTAAGGAAAGAGAGTATACAACAATCGCTGCGCCCAGAACCTTTTCTCTACTGAAGAGTCAGTGTATTTCTATTCCATGGAATTTCTTTTCGACTTAGGCTCGTAGTGGCAAATTCATGTTTAGATAATTTGTAAACATTATTTTAACTAAAACATGTTTCTCTGTACACATCAAATATTCGTCAGTAAATTTTACATGGTTTGCCCTTCTTAGCCAACAAAAATCGTTTAAGCCTGGAGCACTTTGTTTTATTTGTCGCCATTTTGAATAGCCTCAAACAAATATTCCTGTGAGATTAAATTATGTTTTGCTGTAAACCAATTCCAAACAATGCAGAGATTACATTTATGAAAAGAAATTCTAAAAAGCGATTTTTCTTTATCTATTTTTAAAAGCCCTATTTATTGGCTGGTTTTACAACATAAACAACGTGTGAAATATATTCAAAATGCCACTTTAGATAAATTTTGTCCTTCCCCCGAAAAGAAAAAGATTATACCAAAAATATAACAATAAACTAGGAAGTTATGCAGATATGTCGAATGGCATGGGAATGGCGGATTGCTCTGAAAAAGATATAAAACGGAATCATAAAAAATATGTTCGTGGTTTCATTTCTCATCATCATCATCATCATCATCATCATCATCATCGCTATCATCAGGTTACGCCGACAGCATGGATCACCATGACTCTTCCTCGCTGATCGTTCCTGGAAGGTGCTACTCTCCTAGGGTACTTTACATATATGCACGCAATCACACAATCACACACATGTATATATATATATATGAGAGAGAGAGAGAGAGAGAGAGAGAGAGAGAGAGAGAGAGAGAGAGAGAGAGAGAGAGAGAGAGAGAGAGAGAGAGAGAGAAGGAAGCGCGTGGTGTAATGGCTAAAGTAATGGGAAATGGACTCGTCTCCCCGAGTTCAAATCCTGGACGTGGTAATTGCATTTCACTTAGCGCTAATACCCTTGGGAAAGGTATGAATTCTACTCTCCCTCCAGCTATGGGTAAATAGTAGGGCAGACTGGGCTCTTTAACTTTGGTTAGGCAACCGGTCTAGGAGAAGGAAAACTCTGAATTCAAACCTGTTAAACTCCGCTTAAGAAATTGACCTTGTGTCACATCCTGCTCGTGCGGAGGGATTGGTATATATATATATATATATATATATATATATATATACTAGTAGAGATATGTGGAACACAGGAACAAAACTCAGACACGCGTATGTGGGAGATATATTTCGCCAAGCATTAAGCTCAGCATCATCAGTCGTTTAATGGATCATTAAGGCATCATCTCTTCCCTATATCCACACCTCTCCCGTCCACTTTCTCTTCTATAAAACACTTGTATGATACCTTAATGATCCATTAAACGACTGATGATGCTGATCTTAACACTTAGCGAAATATATCTCACACATACGCTTGTCTGAGTTTTGTTCCTGTGTTCCACATATTTACTACATTCCGTAATTTATGAGGAAGTCCGTCCCGGTCTCCTGCCTCAAAAATTGCTACCCGGCGACTATTAAAATAACGACCCAGCTCAGTCTATTCAAAACTATCTATCTATCTATCTATCTATCTATCTCAATTTGTTCATATTTATCTATATTAATTTAAATACTAAGTTTTTTTTATTCAGGTTTGTTTAATGTCTTGTTTTTAGTTTAAATAAACAAGAATTACGACAAAAAAAGATGCGACCCCCCCCAAATACATTTACTTGTCTAAAATATCTATCTCATTTGTTCATATATATCTATATTATTTTGTTTGTTTATTTAAACTAAAAACAAGACATTAAAAACTAATAAAAATCTTAGTATTTAAAGTAATATAGATAAATATGAACATTGAGATAGATAGATAGATAGATAGATAGAAGTTTTTGAATAGACTGAGCTGGGTCTTTATTCTAATAGTCACCGGGTAGCAATATTTGAGGCAGGAGACCGGGACGGACTTCCTCATAAATTACGGAATGTAGTAGATATGTGGAACACAGGAACAAAACTCAGACAAGCGTATGTGTGAGATATATTTCGCTAAGTATTAAGATCAGCATCATCAGTCGTTTAATGGATCATTAAGGTATCATACAAGTGTTTTATAGAAGAGAAAGTGGACAGGAAAGTGGTGGATATGGGGAAGAGATGATGCCTCAATGATCCATTAAACGACTGATGATGCTGAGCTTAATGCTTAGCGAAATATATCTCCCACATACGCGTGTCTGAGTTTTGTTCCTGTGTTCCACATATCTCTACTAGTATATATATATATATATATATATATATATACCAATCCCTCCGCACGAGCAGGATGTAACACAAGGTCAATTTCTTAAGCAGAGTTTAACAGGTTTAAATTCAGAGTTTTCCTTCTCCTAGACCGGTTGCCTAACCAAAGTTAAAGAGCCCAGTCTGCCCTACTATTTACCCATAGCTGGAGGGAGAGTAGGATTCATACCTTTCCCAAGGGTATTAGCGCTAAGTGAAATGCAATTACCACGTCCAGGATTTGAACTCGGGGAGACGAGTCCATTTCCCATTACTTTAGCCATTACACCACGCGCTTCCTATCTCTCTCTCTCTCTCTCTCTCTCTCTCTCTCTCTCTCTCGCTCTCTCTCTCTCTCTCTCTCTCTCGCTCTCTCTCTCTCTCTCTCTCTCATATATATATATATACATGTGTGTGATTGTGTGATTGCATGCATATATGTAAAGTACCCTAGGAGAGTAGCACCTTCCAGGAACGATCAGCGAGGAAGAGTCATGGTGATCCATGCTGTCGGCGTAACCTGATGATAGCGATGATGATGATGAGGATGATGATGATGATGATGAGAAATGAAACCACGAACATATTTTTTATGATTCCATTTTATATCTTTTTCAGAGCAATCCGCCATTCCCATGCCATTCGACATATCTGCATAACTTCCTAGTTTATTGTTATATGTTTTGGTATAATCTTTTTTCTTTTCGGGGGGAAGGACAAAATTTATCTAAAGTGGCATTTTGAATATATTTCACACGTTGTTTATGTTGTAAAACCAGCCAATAAATAGGGCTTTTAAAAATAGATAAAGAAAAATCGCTTTTTAGAATTTCTTTTCATAAATGTAATCTCTGCATTGTTTGGAATTGGTTTACAGCAAAACATAATTTAATCTCACAGGAATATTTGTTTTGAGGCTATTCAAAATGGCGACAAATAAAACAAAGTGCTCCAGGCTTAAACGATTTTTGTTGGCTAAGAAGGGCAAACCATGTAAAATTTACTGACGAATATTTGATGTGTACAGAGAAACATGTTTTAGTTAAAATAATGTTTACAAATTAGCTAAACATGAATTTGCCACTACGAGCCTAAGTCGAAAAGAAATTCCATGGAATAGAAATACACTGACTCTTCAGTAGAGAAAAGGTTCTGGGCGCAGCGATTGTTGTATACTCTCTTTCCTTACTTTCTTACTTCTATTATTCTTCTTCCAGCGTCTATTCTAACGTCTGGACTTCGTCTTGGGGACTTCGTGTCTGGTCTTTCATTGGGGATTTCTCTTTATCAGAAGCCCTGTGTCATTGGTAGTTTTTAGATAATAACACAAGACTTCGATTTAACTTAGATCATATTTTATTCTGAAATCCCCACCAGACTACCAGCGCAGATTGAGTCGGCACCGTGCATAACACGACTTACCAGCGTCGTGGTGTTGGCCGATCTGACTAAAACTCTCTCTAATCTAAACCGGAAGAGGGTCTTCCCCACCGATTCTCACAGTATCCACCGGAAGGATCAGGATGAGGTCAAGCCTTGTCATTCAATCCTTCAAGGCCATGGGCTGCAACTTATAACAGCCATTTTGGTTTCTACACTACTGTACATAAGTATTTGGAATCTAATAATTATGTAACACGATTAGTAAAGAATGTCATGCTGACAGTCATCTGAGATATGAAAGATAAATCACTTGATTTCTTTGAAAAGGGCGTAACTGTAAACATTATTTCCTATTGATTCCCATGATTAGGCAAGATTCACTTTATTTATTCAATGATTTTCGTATACTTTGTTTTTTTTTTTTTTTTGTTTTTTTTGGATTTTACGGCATATCAACCCTAGCTCTGTTATTTTATGCTGAAGACGTTTTGTTTTATTTATTCTTGATGGGTATTGAACATTCTTTTTTAACTCAATTTCTAAACAGATGTTTGTTAACTCATTTTCTTCTATTTAACCCATGGACGGGACTCTAACAGGTACTACCACACTAGGTCAGGATAAACCTGGGAGTAATGGCGATGAAGGGGTACTCTACATTTCCCAGAGCTCCAGAATTGGAGCTTATACATTAGATTCAGTTTAACGTCATACCCAGGACACTAAAACCTTCAGCCACCACCTTCTAGCAAGGGTTGGGGTTAGTCAAAAGAGCAATCGGGTCGGGACAATCATATAGGTACTAGGGCTGATTGATCGGGGTGTGCCTTTCTGACCGCCCGTCTAATAAGGGCCAGAATGGAGTGTTGCACGGCATTAACTGCTCGGCCACCAGGATTTCGTCCTTAAGCATCACGGGTCACCACCCACGGGCCGCACTGGGAGGGTCTTACCCCTCTACAGAGGTACAGTCGGCGTGTTCGTATATCATAATAAAATGTCGTGTGCTTGATAGAAAAGGAAATGAACGCGTGAGAGTATTTTATGATTCTATTTTATATCTTTTTTTAGGGCAATCCACCATTCCCATACCATTCGGCGCATCTGCATAACTTCCTTTTTAACAACTGACACATACGTAAGTTTTTAAATTAGTAAAATATAAAAAATAAAAAAAATAAAAATATATATTTTTTTAATTCGTGGCGCAGAAAATATGTCCTATTTATTCTCATTGTGCAGTTGCTGTCGGTTGATGTGCAACAAAAAAAACTGCAATTCTATTTTGTGATTAACACTCATGTAAGCGCACATGCACACATACGCTCGCACGCACACATACACAGCGGACGAATATGCATCAACTCATGGGAAACTATTATAACAATGCCATAGCAAGATTCACGATAAGATTAGCTCCGTGC
Source organism: Doryteuthis pealeii (assembly GCA_023376005.1). Taxonomy (NCBI): domain Eukaryota; kingdom Metazoa; phylum Mollusca; class Cephalopoda; order Myopsida; family Loliginidae; genus Doryteuthis; species Doryteuthis pealeii. The sequence continues at coordinate 33,580,043 of CM042137.1, forward strand.
TACCCCCACACACACACTTACCTAATCGACATTATAACGACTCTTTTTTTTATTGCAGCTAGTTAGCATTGCTGCGAATCAGGTTTTTCAGACATCCTTTACAATTCGACCTCTTTTTGATTGAAAATACGCAGGAGAATATTTATTCATATACACATACTCCCAAATACACACACACACACACACACACACATATATATATATATATATATATATATACATACATATGTATGTGTGTATATATATGTATATATACATATATATATATACACACATATATATATACATGTATATATATATATATATATATTTACACATATATATACACATAAAAATGTATGTATATATATACACATATATATATATACACATATATATATATATATACACATATATATATACACACACATATATACACATATATATATGCATATATATATATATATATATAAAATGTTGTTCTGGTTCCAACGGGAGAAAATTCAATATTTTATAAAAAAAGGAAGGTCCGCAAAATGTATTTTGTTCTCAGAATAAATGTTTTAATTCTTTTTGTTTTACATATGCAACACGTGTTTCAGATCTTCTGGTATCCTCTTCAGGCTTTGATTGATAATATGAAATATATATATATATATATATATATATTATATATATATATATATATATTATATTCACATAAAATGTATGTATATATATGGTATATATGTGTATGTTCGTATATATATGTGTATATATACATGTGTGTATATGCATATATAAGTATATAAAAGTGTATGCATATATATATAATGACGGTTTGTTGAGTTCTTTTCTTTTTTTGAAAGTTAAATATTGCTATGTATTTAATCTAAATTATTGATTATTATACATTGAGCTCTCTCTAGGGATTTATAAAAAATACTTGTATGAATATATGTTTGCACCTACAAGAGCATGCAATATGGTTATACAGTGTGATTTTGAACATCCCAAGTAGAATCATCCCTTATTACCAGTTTTGGATACCTTACATTTATATATACTAGCAAATATATGCACCCTCCGGGTGCAAGTATTTAAGTTTTAATGTAATAAAATATTATATTAAATTAGAAAGGCTAATGAAACTAAATAATAATGCAGATAAAAAGATTTGAAACAGAGGGGATATGATTGAAAAATAGAAAAACTGAAATTTACTCTTCCATCACTCTCGTCTTTCATTGTTATTTTTTCTAATTTAAGTATTTAGTTAAAAGAGGAAGTAAAGAATAAAATGACAGTTATCTTTTCTTGTTAATGGATTTCATTTAAGATTCATTGAAGAGAGTTTTGCTTATATTCATTAAAATAAAACCAAACAGTTAGAAACCAATAATAGTAAGCATATATTTATTAAAATTACATTTTTAATATCAATATGCAAATTAGCCTTCCCGTTCACACTGTAAACCGCTATTTTGTTGTATATATAAATACAATTACATGTTATTCGTATGTAGATATGGTTAACAGTATAAATAATGTAAAACAATTTTATTAATAATTGAGGTTAAAATAAGGATAAATTCATGGTGAATGTGACGTCAATTACTAAGGGAATCGTGACTTGAGTAGTGATTTAGTTTCGGTTACAGACAGAAAAACACACAATCTCCATTATAATAAGATATATATATATATATATATATATATATACATATATTTATATTTATATGCATATATATGTATGTGTGAATATACGTATATATGTATATGTCTATATGTGTGTATATAAAAATGTTGTTCTGGTTCCAACGGGAGAAAATTCAATATTTTATAAAAAAAGAAGGTCCGCAAAATGTATTATGTTCTCAGAAATTTAAAAAAAAATCTTTTTATCTTACATATGCGACACGTGTTTCTAATCTGTTGTCTTCTTCAGGCATTGAATTATTATTTTGGCAGAATATGTCCGATATTTGATAGGTTGTGTGTGTTTCTGCAACTTTTCTATTATAATGGCTGTGTAATAATTACTGTTATTACATAGCCATTATAATAGAAAAGTTGCAGAAACACACCCAACCTATCAAATATCGGACATATTCTGCTAAAATAATAATTCAATGTATATATATATATATATATATATATATATACATATATATATATATCTGTGTGTATGTGCATGTGTGTGTGTATGACGGTGGGCTGGATCCTAGCATGTTTTTGTGTAGATTTTTATGTAATTATATATAAATTATTAATTTGGTTTCATGTCAAAGCTTAACAACAGTACAAGAACAAATCATTTTTTTATTTAAGTCTAAACCAATATAAAAATACAAAAAAAAACGATGCGACCTCTATTCCTTAACTCGTTGTAAAAAAAATTTTTTTCCAAATTTGGATGAATTAAAAAACAGATTACGCTAAAATAAGGTAAAACTATGCAATTTTTTTCAGCCTTTAATACACGGTTAGACTTATTTTAATTTTTCTTTTAAATTGCCTATCCCAGGGACATTGTTGATATTGATCCCTTCTCCCATCTTTATGGTACCTCTTGTATAAAGAATTGTAAGAAGTTATAGAATATTATTTAATAATATATTATGATACATCACACATTATTCCCTATTCAATAATATATTTTCATACCTTTTTGATATCTCACACATTATTTTTTTCATTAATATATCATGATAACACCACTATTTCTTATTTAATATATTTGAAATCCCACACATACCTTATTCAATAAAAAAAATAATTTAAAAAAAAGCTTAGTACCTTATTCCAATTAAAGGCCAAGGGAGTAAACCCCGAAAACAAATCCGGAGCTGGAGTCCCTAAGTTGAGAGGTGCTGAATCTCAGTACTTCCTAGCAACTCCTGCGGCACCGTCGTTGTCAATCCGCATTGGTTCCTACCTTTCCTTTGGACCACAACGGCTGTGTGGAGAGGGAGAATCTGCTGCTAGGGCCACAGCTCATCCTCCATAAAAACCTGCCCAGGCTACGTAGTTTTCCACTACAAAATGGAGAGGACTGCCTCGCTGACAAGAAAGCAACCTTATTCAATAATCTATTATGATACCTCGGATCATTTCATATTCAATAGTATATTGAAAATAAAATGAAGATACTATGACAACTCTTATTCTAAAGTAGATAAAACTCAAAAGCTCAATTTAACAAGACAAAAATTAAGAATGTAATCCCCATTGAACATTTGTTTCAGCCAAGGCAAAATGAGTTTAAATCCGGGGCGAGGCTGTTTGCATTTCACATAGCGCTGATATCTTGAGAAAGGTATGAATCCGTTTATTCTCCATCCAGTTATGGGTAACATAGCAGGGGAAACTGGGCTCTTAACCTTGGTATGGCAACTAGTCTAGGAGAAGAAAAACTCTGAATTCAAGCCTTTTAAATTCTCAGTTTTCAATCTGGAGCTGAGGAATATGGACATGCTCTTATTTGTTGTAGTGAATGGCTGTTGTATCTTGCTTTAAGAATAGATGATTTTTCCCTGGGTGGCATTTGCTGAATTTTATGACTGTATCAATAACTCCTGCAACTGCCTATATTGTGTCACCAGAGATAACGTCAGTTAATTAAACATTGGTGAAGCTTTTGATAATTGGTTGGATTCTACGGCATGCCAACCTTTGTTGGGTTATTTTATGCCAAAGATGTTTTTGTTTTATTCATTCTTTTTGGGTATTCAACTTAGTCTAAGTAAGAGTATTGCGTGTCATGGATTGCTCACCCACCAGGATTCTGTTCTTAAGCTTCAAGGGTCGCCACTCACGGCAAACAGGTGGCCTCATTGGAGGGGGGTTACCCCACTGCAGAGGTGCATTCAGTTTATTCTACAGCCCCATCCGACAGGTCAGTGAACTATTTGAGAAGAGGGTGAATGAATCCTCTTCCTGTGCACATAGGGCAGAAAGGCATCTCCCTCCCGTCACATGTGGGAAGGTTTGCTGTCTTTAATATGGGCCATTACTTAGATAGCACACATATGAAAAGTATGGTCTGCTATAAATAAATTATCAGTCATATGGAAATCCAAACTCACAGACAAGTTAAAGAGACAATTCTTTCAAGCCGTTGTCGTGTCAGTGCTGCTGTACGGTTGCACAACTTGGACCCTAACGAAGCGTCTAGAGAATAAACTAGATGGAAGCTGCACAAGAATGTTGTGTGTAGTCTTAAACAAATCGTGGAAACAACACCCCACGAGAAAACAGCTATACGGCCACCTGCCCCATATCACCCAAACCATCCGAGTAAAACGGACAAGACACAGAGAGAGAGAGAGAGAGAGAGAGACCTAGTATTGTAATAGTATATGGTTATCACTAGCTCCAATAGTGGAGTGCTCAATATAATATATATATATATATATATATATATATATATATTATATTATATATATATACCAACTCCTACACACGAGTTGGATGTGACACAAGGTCGATTTCTTAAGCGGAGTTTAACAGGTTTGAATTCAGAGTTTTCCTACTTCTAGACTGGTTGCCTAAGCAAGTTTAAAGATCCCAGTCTGTCCTACTATTTACCCATAGTTGGATGGAGAATAGTTGGATTCGTACCTTTCCCAAAGGGTATTAGCGCAATGTGAAATACAAACACTCATCGAGAATTTGAACTAGTCTCGCCGTGTCCATTCCCCCTCTCTCTCTTTCTCTCTCTCTCTCTCTCTCTCTATATATATATATATATATATATATATATATATTATATATATAATTACTAATTGATATGTACAGCATGAAAGATTTCCATAATGACTTAATTTTTCTACATCAAAAAATCCTGGTGATGATCTACGGCAGAAATAAGTTGGGTTTAACAAATTTATAAAATATATTTCCGCCCTGTCGGCTGGGGTGTTAGAATGCACCGACTGCACCTCTGCAGAGAGGTAAGACTCCCCCAATGGGGCCACCTGTTGGCCGTGGGTGGCGACCCGTGATGCTTAAGCATAGAGCCGAGGCCACCGATATAGAAGGCCCGTTCTTTGGGTGTGTGACGTCACAAAAGTAGGCCCAACTTAGAGCAAGCGAAATAGATACCGTTGTCTCGTAAAGACAGTAAATAAACAAGTGTTATGTTTCATTAAACTTTAATAACTGAAATTCGTTCATAATTTTATTTATTTCAAATTTGAAAACAACTTTTATAAATGATAACAAACATTGTTTTGATTTGCATGTTTTTTATTTTAATTTTAAAAAAACTTGTAAAGGCAACGTTGAGGTACATAAAAAATCAAATACCATTACATTAAACTTTAATAACTGAAATTCGTTCGTAATATATGTTTTTAAAATTGAAAACATTTTTTTATAAATGATAAGCAACATTGTTTTGATTTGCATGTTTTTTTTATTTTAATTTTTAAAAAACTGTAAACTGAATTATGAATAAATGAACAATCAATTATTAGATAAACAAACAAACAAATATAAATAAATATACTAAATATAAATTTGATAAAGTTTAGGTAAATTATAATCAGCATGGTTTTGATTTGCTTTTTTTTTAATTTCATGATTATTCTGTAAATTTACAATATTGTAATTATCAAGTGATAATTACTTAATACAGGAACAACTGAATTATGAATAAATGAACAATCAATAATTAGATATAAACAGACAAACAAATTACAATAAATATAAATAAATATATTAAATATGAATTATAATCAGCATTGTTTTGATTTGCTTTTTTTTTCAATTTTAATGATTATTCTGTATTTTTACAATATTATATTATATATAAACAGACAGATTACAATAAATATATTAAATATAAATTTGAAACCAAGTTTAGATAAATTATAATCAGCATTGTTTTGATTTGCTTTTTTTTCAATTTTAATGATTATTCTGTAAATTTACAATATATACTGAATTATGAATAAATGAACAATCAATAATTAGATATAAACAGACAAACAAATTACAAAAATCAAATAATACTTATTGAAAAATAGGTTATAGATATAAAATTCAGCTGAATGTCTGAAGTTTTCTTTTTTTGCTTAACTTATTAATGATGTTATCATTTTCTCTAGAACAAAAATTATTTAAAAGAGCATTTGTAGAGCTTAAGATAAACATCTTTTCTATTTTTTCAATATTATGACCTTCATCACAAGTGTCAACATTAAAAAGTAGCTCATGGTCTGCCAATACATTCAATGTTATATGCATGGCTAATTTCCTTTGATTTACTGAATGAAGAAAAGAATGATTTATATTCATTGAAAATTTGCAGAACTAAATTAACATTTTGCCTTTCAAGACTAGTAGGATAAAGAGCTTTTGAGGTCAATTTATAACAATATTTCAAAATTGACTGAGATTCCAGGGCATGAAGTTTCTGTAAGGTACAAAATGGGCACTTTGGATACTATTTAATTCATGATTTCCATTATGACAAAATTTTGGAAAGAGCATGCATTTAGTTGCATCTTTTTGACCAAGCCAATTGTTTCTAATGCATTTTAATATATGGACTGAGTCAAATAGAAAGAAAAGAGGCCGAGACTTAACAAATGGGTGTGGATATACAATCGAAAGCTTTGGTGGATTGCAAAAGTAAGATATAGCCTTTTTATTTATTGCATTATTATCTGTTATGATTGATAATACTTGAAAGCCTATCTCCTCTAAACCAATTATAATACGTTTAACAGTATTAAATAAATTTTCAGCTTTAAGACATTTAGTTGGCATAACATGCACAACATCCTTATATGGTGAGAATACACTAAGCATAAAGCAAATGCACTTGTTGCAGCTTCATTTCTATTGTCAGATAAGCCAACAATATTACCACCCTTATAATCAAAATAAGGTTTTAGGTGAATTTCATCAACAAGTAAAGATACTGTAGTGTCTTTCTGTACAAGTAACTTGAATTTGTTTTTAATATACATGAGAAAATTGTTATCATGTTGCTCAATTAAAGGATTCATATTTGTTGATAATGTTACTCTTTTAATTGTCGAATAACTAGGTAAAATTATTTTTGCCATCTCTTAATAATCTATACCCTTTAGGAGAGCAGTTATATAATAATGAAGAAAATATCATCATTTCTGTTGAATAATCAAACTTATTCTGTGTCATTAATTTTAGCTGCTCATATATAAATTTTATTGAATTAAAATATTTGCTTGATTCATCTTGTATCAATATAAAAAATGACATGATTAATTTTAGTATAAAAATTATACTAGGGGGATTAGCTTGCTGTTGTTCTGTGTCCATTTAAAGCACTTTTAAGTGCAGAATTGTCCAGTCGAATTCTTCTAGAATCTGGTGACTCTCTAGAGGTGATTGATGATGATAGATATGAGGGACAGTTTGGGAGAATTCTAGGAATTGCGCCATCACAAAGAGATTTTTTTAAAGTTTAACTTTAATTGCTGTCCCTGTTTTTTCATCAAATGCTGATGCTTCTCTTCTTATGTCCTCTGGTCGAAAATGTAGTTCACATACCTAAAAATATTGTAAAAATCAAAACCTATTTTAAATCCTTGTAAAAATCTTAAAAGTTTGTCAGCAAAAATCTACAATATGAAGCATTTTTCTTATAATTCTAGGAAAAATGAAGAGTGTTCTGATATCTTTAAGGAACATAATTTACCAATTCAACAAAAAATTATTAGTGACAAATCTATGTACAAATAAAGAGAGAATTTTTAACATTTATATATTTTTTGAATTAGAATAATGAATAATTATTTTTTGGATAAAATGATTTTGAAAATTTTGATAGATTTTAATCCTTTTTAATCCTTTAATTTTAATCCTAAATTTCAATTGAATTACAATTGTGAATTACAAAGACATAAGATTAATTTAATTACTATTAGAATTATTTTATTATCAATAATTTTGTTATTATTATTATTATTATTATTTACTCCTTTTGAGTTTTCACATCAGCATTAGCTGATGGTCTTTCACTGGAGTCTGAGTGACAGCAAGTCTCCTCAGGTCTCCAGGACTCTTCTGAGTATTCTGGCAGATTGCAGCAGTTCAGTGTTCTGAATGGTTTCAATACTTCCTCTGATTTCCAAACTTTCCAAACCTTCATTATTAGAATCATTATTATTACTATTATTATTATTAGAATCAGTATTTTTATGATAATAATAATTTAAATAACAATGATAACAATAATAACTTCAGGGAAATACCATCAGCTGGTGTGAAAAACTAATAATAATAATGATAGCAATAATTATAATGATTGATACCATCCAGAACACTGTACTGCTGCAATCTGCCAGAATACTCAGAAGAGTCCTGGAGACCTGAGGAGACTTGCTGTCACTCAGACTCCAGTGAAAGACCTCCAGCTAACACTGATGTGAAAACTCAAAAGGAGTAAATAATGATAACAAAGGCTAAATTTGCAAATTGTCCTCAATATTTCAAGATTCGTTAAATAAATGAAATTAACTAACCTGACTTACCCCCCCCCAAAAAAAAAAAAAGCCAAGTAGGAAAAAAATAGATAAATAAAGTAAATAAATAAAAAAAAGAAAGATTTTTTATTGATGAATAAAAACAATTACTTACCAAAAAAAAAAAGTCAAGTATTTTCCAACTTTAGTTCAATAATAATAATGATAACGATAATAATAATAATATCAATAATAATAATAATATCCCTTTTTTATTTGAATAAATTTATATCAAAGTAATTGTGGGATTATTAGACATTAGACAAATATTTACTTTCTCGCATTTAAGACTAACCAAAATAGTCAATTTAATTTAATAGACTCATTTATTTATGAATAAAACTATTCAAAAATATTGTTAGGATTATCAGAATTATTTCTTTTATGTTTATAAAAATATCCCTTTACGAATTTAATGAATTAATATCGAGAATTTCTTTAGAGTTTATTTCTAAAATATGAGTTTTTACAGAACTTTTTACTTTACGCTCTTATGTGAAAAAAATTGTTAACTTAAGACAGAGCTTTTAATGTCTTAAACTTGATTTTGTGAATTACAAAGACTTTAAAATACTTCAATTATTGAAGTTTAAATTAAATTTATTTAGTTTTAATACAAAATATTAATACAAAAATACAAAAAAATTACTCACTTTGGAATTCTTTGTAGGTAAAAAATGTTCTCGTATTTTCGTAAATCCAAAATTTTATCATAAGGGAAAGAAAAAACACTAACTTTTGGTACATTTCATTTAGTTTCCATTACAAAAAGGCACAACACACTTAAAAGGCATTTTTGTTTATAAATTAAAATAAAATAAAATTAATTGACTGAATAATTACAAGAAAAAGTCGTTGACTATTTGACTATTATTTTTTAGACACGTGTGTATCTAGCCGGTGTTGCTCGTGTAGCCTCGTTTTGGGTGAAACAAAATTGGGACTAGATATGATGATATCGCAGTGACGTCAGCCTCGATCCATCTGGCCTAGTATCAAGTTGGTGTTGATAGAGCCCAAGTGGAAGAGCAGTTCATGACATGCAATACTCCACTTTGGACCTATCTTGGGCTAGACGGGCGGTCGGAGAGGCCCCCTCCGATCAATCGGCTGGTCACATCAAGCCCTAGCACCTATATGATTTTCCCAACCCTATTGCCCTTATGGCAAGCCCCAACCCCTTTTTATCATATTAGGTGCTAGAAGGCGGTGGCTGCGTGTCTACATGTCCTGGGAATGACGTTAAACTCTATCTGATCGTGAGGTTCCAGTTTTGGAGGTTTAGGGAATGTGGAGCACCCCTTCATCACCATTGCTCCCTGGTCCACTCTGACCCGGAGTGGTAGTACCTGTTAGGGTCCCATCTATGGGTTAAATAGAAAATGTATTTATAAAAAAAATTGTATTATCCATTAAGAATTGATTTATTTCAAAACTTTATTGGCATTAAATGACCCACTGAGGTTGATATGCCGTAAAACAAAACGAACCAAAAAAATATATTTACCAATGTTTGTCTTTTTGTTTTTTAAGTAAAATAGTAAAGTCGGTAAAGTGGCCTATTGCATGTATCAGCCGGGCAGCGAGGGAGTCTATTCCCTTTTCACTAGCGCTAGGCCAGGAAGATTATTTGTGCGTCCGTGGTTGAGCGCCACACCTACTATCAGCTTCTCACTTTACCGCACAGGTCAAAGTCGTGTTACTCATGCGCTGAGTTGGAAAGACACATAATGGATATAATGTTACCTATTCCGAAGCGTTTTAAGCCTGGACATTACTCCTGCAGAATCCATGGCTACTGAAACACTAACTGTGAAGCTTCATAGAAGCTGAATCACACTTCGTATTTTTATTAATTGCTTCAAGGATCAAATGACCCAATTCAATTTCCGAATTGAATTAATATCATTCATTGGTAACGATGATATTTTTTGTCATGAAATGGAGAAAAAAAATTGATTTGTATTATTTGGGTTATTCGGACTATTGTCTTTATCTTTTATATTGTTATCTGTACAACGTTTCGGCTGATGTGCCCTCCGGCCTTCTTCAGGTATTTCTTATCGGATTCGGGAACCTTCTCGAACTCGTGAACCCCCTATTCGAACTTGGAAACCTTCTCTTCGAACTCGGGAATCTTCTTGTCGAAGTCGGGAGCATTCATGTCGCAATCGGGAGCCTTCACGCAAAACTTCGAACTAAATCCTTCATTCAATCCACGGTGGTAGACTGTTATCATTTTGCTAACAATAACTGGGTACAAGTGTTAAGTTGTGTTAATTATTCTATGTTACTGTCGCCATTGACCAGGACTGAACCTGCAGCCTAGAGATAACTGTCTCTTAGAACTGTGTTGCAACAACGCCTATATCCACTACGCCATGTGTCCAATTTTGATTCAATTGAAGAAAATATAAACTTGTTTTTATTTTGTTTTGTTTTGATGATTTTTGTTTTGTTTTATTTTCATTTTTGTTGTTTTGTTTGTTTTTAACTAGAAAACAAATTCAAAAACTTTATCCACGAGAATATCTTAGAATTAAAATGGTAACAATTAGGTATTTACTGCGTATTCCACGTATACGGATGTGACACAAGTAGGCCACAGTCCCAACCCCGATTATCGTTCAGTTGTGTCGGATGTAAAAAATCACCAGATAAATTGTCCTTTATTATTAAAATGATATCAACCCAAAATTACAATTTTTTTTTCGCACATAGGTTTCTTGCATCAAGAATTAATCAAATAAGTTTTAAGTGATTAAAATACGTATAGAACGAAAATAGCTCCGAATTCAAATTAGCCAATGAGATTACAGATTTTATCTGGAATGTAAACATCAGCTGATGTTCTGTGTTTATGAAATAAAAAAATATTAATTTAGAATGACCCTCAACCCCCCCAAAAAAAACCCTAATAATATGCTTTAGTAACTAAAGCAAACAATAATAATGCTTTAGTAACTAAAGCAAACATTTTTTTTTTCTTCAGGAAAAATTTCAAAATATAATTTTCAATTAAAGAACTGGCTTTTTAGAAAATCGGGGGAAATCTCCACAGTCAATGGCAAGCCTCTTAAGCCAGTGGAACAATTCACTTACCTGGGAAGTAATATCTCCTCCACAGAGAGCGATGTTAATACGCGGATAGCAAAGGCATGGTCGGCCACAAATAGATTATCAGTCATATAGAGGTCCGATCTCCCTAACAAGCTGAAGCGACAGTTCTTCCAGGCTGTGGTTGTGATGGGAGCTGCACAAGGATGCTGTGAGCAGTGTTGAACAAGTCATGGAAACAGCACCCCACAAGGAAACAGCCGTACGGTCACCTGCCCCCCCCCATCTCACAAACTATCCGAGTGAGACAGACAAGGCACGCAGGACACTGCTGGAGAAGTAAGGATGAACTCATAAGCGACGTTCTCCTGTGGAAGCCAACACATGGTAATGCAAGTGTGGGGCGCCCAGCAAGGACCTACATTGACCAGCTATGTGAAGATGCTGGCTGTTCCGCAGAGGAGCTTCCAGGTGCAATGAATGATAGGGAGGGTTGGCGTAAGATTGTTGTCGATACCCGTGCTACATGCGCGACATGATGATGATTCAGATATTAAAAATGCTTATTGTTTATACTAGCTACTGGCAAACTGAGCCTAAAATGCGTTTTTGACAAAATGACTTTAGCCCCCCTACAGAAAATAATTTACCAAAAATCAGGGAATTATCGGATTTTAATGAAATTTTCAGTGTTTATTTATCAATGAACGATCTTTATAATGCATTATTTATTTTATTTCAAAACTTTCTCATTTTTTTCAGGTGACTTAATTTGACCTCCCTTATGTTGGGGGTGTAAAATGTTTTGCGAGTTGGTCATTTTCGATACTAATTACAGTATAAATAAAGAGATAAAAGACCGAAGTTATGAATAGAAACAAAAAAAATTTACGCGATCGAAGCACTAGATTGTTTAAAGTTTAAACAATAAATATTTACTTGTTGTCACATGTATGCGAAATACTATTATTTTTTTCTTTTTTCTAAAAAGCAAATTCGCTTATTACTCGTTATTTTATTTACGTTTCTTAGGGTGACTTGTTGTCACATGTATGCGAAATACTATTATTTTTTATTTTTTCTAAAAAGTCAGTTTATTTTTTAATTGAAAATTATATTTTGAATTTTTTCCTGAAGAAAATCTGTAAAGGGATTATTGTAATGTTTATTTCGCTACGCTATAAGATTATATTTAGGATACACGATTCTCATTGGCTAATTCTAATTTCGGAGCTACTCCGTTTTTTATACGTATTTTACTACAAAGTAGCCCGTTTAAATGGCACTTTTCGCATAATATCAAGGTACGGTACTGATTGCGAAAAGTTTTTATTAGCCTTTTTTGATTTTTAATTAATAATTACGTTAAAATTATTTCCAGAGATTGTTTAGCTACGTAAGTCGAAAACTATGCCTCTTTTGACGTCTGGGACTGTAGCCTAAAGGGCATTTGATGTGGTCCCACTCACGAGCCAAGACTCATAGGTGGTAGGTACACAAATGCGTTGATCCCGTCAGCATTCCCCCTCAAGGGGGCGCCCCAAGCACTTGGCAATAAACCCAGCCCTGCCCCTTTAAATCAAGGGGGTAGGTATTGCCTAGGGGGAATAGCCCCCTGGGATCAACCCTGTTAACCTTACTTAACCGGTCCTGGGCCGAAGCCACTGGACACAGGTCCCGAGGGACAGGAAAGAAACGGTAACAATTCCATAGGATAAAGAATAAATAACTTAACCGAATTAAATAACCATATAGAATAAATTACTGAACCTTATTGACCCCCCCAAAAAAAAAAAACAAGTAAAAATATCCCAAATAAACTGGTGAGACAATCCATCTTCCAAGACGACAACAAACTGATAAAGATGAGCATAAAGAAATATATATATAAAGCCACACACCTACGCAAATATCCTAAAACTATAAAAACCTACTTACTAACTCAAATAAAAAAACACACCCAGATATCCACTTAAAACTGATACTAAAGGAGGTGCACGTGTTGTAATCGTTATCGTTGTAGGAAGTGGACACGGCAACCCGAGTTCTAATCCTGTACGAGGCTTGTTGCATTTCACATAGCGCTAATACCCTTGTGAAAGATATAAATCCGACTATTCTCTCTCCAGTTATGGGTAAATAGTATGGCTCTTTAACTTCGGTATGGCAACCGGTATAGGAGAAGGGAAACTCTGAATACAAACCTGTTAACTTCACATAAGAAATTCTTCACATAAGAAATGCAAACCTGTTAATTTCACATAAGAAATTGACTCTGTGTCACATCCTAATAGTGTGTAGAGTTTGAGTAAATGTTAACATTCGGTTTGGTCGTGGGAGTGGAATTCCCCGAACTTTTGAATAGTATTTTGTACGGTTAAATATACGAACTTTTAAACATATTAAACTCACTTAAAACCAAATACTTAATAATATTGAGAATTTAAAACCTTAGATTTAAATTGTTAAAAAATTGAAAACAACGCTTTAGGAATTTTAAAAAAAGGGTTAACGGATAAATTTTTAAAAATTTGCCGTATTTTTGTTTCTGAATATGAATAATATTCAGAAACAAAAATACGGCAAGTTGAAAAAGCAACGATAAAATCGAGAAAATTATCCAAAAGACTCTCAACTCTAATAGCAACACATCGCATAACTATTTGTATGTTCGGTAGAATGAATATTAATAAATAACTTTTTAATTCCAAGTTACCCTATTTCTTCAACGACCTTTTGACGTATTCCATCGACTGTTATTTTTCACTAATGTTCAAAGAAGATCGAAAGAAAGAAGATTAATGATTTGATATGTCATCGAACTCATAATTCTAGACAACAAGAACAGAAATATAGGTTTTTCTTCGGTGTCAGCGGTTAATCTCAACACAACGCATTCCAATGACAAAACTGTCTAGGAAACATGAGAAAAATAAGCTTCTCCATTAGCCTCTACGATCTTGCAGCGGGAGAAGGCTATAATTGAACCCAACGTTATCATTTAGGGGCTTCTCATAAATCAGTTAATGTCAACACTGCCTATATGGACCCTCGGATGCGGCTCTTTAGTGCATCTACACAGGAGAAATAGAAGAAAAAGGAGGGGATTACTTAAACCTGGTGGATTCTGATGATATAGGAGTAGTCGTCATCATCATCATTATCATATCATGCTGAAAGTACGGATTTCAATGACTTTCTCTCTCTCTCTCTCTCTCTCTCTCTCTCTCTCTCTCTCTCTCTCTCTCTCTCTCCACTCGTCCCTCTCGGTCATCGCTATTGAAAGGTCTTCCGCTCGACATCCAGTATCCGCACAGAGCTGATTGATTTAGGTTTTTAATTGTGTGTTCAAGTGTACGTGTCTACAGGAGAACGTCACTTATAAGTTTATCCTTATTTCTCCAGTAGTGTTCAACATGTCTTGTATTGTTTTACATGGATGATTTGGGTGATGGTCGTACAGTTGCTGTCTTGTGGGGTGCTACTTCCAGAGTTCTTTTGTGGAGTGCTACACCCAGAATTCTTTAGTGGGGTGCTACTTCTAGGATTTTTTATGGGGTGCTACTTCAAGGATTTTTTTGTGGGGTGCTACTTCCAGGATTCTTTTGTGGGGGTGCTACTTCTAGGATTTTTGTGGGGTGCTACTTCTAGGATTTTTTGTGGTGTGCTACTTCCAGGATTCTTTTATGGGGTGCTACTTCCAGGATTCTTTTGTGAGGTGCTACTTCCAGGATTATTTTGTGGAGTGCTACTTCCAGGATTTTTTTGTGGGGTGCTACTTCCAGGAGTCTTTTGTGGGTGCTACTTCCAAGGTTTTCTGTGGGGTGCTACTTCCAGAATTCTTTTGTGGGGTGCTACTTCCATGATTCTTTTGTGGGGTGCTACTTCCAAGGTTTTTCTGTGGGGTGCTACTTCCAGAATTCTTTGTGGGGTGCTACTTCCAGGAGTCTTTTGTGGGGTGCTACTTCCAAGGTTTTTCTGTGGGGTGCTACTTCCAGAATTCTTTTGTGGGGTGCTACTTCCATGATTCTTTTGTGGGGTGCTACTTCCAAGGTTTTTTTGTGGGGTGCTACTTCCAGGATTTTTTTGTGGGGGCTACTTCTAGGATTTTTTGTGGAGTGCTACTTCCAGGATTCTTTTGTGGGGTGCTACTTCCAAGGTTTTTTTGTGGGGTGCTACTTCCAGGATTTTTTGTGGGTGCTACTTCTAGGATTTTTTTGTGGAGTGCTACTTCCAGGATTCTTTTGTGGGGTGCTACTTCTAGGATTTTTTGTGGAGTGCTACTTCTAGGATTTTTTGTGGGGTGCTACTTCAAGGATTTTTTGTGGGGTGCTACTTCCAGGATTTTTTGTGGGGTGCTACTTCCAGGATTTTTTGTGGGGTGCTACTTCTAGGATTTTTTGTGGAGTGCTACTTCCAGGATTCTTTTGTGGGTGCTACTTCTAGGATTTTTTGTGGAGTGCTACTTCTAGGATTTTTTGTGGGGTGCTACTTCAAGGATTTTTTTGTGGGTGCTACTTCCAGGATTTTTTGTGGGGTGCTACTTCCAGGATTTTTTGTGGGGTGCTACTTCCAGGATTTTTTGTGGATTGCTACTTCCAGAATTTTTTGTGGGGTGCTACTTCTAGGATTTGTTTAAAACAGCCCAATCTTTGTATAGTTCTCCTCTAGCTTTTTCTCTAAGCATTTCCTTAGAGTCCAAGCGGTTCAGCCATACAGTAGCACTGAAACGATTAAAGCCTGGAAGGATTCTCGTTTTATCCTATCAATGAGATCAGATTTCTGTCTGAGTTATAATATGTCTATAGCAGTCCATTCTTTTACTATGCGTATGTCGACATTGCTTTCTGTAGATAAGATATTACTACCTAGATATGTGAAATGGTCTACTATTTTTAGAGGCTTGCCATTTAGTGTGAAGATGTCTCCATCTTGTTAAAAACACATGAACGGCGTTTTATCTGAGTCCACATAGAGGCCAATGCCTTTTGCTACCTTCACTAGGCTATGCAGCAGGGATTCAGCTTGGATGAAGCGCTAGATCAACGGCGTAGTCGGCGTCTGTAATAGTTTATGCGGGCTTTTATTAGGGTAAACCTTTTTCTTTCATTAGCTCTAATGACATTCATAGTACGTAGTCATGGCATATTATGAACAAAAATGCTGCTAATGTATGGCTCCAGTGACAATGTGAAAAAAATCTGTGTCACTAACAGGTGAACGAACTATTGCTTTCTTATCTTGGTAGACTCTAGCGACAATATCACATGAAACTGTGTTACCAACAGGTAAACAAACCATTGCTTTCGCATCTTGGTAGATCATCATTATAGAGCTAACAGTTTCTTTGGAGGATATCACATGCTAGTTGTATTTGGTTCATCTGTCCTCTGTGTAAGGAGTCGTTTTGGAGAAATCAACAAACAGTAGTGTTGCCTTGAGATTCTTTGCTCGTACCCCTTCTACGATTCGACGAATAGACAGAATCTGAAAAAATTGAGGATCGATTTCAATGAAACCTGTTTTGATTTTTCCTAAATATTTACTTTACTTCAGGTCGAATGCAGTTGAGAAAGTCATTATAAGCCTTGGCAGCTATGGCAGTAAGAGGTATACCTCTATAGTTCTTAGTGATTTCAAGGTAACCTTTGTTTAGGAATGGGAGGATGTAGCTTTTCGTCTATTTCTTTATTGTATATTGTATATACACATCATTGCGTAATTGAAGAAGTATGTCGTCAAATTTTCGTCTTCATTACTTCGGGGATTATTTCGTCGAGGCCTGCAGCTTTTTTACTTTTTGGGGTGGGTGGGGGTAATTTTTCCTTTGTAAAGTATCGTAGAGATATGTCTAGTTGGCTGCTAATAGTAATTTAGTGTTATTATCTGAGATTTTAGGAGCTATTACTTAAAGTGTTCTTTCCAATTTAGAAGTCTATCTTCTTGGCTGGCAGTTTTTACTTTAATCTCTTGGCGCTTTTCCTGTTACTTACTTCATTTCTGGTTCTGATTGCTTATATTCTACAGTATTTCTGGTTTTATTTAGTTGGCCTTGAATGTATTCTAGTTTTTATTCTTTTATGAGTTTTAGTTAGTTCTATCTGGGCTTTCTTAAGATTCTGCACATTGGTGTTTCTTGGGTTTATTATTATTATTATTATTATTATTATTATTATTTACTCCATTTGAGTTTTCATATCAGCAGTAGCTGATAGTCTTTCACTGGAGTCTGAGTGACAGCAAGTCTCCTCAGGTCTCCAGGACTCTTCTGATTATTCTGGCAGATTGCAGCAGTGCAGTGTTCTGAATGGTTTCAATCCTTCCCTTTTCTAATCCTTTTGGGACTGTTCCAAGTGCACCAACTACAATTGGTATCACTTTCACTTTCATGTTCCATAACTTTTTCAGTTCTCTGGAAAGGTCCAGATATTTGTCCATTTTTTTCCTTTTCCTTTAGCTTTACCCTGTGATCTGCTGGCACTGCAAAATCCACCAATTGACAAGTTCTTTCTTTTTTTTATCAACACTAGGTCTGGTCTTCTTGCTGGGATAAGGTGATCCGTTTTTATTTCAAAGTCCCAGAGAATTTTATGCGTTTCGTTCTCAAGAACAGATTCTCGTTTATGCATATACCATTTTGTTGTGTGGTCAAAAATTATTATTATTATTAGTAGTAGTAGTAGTAGTAGTAGTAATAGTAGTAGTAGTAGTAGTAGTAAAAATAAATTCGGCAAAGTTGCATATTGCAGCCTGACAGCGAAGGAGTCTATAACTTTTTCACTAGCGCTAGACCAAGGAGATTGTTTTGCATCTGCGTGGTTGCGGCACACCTACCGCTAGCTCCCCATTTTGTCGAACGAATTAGATTATCCAATCTGTGCTACTCATGTGTTTAGTTAGCGAGAATCAGTATCAAAACCAGAACCGTGTGGTTTCTTGACAGATGTTCTACCGACTGGCAGCTTTTGGGAAACATTATTCAAACGGAGAGTTATTTTGATTTTTGAGTTTCTCTGGCTTTTCTCCCCTGACAAAATGATATGCTGATATTTTATTAAATAATACAATTGATTGTTCCAGGAACTCCACGTAAATATTATGAATAGAAGATGATTTAAGGTTAAATCACCATTTCACTGACATTTTCGAAGCATGCGCCAGCTAAGTCTCCAAAATGTAAGCTTCATATTCCCCGATGACAAGTTGGAGCATCGTATTGTAAGAGAATGGTTAAGCATCGTTTCCTCGTATGGAGTAAGAACAATTCACGGCTAAGTGATAACAAGTATATTCATTGCCTGAGCAAACTTAAAAGAAAGTAATATAAAAAACAGGATAGAATACAAGAAGAACTCATACATCTGTGCATAGAAGGCATACCCTAATAGAATTAGAGTATTTTATAGGTAAAGTCTTAGGGTTGCTGGTAATTGAGTATATCACTTACATATAGGCCATGTTCTCTGATACCATGCGACTAGAGGTTAGGGTTTCGAAGCATCTCTGCTATGTGGACAAGAGTTGCAACTGGTGCGTGTTCTCTCGAGAATAGAAGCTAGAAGGGACATTTGATTTTGGTTTTGTTAAGTTTCTGACCGACATCCTTGGTCAGTTGAAAAGGACAAAGTAAGTAAGTCCTGAGCTATAGAATCCTTTGGTAAGTGAATAAGTCCTGCGTTATGGAATCCTACGTAGTGTCAAAGGTCCAGTGATATAATCCTATGTTCCGTCGTCCACGAAGGTTCAAAGCAGTTGTGAGTAGCTAAGATCAGAACAGCCGATATAAATAACAATATCAGCAGCAGAGTACTGCCAGTGATTGGCCAAAAGGTTGGTCACATGGTTATCGGCGCGTCTATAAGTAGAAGTGGGCATCTAGCACACACCTTATATTACAAAACGCCAACAGGTTTTTCCACTTTCATAAGGCTTATTGTAATGTCACCTAGCGCCCAAGGGAAGAACTAGGAAAAGTAAAGAATGTAATCCCTACAGTATATGTGATTTTGTGATCCTTGTTTTAAATAGATATATTCTGTTTTAATCATGTCATTTTCTTTCTAGGATTAGTTTTGGTTTCTTTGTTTAATGGCATATCAACCATCGTGGGTTAGTTTATGCTAAAGCCTTCCTTATAGAAGAATAGTAATTGTACGATTTAACCCATGGCTGTGAGAATGAAGAGGTTCATACCTTTCCCAATGGTATTAGTCGGAAAGTGAATGTGATTGGTGTTCGAACTCGTTTACTACGATGTCACTGTACTATTCTTCTATAAGGAAGGCTTTAGCGTAAACTAATCCACGATGCTATTTGCAAGAATATGCTTCCCACCACGGGTGTAAGTATTTAAGTTTTAATGTAATGAAATATATTAGATTAGAAAGACTAACCAAATGAGATAACGCATATAAAAAGATTACACTTGTTTTAATCATATTTTAATTGTTTTCTAGATAAAATCATTCATAGGATTGATTTTAATACGTTGGTGAATAAAACAATAATCTTAGAGACCAATAACACCAAGTAATTATTTATCAAACCAGTTTTGTTTAAACCAGTATGCAAATTAACCACACTATATGTTATGTAAACCTTTCTTTTATTTAGTTATGCATAAGGCATATAGCAGGATTTTAAACGAACTAATAACATGGGCCTTTCGGGGTCTGTGTCTATTAATGGCTTGGGCCCAGTGTTCTGTTATAATAATAGCGTCGATCCCCCATGCAACACCTGCCCCCTTGATTTAAAGGGCAGGGCTGGGTTTATTGCCCAGTGCCTGAGGCGCCCCCTTGAGGGGGAATGCCGACGGGATCGACGCAATTTTTCACCTGCCACCCATGAGCTTCGGCTTGTGGGTGGTCCCACGTTAATAGGGACTTTGTGCCTGACCCGTACAAGTGGGGTACGCGGTAAATATCATGCAACACCTGCCCACTCGATTTAAAGGGGCAGGGCTGGGTTTATTGCCCAGTGCCTGAGGCGCCCCCAAGAAGGGGAATGCCGACGGGATCAACGCATTTTTTGTGCCTACCACCCATGAGCTTCGGTTCGTAGGTGGGCCCACATAAAAAAATGTACTTGTGTCACGTCCTCATAAGTGGGATGAGAGGCAAATACCATAACATGGGCCTTTCAGGGCCTGTGTTTATTAATGAAATTAACAGCGTCGATCCCAGGGGGCTATCCCCTCAGGCAACACCTGCCCCTCGATTTAAAGGGGCAGGGCTGGGTGTATTGCCCATCGCTTGAGACGCCCGCTCGAGGGGGAATGCCGACGGGATCAACACATTTTTTGTGTCTACCACCCATGAGCTTCAGTTTGTGGGTGGGCCCGCATAAAAATGTCCTTGTGTCACGCCCTCATAAGTGGGATGAGAGGCAAATACCATAATATGGGCTGTTTTGAATCAAATCTTACTCAGATTCTCATTGATTCATAATTAATAAATGAAATTTATTCTATGTATGTATCTTTCTATTAATAATGAAGATCCGCTTCCGGTTTTTGTCAGTAACAAAAATTACGTCACTGCTTACGTCACATTACCCAAAATCATCCTAACATAGAATAAATACACTCAAAATTTGAACATGCAACATTAGACAGTCCTCATTGCTTTTTTAAAACAAGTTTTAATAAATACATGACTGGTATTATATATCTATATATAGTTTGTTTTATTTTAATACATATTTAAAGTTTACATTTCAAATTGTTTTATTTTCGAATCCTTTAATGAATTTGATGATTTTACTTACTTAGGGTACACACTCGCTGACATCGAATTTTTCACTCCCACCCCTCAGGCAATATGTTTCAAAAATCTATTTTTACATCGCCCGAAGGCCGTTTTTTATTTTGTACTAGTATTAATAATTTTGACTATAAATAAATACTCGAAGACAAATTTACGCATTTTCTGAGGGAACTCTGACATAAGCATTCACATAGGTTCTGTTACAGACAGACAGATGCCGAATTTCAATTGTAATAAGATTATTACTATTATTGTAGTTCGCTTCAATTTTTGAAATGGCCTTAGAAAAAAATGTTTGGAACAAATAACTTTCCAGTTCTTTTTGAAAACGTCCAGTTTTTTTACACATGAGCACTCTCACCTTTCTAAAATTGTACAGTCTAACATTTAAAGGCCCTTCATTACTATTACTCCCAGGTCCACTTTTGTCCGGAGAGTAGTACTTGGTAGGGTCCTATCTATGGGTTAAATAGATAAAAAGAGTTTTAAAAATGGGTTTTAAGAAATTTTGAATATCCAACAAGAATGAATAAAACATTAGATAACCCAAGGGTTGATATGCCGTACAATCCAACCAACCAACCATTTAAGGACCTATAAAAATGCAACGCACAATGCAAAAGTGAAAAATAACTGAAAAAAAACCCACTCAAAAACAATTCGTCAGACTTCAACTCCACCCAGCTTTTATTTAACCAGCCAGTATCAACGAAAACCACAAAACAGAAAATGTCGGATATACATTCTATGCAATGTGGCACTCGATTCGAGACGAAGATAAACTTATCTGAAAATCGTTGCAACAAAGTAGAAACTGCTGACAAAGCGCATGTAAACAAGCTATTTTATGCTTGTTATTCGCTAAACTTGACTTAGAATGTATATAGACCATAGGTTGCTAGCAATACCTGTGACTAAGTTGTCACACATCTAAATACTAAACAGGCTCTTCACTGCTTAACTTTAGTGATCTGACAGTAACTGTTGTTTTCAACGTCAGTCTGCAAGAATTTCTATACTTTATACTAACCTTTCTCAAACTGACCTCGTTAAGCATATCAATCTACATTCATGCTGAAAATACGCGATGACCTGACTTCTACCGGGTTTATCTTCAAGGCTAATGAACTTCCAGTTTTCTCAATGACCAGAAATTTCTCTAATTCAATTTACCTAAATTTATTTTGATGAAGTTTGATCTATTGTATTATTTAGATTTAGAGTGGACCTGGGAGTAATGACAATGAAGAGGTACTCCGCACTACCCAGGGCTCCAGAATTAGAACCTCACCACTAGATACAGTTTAACATCATATCCAGGACACTATGTCCCTCAGCACTGCTTTCTTGCACATATATGATAAAAAGGGTTAAGGGTTACTATTTGTTTGTTTGTTTGTTTGTTTGTTTGTTTGTTTTGTTTTACGGCATATCAACCGCGTGGTCATTTAATGCCGACAAAGTTTTGAAAGATTCGTAGCGATAGTTTGGAAGAATTCTTTTGTAAGCAAATTTTTTATTTAACCCATAGATGGAACCCTAACTGGTACAACCACTCCTGGTCAGAGTGAACCTGGGAGCGATGGTGATGAAGAGGTGACCCCCATTCCACAGACCTCCTGAACTGGAACCTCACCCTCAGTTAGATTTTAACGTCATACCTAGCACATGAAGACCCTCAGCCACAACCTTCTAGCAACCATAGGATAAAAATGGTTGGGGCTTACCATAAGGTCAATAGGTCGGGACAATCATATAGAGGCTAGAGCTTGATGTGACTAGCCGATTGATCGGAGGGCCTCTCTCAAATGCCCGTCTTGCCTAAGTTAGGACCAAAGTGGAGTGTTGCATGTCATGGACTACTCAGCCATCAGGCTTCCGTTCTTCCGTTCCATAGCCAAAATGTTGCCCCATTGGGGTGTGGGGTGTTTTACCCCTCTGCAGAGGTTAAGTTAGCGTATTCAATAGCCAGTCCGATGGGGCTCACTTATTATTCTGGGGAAGTGTTATGGAGGTGTTCAATTTGCCATGTACATGTCTTGTAAAATGCAGCTCAAATGGTGTTTATATGGGAATTGTGTAGTTTTTTTGTGTGTGGTGAGATTCTTTATTCTTTCTGAATTCGAAATTCCAATATTTCTCTGGGTTGGTTATTAAGCACATAACAAACTTGCTTTTTATATGATCTCGTTTGTTTGTTTTAATAGCATATCAACCTTTGTGGCTTATGCAAAGTTATCATTGCTGATCAGTAGTGGTACTATTTAACTCATATCTAACATTAGAGTTGATTTAAATACGTTAGATAATAAAACAATAATATTAGGGATCAATGATATCAAGTAGTTATACATTAATGAAAATTAACCACACCATATATTATGTAAACCATTATTGCATAGTGATACATGAGACACATTGCAGGTTTTTAAGTGTACTAATAACATGGACAGTTTTTAGGCAAATCTAATCTTACGCAATTCCTTAGGATATTGTGACCTAAGCAATGACGTAGTTTCGGTTGCAGATAGACAATGAATAATCATTATAATAAGATAGTTGAAGACTACTAGTTATAAGTGGAACATTTATTTAATTTCTGAATTTTAGTCTAAAAATTGAACGTAATAGCGAAACTCGAAGTTGGAACTCACTTACTACGAGGCCACACTCCAGCAGGTTAGCCATCACACCACTGGAGTATCCCTTCAACTCTGACCTGGAGTAATAGTACCTGCTAGGGTCCCATTTATGGGTTGAATCGATTTAAAAAAAATGAGTTTAAAAATAAAATTTGAATACTCAAGAAGAATGAATAAAACAAAAATGTCTTCGGCATAAAATAACCCAAGGGTTAACATGCCGTAAAATCCAACCAACCATCACGTCACGGAGACTCTGCTATACGTTCTCATAATCTGCACAGAGGGTGGTCTTGATATCTTCAGTGTAGAGGAAACCGACACAAATGAATGTATAAATAATTTTTAAACCACTTCTTAATGACAACCATAAGCTCAACATTATTCATCTGTTAACCTACCAAAATATAAGCGTATAATTCGATAACTTTTTAAAGAAATATTTATTTATTTTTCAAATTTAAATAAAGAGACTCCGCGGGGAGAAATAAAAAAATAACTTTTCAGTGATATATTAGCCAAAGATTAAAAACGTTTTTTTTTTAGAAAAGTCTTGACGCATTTTTCATTTGCTTTTATTTTGTGCTTTTTTTTAAATTTATTTCTCTGTCAGTTATTTTACGAATAAGTTTAATTGCAGAAGTATAAACTTATAACCCAGACAAATAAAAATGAATGATATAATCGAGGATTGAAATGTAAGTATTGGCTTAACCTAATACTGGTTTTAAATCCCGGATATCAACACTCCTTTTTTTTTTCCTCAACCAAAACTCAGACTATTCTTTGAAGCATTAAAAAGAATTTAATTTCAAAAAATAAAAAAAGGAACTTCTGATTTATTGCGATGCATGCGTCTTTGAAAATGCTGCGAAAAAAGATTAATGGCTGAATTAATCTATATATATATATATATATATATATATATATATATATATATATATATATATATATATATATATATATATATATATATATATATATATATATATATATATATATATATATATATATAGGAAATATACAACTAAGGAAAGCCAAGAAAAACGTGTTGATAAAAATAGGTGACCTGCTTATCGTTTAAGCCAATTTGAAGTTAAATAGCCAAAACGTTGGTGGTTAGTTTTCATTCATTTCCTGGTTCATTAGTTGCTATATTTTAGCGTTGAATCCGTGTCCTTTTCCTTTTTTTCTAAATGGTGGTTGTAAAGTGTTATCGATATCAAAAAAGGTTTTTATTTGATTTTTATAAATAAATGCCAATATTAACGCCTTTCTTTGAATTTATTCTTCATTTTATTAAACATGTGTGAATGAAAAACTTGGCAAGATTATGTGAAAGTTTGAAACTTGATATGTAAGAATTCCACATTGCTTGTTCGTAAATCGCATCCAAACGGATTATTTACGAATTTTAACTCCTACTAATAAGGAAATGACATATCTAATTTCAATACAAATCTACTTTCAGATGGTAACAGTTACTTTTTTGAAAAAGAAGCTAATTTGCCGGTTCCGGTAAAATAGACAAACGTCCGTTTATACTTATTTTACCGGTCCTGGTAAAATAGACAAACCACTTTTATGCTTATTTTTCCCGGCCCTGTAATGTTTTTTTTAATGAATGCAAGTAATGTTGAAGATAACAACACAGATTTGACACAAAAGTTTATTT
Source organism: Doryteuthis pealeii (assembly GCA_023376005.1). Lineage (NCBI taxonomy): Eukaryota > Metazoa > Mollusca > Cephalopoda > Myopsida > Loliginidae > Doryteuthis > Doryteuthis pealeii. Next base: position 33,605,661 of record CM042137.1, read on the forward strand.
ATATTCATTTATATTTATATTTTGTGAATAATAAAGATATAAAAATTCTTCTAAATGAAAAATATAGATACTGTTAAGGACTTTGTGATCAATCATGTGAATTTTTCACAAAATTTTTAAAAAAATTAAAAGAAATGATAATGGTAAATTTGACTATCAACCCTAATGTTCTATTTTACCGGGAACGGCAAACTAGCCTATTTGTTCTTTTAACAATAATAAAAAGATTATGTCCTCTTTCTTTTATTTTGTAAGGAAATTATTTTGGGGGACTTCAGTGGGGTAAGTTTTGGCTCAAGTTCGGATACTGATTCGAAAAGATCCAGTAAAATATCAAACTCGCTGCCCTAGCGAATTGGTCTGCAAGGCAGAAGTGTAAACAATTACGCTACGGTAGGCACCTATAACATTTGTCTATCATAACATTGCTAGAGGTACGTGGTGTAATGGTTACAGTCGTTGGAAATGGACTCCTGATCCCGAGTTCAAATCATGGACGAGGTCGATTATATTTCCCATTGTGCTAATACCCCTGAAAGGTATGCATCCAACTACTCTCACTCCAGCTATGAGCAAATGGTAGGTCAGACTGGGCTCTTTAACCCTGGCTAGGTAACCAGTCTAGGAGAAGGAAAACTGAATTCAAACCTGTTAAAATCCCCTTAAGAAATTGATCTTGTGTCGCATCCTGCTCACACGGAGGGGTTGGTATATATATATAATATTTGTCTAATACAATCTACAATTGACAATTATTAAATTCAAAGACTCCCTCGCTGTTTAGCTGATAGCGACATTAGGCCAACACAATTGACTTTACTTTTACTACATATATATTTCTTTTTAAAATAACAGTAATACAATTAAGAGTAGTTGTTTTTTTTTTACTAAGGCTACCTAAGTTTAGCACAAGGCCAGAAGTGTTGAGGTCACCATGTGAGAATCCAACTCATTGCCAATGGTTTTCTAGCCTAGCTACTTAACCATTACACCATACAAGGCCCCCATGCAAACAAGCCTGTTCTTATCCCACCTTTCATAAACTTAAAAATAAATCTGTTCTCATGCTGAAGTTAAATTGATTTTATTTTATTTTTTATTTTATCAATGGTAGAGTAACGAACTTCAACCTGTTTCTAAAAATCTAATACGGCCATTAATTCTATATTCAATATTTGTGTCTGTGATTATTTGCCTTCTGAGCATTTCATTTGTCCAATAAAAAAATTGGAGAAGATTGTCAGTATATCTTTTATCTGCTTTCGGTTTCTTTGTTTAATGGCGTATCATTCTTGAAGTGGTGTACTACCACTTTATTTAACTCATGGCTGGGAGGATGAAGAGGATCACACGTTTCTAACAGGTATCAATCCGAAAGTGAACGTAATAACACAACTGGAGTCCGAACTCGCTTACTATGATGTCGGAGTCAACCATGTTAGCCTCTACGCCATGGTGACCCATCCCTTGTGGAAGTAGGAATACTATTTAACCCATAGCTGTGGGTATAAGTGAGCACACACACTTCCCAATGCCATTAATTACTGAACGTAATAGCACGACTGGTGTTCGAGCTCACTGTGGTGAAAAAGGAATTACTGGTGGGAGGGTGGTCGAGCAGTGCTTGCTAGCATGCTATAACTAATGAAA
>CM042137.1:33612310-33619810 GCA_023376005.1 Doryteuthis pealeii
TGATCATACAGAGGTATAACCTCAGTTCCCGCTAGTTGAAATAAACGAGTCTCTTTACTTTAGAACAGATGCAGGTATGCATTTGGCCAAATATGGAGACAAGATCTTTGAATAGAAAGTTTCCAGAAAAATATCAATTTAAACAGTCGCATATATTTGTCCCTCCGTTAAGAAAGAAATAATTCCATAATGCTTCAGCCGCTGTAGAATACACAAACTGCACCTCTGCAGAGGGAAAAAGACCCCCAGCAATGGGACCATCTGTTGGCCGTGGGTAGCGACCCGTGATGCTTAAGGATGGGATCCTCGTGATTAATCAGTCAATAAAATGCAACACTCCACTTTGGTTTTAAGTTGGACTATACGGGCGGTCGGAAGTAATTTGTAGGAAGCGCGTGGTGTAATGGTTAAAGTCATGGGAAATGGACTCGTCGCCCGAGTTCAAATCCTGGACGTGGTAATTGCATTTCACTTAGCGCTAATATCCTTGGGAAAGGTATGAATCCTACTCTCCCTCCAGCTATGGGTAAATAGTAGGGCAGCCTGGGCTCTTTAACCTTGGTTAGGCAACCGGTCTAGGAGAAGGAAAACTCTGAATTCAAACCTGCTGAACTCCGCTTAAGAAATTGACCTTGTGTCGCATCCTGCTCGTGCGGAGGGGATTGGTAAATATATATACGGGCGGGCGGAGAGGCCCCTTTCCTATGGTCACGTCAAGCCCTAGCTTCTATATGATTGTTCCGACTATATTGCTCTTATGTCAAACACCCAACTCTTTATATCATATATGTGCTAGAAGGACCTGGTTGAGGGTCTTAGTGTCTTGACTCTGACGCTAAACTGCATGAAGTTCATAGGTTCTAATTCTGGAGCTGTAGTGTACCCCTTCATTGACATTACTCCTAGGTCTACTCTAACTCGGAGTGGTAGTGCCTGTTAGGGCCCCATCAACAGTAGATAAAAAAAGACCTTTTAAAAAATTGAATACTCAGAAAGAATGACTAAAACAAAGATCTCTTCGGCATAAAATAACCCAAACGGTTTCGATGCCTTAAAATCAAAATAACCAACCAAACATAATGTTTGGGGGAGACCCCGTGATGGAGGTAACGTGCCACTCCAATTACGCAATTACGTTCACTTTCGGACTAATAACCTTGGGAAAGGTATGAATCCGCTTATCTTCTTTACTGTTCTTTTACAATGATGACATTGGCATTAAATAACCCACGAAAGTTGATATGCCATTAAATAAAGAATCTAAAATGCGTAACTAATTTTGTATTAAACGTAATTTCAAAATATGATAAGTAGGTATTTATCCAACTGTAAGCAACCTGGGTCTTTAGTTTATCAAAATGACTTCGGCATTAAATGACCCGAAATGGTTGATATGCTGTAATAACAACCAACCAACAACCAAAAACTAAAAAAACAACCTAAAAAAACAACGATTGTTGAGCAAATTTAACAACCATTGTGTGTGTATATGTGTGTGTGTACATATGTCTGTGTATTCAAATTTGACAACCATTGTGTGTGTGTCTGTGTATTTAAATTTAATAATCATTGTGTGTGTGTGTCTGTGTCTGTGTGTCTGTGTGTTTGTCTGTGTGCTTTAATTTAAGAACCATTGTGTGTGTGCGTGCATGTGTGTGTGTGTGTGTGAGAGAGAGAGAGAGAGAGAGAGAGAGAGAGAGAGAGAGTCTGTGTATGTCTGTGTATTCAAATTTAACGACCATTGTGAGTGTGCGTATGTATATGTGTGTGTGTGCATTCAAATTTGACATCCATTGTGTGTGTATGTGTGTGTGTGTGTGTATTTATATTGGTGAATTCAAAATCAACACCCATATAAATAGACTGCTCAGCTTGTCGATATGCAATGGTGATTTTGTGCAAATGTTACCAGCGCTTCTGTCCTGCCCAACCTGAAAACTCCATGACATTAGTTTCTGGCTGAATGCACTTGCTGCAACATATGTCGGTGCAGTGATGTAAATTGCATGATCTCCTAAAAGTAGTGCACATGCATGCACACACGTGTCTGGTACGTGCATGTGTGTGTGCGTGTGTGTGTGTGTGTGTGTGTGTGTGTGTTTTGAATTATTTATTTTGCAAAGATATCACCACGGGTTGCCATCCACGGCCAATTGACAACCCCATTCGAGGTGAGTCTTATCTCTCTGCACAGATGCAGCCAGCATATTCTGGTTATGTCTCCCAAATATTTAAGTCTTTATCTTACTTACTTGTCTTTTGAGGAGACATTCGTAATGATGTCTTCCAAATATTTAAATCTTTTCTTACTTACTTGTCTTTCGAGAAGACATCTGTGGTTACGTCTCCCAAACATTTAAGTCTTTTCTTACTTGTCTTTCGAGGAGACATCCGTGGTTATGTCTCCGAAATATTTAAGTCTTTTCTTACTTACTTGTCTTTCGAGGAGACATTCGTGGTTATGTCTTCTAAATATTTAAGTCTTTTCTTACTTACTTGTCTTTCGAGGAGACATTCGTGATGATGTCTCCCAAATATTTAAGTCTTTATCTTACTTACTTGTCTTTCGAGGAGACATCCGTGGTTATATCTCCCGAATCCAAATCTTACTTGCTGGGGGTAGCTCGAGTAGTTGGCTGGTACTTTACTTCTGTAGTATGTTTCTTGTGTAACTGGTCTGTACTCTTCAGTTCTTCTAACTGGTTTGGTTCTGTAGTCTGAAGCTTTTGTTCATCTATTTCTTCTATTGTTCTCAAGAAGCTGGTTCGCCATTAGTTCACAAAGAGACAACCAAGGCTTGTATTTTAGTGATCACATTTTTGTCTTCAGAACCAGACTTTCTCCCTAGGATTCGTTAACCGCTCGCGTGGACTGAGAACCGGTGTGTGCTTGCATCACGACATCTCCGGCTTAACTGACTAAGCTAAGCAGAGTCTTTGTTCCCACAGTCAGTGTGTAACCGGAAAAGAAGGTTACCTAAAGGTTATTTCATTGTCAGTCATCTAACCCTACGGATTTTGAATTTCAACGACTTTGAACTCAAAATCTAACTCTACACTAACAGTCCAAAATACAACGGTTTATCAATATGCAATATAATGTTAGTTTACTATTGACCCGCACTAGATAAAAGCTAAACTTAGTAAATATCTAGAAAAAAACCTTGTAAGAGTACCGTGCAATTGTGAGATGAAAGAAATAATCTATATATTAATACGCTAGTATTCACCTACGTCTGACAAATTTTAAAACAAATACATAGCCGATCTGAAGAAGCTTCGTAGTGGAGAGGTGGTAGGGGGGTTTATGGTTGGGCGTTAGGTGTCGTCACCTCAGCTAAATAATGGACCATTGCGTTTTAATTGTGAAGAAAGAAAGCTAAGAAAAAGAACATGCAAGACATAGATAAAATATACTAAGAAGAAAAAAGAGCCAATGAGAGAGAGAGAGTGTGTGTGTGCGTTAGAGAGAGAGAGAGAGAGAGAGCGTTAGAAAGAGAGGGAGAAGAGAGAGAGAGAAAGAGCGAGAGAGAGTGTATGTGTGAGAGAGAGAGAGAAAGAGCGAGACAGAAAGAGCAAGAGAGAGCGTGTGTCAGAGAAGAGAGAGAGAGAGAGAGAGAGAGAGAGAGAGAGAGAGAGAGAGAGAGAGAGAGAGAGAGAGAATGAAAGGATGAAAAGAAGGAGAAGAGAAAACCGAATTTATCACACAGACCACCAAGAACCTACATCAATCAGCTCTGTGCGGATTTTGGATGCTACACAGAGGACCTCCCAGGGGCGATGACCGATAGGGACAGTTGACAAGAAAGGGTCATGGATACCCGTGTTGCCAGCACGACTGATGATGATGATGATAATGATGATGATGATGTCTCTACATTATTTTTATCGAGATAATTTGTCTTCTATTTCGAATATTTTTTATTTCTTTAGATAGCCATTAACGTTTTTAAGGTATTATTTTATACCCCCAAATGATTAGTGTAGCGGCGCGTGGTGTAATGGCTACCGTCATAAGATATGGACACGGCCAGACGAGTTCAAATCCTGGACGAGACTGTTTATATTTCACGCTATTTCAATATTCATTTGAATTTGTATGTCTCTATTACTTGGGATGAATGAGTTTGTAGTTCCTTTATGGATTCTAATATGTTTGTTTCATAGTGTGATATTGCATGATGTACATTTAATTCTATTCTTGTAACGAATGCTTTGAATGCTCGTGGTTATCGTCTTAGGAAATGGACAGGGCGACCCAAGTTCAAATCCGGGATGTTTTTTATACAATACAATGAGGTGATTATTTTATTTTCCATTGATATCATAATCTTTGATACAAAATTATTTTAAAGCTATCCAACAGATCTTTATTTCATTTATGGCGCCCGTCGTGTAATGGTTATCATTGTAGGAAATGGACAAATCAACCCGACTTCAAATCTTGAAATAGGCTGTTTGTAGTTTTATATAGCACCATTAAACTCGCTAATACTCTTGGGAAAGGTATGAATCTAACTATCCCTCTCTGGCTATGAGTAAATCGTTGGACGGATTAAGATTTTAAAACTTGGAATGGCAATCGGCCAAGGAGAATTAATACTCAAACTTTAAAAATTGACCTTGGGCCACATCCTGCTCATGTGGAGGGTTTAGGTAAATATATAAGCTTTTATTAAAAAAAAAAGTTTTTCAAAATTTTTCTTTTCCCCTTTGGTATATATTTTTTTTTTAGAATGTTATTCTGTTTGGCGTTTGCACAATACTTAACATAATTTTTTTTTTAAGTAGCGTTCAACACAGTGCGTCATAAATAGTTTGCAATTTTTTCATATTTTTAAACAAGTTGAAAATTAGGAAAAATATTTGAAAAATCTTCCAAATCACTATTTGCATTAAGTTGTTTTAAGTATAGGCAAGTAAGAATACTTTTGTTAAAGCGGCATTGGACACAATCTATATATATATATATATATATATATATATATATATATATATATATATATATATATAATTTGTTATAAAGAATTATTATTAAAAAAAAAAAAAGATTAATCTTATTTAATCTTATTTAAAAATTAATCCTTATTTAATCTTATTTGACTATAACTTTAACCTTTAATGCTTAAACCTTTAAATTTTTAAATTCTTTAAATTCATAAATTTTCATATTCTAAACCTTTAGTTCCTATGTATCAATTGTCAATATTTTAACTACAACCTAACCTCCATACATACGAGCCATCACAATATCCGCTATACACAGATATTTATTTTATCTTTAAGTCTTAATCTTTTAATTTTTAAGTTGTTAATTTTTTTCAATTTTTTTTTTTTTCAATTTCAAATTCCTAATCCAAAAACATAAATTCTATCTTTCCCGAAAACATTCCCCAGTTCAAACATTTAGTAATCAATTAATAAGTTAACAACCCCCCTTTTTTTCTTTCTTTTCAAAACCCTTAATACGCCACAAATAAACAAAAAACACGTGACAGCAAGTCCATCTCCACAAACTGATAATATTTCTAAATTAAGAAAAAAATTCTTAAACTTTAAATTTTAATTATTAAATTGTTATATTTTATTCTCATACAACCTTAATTTTTTATCAGGCCCTGTAATAATAATTCTTTTTACCAAATTATTATTACTACCCCACGCGTACACGCGTTTTATCCATTTCATTAAGATATTTTAAATAGGACCTAAATAAATATATTTAAACATGTCTTAGCTAAACCTCACCCATTCACCGTTATTGTCCCTTAAAATTTTTTTTTTTTCTTACAATTTTAATTCTTCAATTTTTCTATTATTTAATTCTCTTATTTTTAAATTAAAAAAAAAAAAATTTTAAATTAAAAAAAAATTTTAAAAATTTTAAACATTTTTTAACAGGTTTTAACGTTCTTCTTTTTTCAATTTTCCAATTCTTAATCTTTAATTTTTGAATTTTTAATCCTAATTTTTAATTTTTAATTTTTAGTCATTATTTAGTTATTTCCGTAATTAATCAGCCTTATTATAACATAAGTTACCATAGCAACACATGTCAACGTATATATTACTAGCTATACTCTCTAACCAAAACAAAACCAAATATATATATTTCATCGGTTTTGATCATAAAACCACTTTTGCACCTTAACCCATACTATTATTAGGCAACTATATTCTAGTAAATAAATTTCCACAAATCGATTCACATCTTTATTTTCCCTTTAAATAACCCGAAAAAACAACTTCCGATGTGAGATTAAAAAAATAAACAAGCGTATCATCCAACGTAACATCTTATTCAGTGAACACACGTGCAATCGGCTGCAATTAATCGGTACCTCGATTAATTCAGTGGATTTAACCCTGAAGATCCTTATGGTGAAACTCGAGTAGGTTTCTTTTATATCCGTTTTTTATAATAAATTTGCTCTACTCCGTATTGAGCACTTTGTATTTGTTATATCGCTGACTTAACCCCTGAATTTTGCACCTTCAATAATCGTGCCCATTTTCACCGGTAAGCAACCTTTATCTTTATAATATAATATATATATATATATATATATATATATATATATATATATATATATATATATAATCAGAATTACAGAATTGTAGAAATTAATGGAAGTTAATGGGTAAAAAATAAAAAATAAAAAATAAAAAATAAAGAAAATAAAGTTAAAAAATCTTAAAATAAAAATAAAATAAAATAAAAGGTAAAAGATAAAAGATAAAAAATAAAAAAAAAAATAAAATAAACCCTAATCAAGGTTTTATAGGTTTATATCTTGATTAGGGTTATTTATTTTATTTTTTTTTATTTTTATCTTTTATTTTTACCTTTTATTTTATTTTATTTTAAGATTTAAAAAAAAACTTTATTTCTATTATATTATTATATTATATATATATATATATATATATATATATATATATATATATATATATATATATATCCTTACCACGAACCAGGCCGGATTAACACAAGGTCTTATAGACAATTTTCGTTTTTGTTTTGTTTTTTTTTTGTTCTTATCTTTTGTTTTCATATTTTTGTTATATAAACCTTTTGACTCGGGTATATAAATAGCGAGAGAGGAGGGGAGTTCTTAAGAGGTTTCTCTTTTTGCCTAACGGCCATCTTCTTTTTAGGTGATTTCTTCCTCTGGTTGATACGGGCTTCTTTTGTGCTGGCTCCGGTTGTCTGCGATCATTCACCTTGTTTTTAATAATTAATGCAACATTTGATTTATTTTTCAGTCAGCATTATTACCTGAAGCCCGAAAGGGTTCAGCACGCAGATCGCTTACTTGGGAACAACGACCATTACGTTTTGTCTCTTCGACTAACCGCCAAATTCTAACTAACTCAGTTCCCTTCACACATTTTTCCTTTAACCAACCAAAATCGGCGCCTAGATCAATGAAAGGTTAGCTGTTGTCAATAACTTCTATAACGGTTATAGTAACTTTCCATTCACAATATCGCCATTTAA
>CM042137.1:33622310-33654810 GCA_023376005.1 Doryteuthis pealeii
CAAGCAGCACATACCCTACAACATCCGTTCAGGCAACGTGGACTGTCCCACAGCTGCAGGCTTAAATACTCCTTCCACCATAGGACAACACCTATTAAGAAACTCTGCCTGTGCCCGCTCCTACCATCCTGCGATGTTCTCAGTCCTTTGTAGTTCCAATAGCGAACTACAACTTCAAATCCTTGAGTCGCTCTTCATTTCTCGCACTCAACCCATCCTGTGCGTGCAAAAACAATCACAACAGCTACTCCTTTTCGGCATTTCAAGCCTCAGTTTATCGAACGGGGGCACCCGTAATTTCCGAACCCCCCCACGTGAGTTTTAAGTTTCGGATATTTTGCGAATTCTCTTTCTGAGAGTTAAAAAAGAACAAACTTTTTTCCTTGTTCTCACTGCTTCTTGTCTTATTCGTTGTCTTCAACCACACTTTTTTTTTACCATCTTTCAATGTAATTTTCTCTGAGGAGTATTGAGCGAAAAGAAGAAATTTTATTTCTGATTTTAAATCAAAACTAGGGTACCCTTTTCCTTTCTTTTTAAGAAAAAAAAATTATTTTACATAATGCATATGCTTCTACGCGTCCTCATTAAATTTTGTACTACAAATAAACTTTTTATATATATATATATATATATATATATATATATATATATATTATAGACTCTCTCGTCGATTTTCGACGCATGAGGTTTCACACACACAATGAACACCCACACAGTGATTTTTTTATAGTGGTGAAGACTTGTGTTGGACCATCCACACTTTTTGGCACAGTCGATAGGAAAGAATTGGTGCATCAAGTGTTGCCACAAACCCAATCAACGACCGACCTCAAGAATTTTGAGTTATCAGAGTTATCCCTCTCCTAGACTGGTTACCTACCCAAGGCTGAAGGGCCCAGTCTGCCCTACTATTTAACCCATAGCTGGAGGGAATTTTGAATTCAGAGTTATCCCTCTCCTAGACTGGTTACCTACCCAAGGCTGAAGGTCCCAGTCTGCCCTACTATTTAACTCATAGCTGGAGGGAGAATATATGGATTCATACCTTTCCCAATGGTATTAGCGTTATGTGAAATGCCAACAGCTTCGTCTAGGAATTGAACTCGAATCGACGAGTCCATTTCCCACGACTCTAACCACTAGCCCACCCGCCTCCATCTAAAATCCATTTAAATGTCAACCGCGTTTGCCCTATTCTCTCTCTCTCTCTCTCTCTCTCTCTCTCTCTCTCTCTCTCTCTCTCTCTCTCTCTCTCACCTGCCCACACATATTATGATTGTTATTGTGAATACAGAAACTCTAATCTTCTCAATATTGTCTTAAGATTAAACTCTCTCTCTCTCTCTCTCTCTCTCTCTCTCTGTAGAATATATATATATATATATATATATATATATATATATATTCTACAGAGAGAGAGAGAGAGAGAGAGAGAGAGAGGGGGGGAGAGAGAGAGAGAGAGATTAATCTTAAGACAATATTGAGAAGATTAGAGTTTCTGTATTCACAATAACAATCATATGTGTGGGCAGGTAGAGAGAGAGAGAGAGAGAGAGAGAGAGAGAGAGAGAGAGAGAGAGAGAGAGAGAGAGAGAGAATAGGGCAAACGCGGTTGACATTTAAAAACTGAATATACATACGTTTGTAGTTAAGAAATTTATGTCTGAATTTCTCATTAAACAACTGCCAGCAAACCCGAGTCCTTTGTTTCTTAAAATGACCCGATTCGGCATTAAATTACCCGAGAAGGGTTGATATGCCGTAAAAAATCCAACCAGCACCCGACAATTTCTAATAAGTTGTACCAACACTTAAAACAAATTAAACAATGCAAATTATATTTCAAACTTCAGAGGAACACATCCCACACATACCAGTTGCCCTACTATTTACCCATAGCTGGAGGGAGAATAGTTAGAGTCATACCTTTCCCGTGAGTATTAGCGCTATTTAAAATACAAACGGCCTCTAATAAGTTCTAAAGTTTAAGCGTTCACGATTTTTACTAAATTTGGAACTTGATTAAAAATGTAATATAATTTGTGGGTTGCCTACGAATTTTTACAAAAAAAAATTAAATGGCAGTATTGCGGATGGAAAGTTACTATAACCGTTATAGAAGTTTATGACAGCTAACCTTTCACTGACCTAGGCTACGATTTCTGATTGGTTAAAGGAAAAGCGTGTGAAGAAAATTGAGTTAGTATTATCTGTGTTATTCGGGGTATTGTCCCCATCTTCATTGTTATTTGTACAACGTTTCGGCCGATATGCCCTCCGGTCTTCTTCAGGTACTTCTTGTCGGACTCGGGAACCTTCTCGGACTTGGGAACCTTCTCGGACTCGGGAATCTTCTTTTCGAACTCGGGAAATTTCTTGTCGTAATCGGAAGCCATCAGGGAACTTTGAACCTAACCCTTTATTTAGTCCACGGGGGTATCCTGTTCTCATTCCGCTAACCATTATCCCCGGTGTTGGCAAATATATACATGGAATACTTTGAAGAGATGGCCTTAGGATCTACACCACTAAAGCCATCAATGTGGCTTAGATACGTAGATGACACATTAATTCTCTGGTCCCATCAGGAAGATGTTCAAATACTACTGGATCATGTGAACTCAATCCATTCATCTATACAGTTCACTATGGAGAAAGAACAAGACAACAAATTGCCCTTCCTAGATGTGTTAATAACTCGCACAGAGCAAGGATTCAGTTCATCCGTGTATCGTAAGCCTACTTTCACTGGACAGTATCTCAACTTCAATTCCCACCATCCATATGATATAAAGAAAGGTATTGTCCGTTGCTTACAACATCGAGCAAAAGCCATCAGCAGTGATGAAGTATACCAGAAGGAAATGGACAGCTTAAGAGAGACCCTCCGTCGTAACAATTATCGTGGGAGCATAACATCGGCTATGAGAAATCTGGATCGCAGGACAGAGGATGATACCCGAAAACTCACCACAGACTGTCTGCCCTATGTGAAAGTCTTGGCTGAAAAGATTCAAAAGATATGTAATCCCTATGACATCAGGAAAACATTCAGGAGTGAATCAACTCTTCGTAAACATCTCGTCCGAGTCAAGCCCCCATCAGAATACAACATCCCATGCAGCTGTGGCAAAGAATACAAAGGTAAAACATGCCACCCACTGAAAGTAAGACTAGAAGAACATCGTAAAGCAGTGGTCTGAGAAGAAATAGAAAAGTCGGGTATGGCTGATCATATATGGAATGAAAAGGGAAACCATCTGCCCTTATGGGATGAAGTTAGAATAATAGATAGAGAAGAACATTGGAAGACAAGACGCCTCAAAGAATCAGCACATATGATAGGCTGTACTGGGCTGTTAAGTAGACCTAGCATAGAAATGAATACAATATGGGAACCCATAATTAAGAAGGCTAGATCAGATTGAGAAAAAAACAAACCCCACACATACAATATGAGTCTTGGTAAAAAATAATATATATGTAAATAGGTAGATATTCTAGCCAAATCAAGACATTAGGTTTATAAGTTCCCGAAATTCACACTCATGGCCTAGTGGATAGGGTAGTTAGGTTAAGACAGTTCTAAGTGACAGTTATCTCTGGATCCCGAGTTCAATCCTGAGTAGAGGCAGTTAGAAAAATAATGAACACAACTCCTACCCCAGCTATGGTTAGCGGAATGAGAACAGGATACCCCCGTGGACTAAATAAAGGGTTAGGTTCAAAGTTCCGTGATGGCTCCCGATTACGATAAGAAAGTTCCCGAGTTCGAAAAGAAGGTTCCTGAGTCCAACAAGAAATACCTGAAGAAGGCCGGAGGGCATATCGGCCGAAATGTTGTACAAATAACAATGAAGATGGGGACAATACTCCGAATAACGCAGATAATACTAATCTTTAAGTCTCATCCTCAACATTCAGAGAAATAGAAAATAGTGTTAGAATTTGGCGGTTAGTCGAAGGGACCAGATGTACCAGCACTTAGAACAAGTTAAACAATGCAAAGAGTATTTCAAACTTAAGAAGAACATCCCACACAGCCTAACTGTCCTACAAGGAGGAAGAATAGTTGGATTCATACCTTTCCCGAAGGTATTAGCGCTCTGTAAAATGCAAACACCTTCATCCAGAATTTGAACTCGTTTCGCCGTGTACATTTCTCATGTCAATAGCCATTACATCATGCGTCTCTACAAATGTGCCGTATATATGATTACGTCAATCCCTATCACACATATCATTGCCCTGACTGCATTGCTTTTATAGCAGCCCCAAACTTTTTTTCCTATATGTACTAGAAGACGGTGGCTGAGGATCTTAGTGCCCTGGTATGTCGTTAAACTGCGTCTAGTGGTGAAATTCTGGAGCTCTGGGGAGTGTGGAGTATCGCTTAATGCCATGACTCCTAGGTCAACTCTGAACCGGAGTGATTGTACCTGTTTGGATGTCATTTGAAAAGTTGAATAGCCAACAAGAATGAATAAAATAAAAACGTCTATGACATAAAATAATACAACGGTTGACATGTCTTAAAATCCAACTAACTTAACCACAAATTAACTGACCTGAATATATTTTTCTGCTTTATAATGAATCATATTATAAATCAAATCTAATTCGTATATTTCTAAATAAAAAAATTAATTAAAATAATAATATTAATTATTAAATAATTTAAAATAATTAAGGTAAATGAATGAATTAATTAAGATAATTAAAATAATTAAGATAATTAATTCAATGTAAGATATTTAATTTATATATATAATTTATTAAATAATTTAATAAATTAAAATCTAAATCGTATATTTCTAACCTGATATATATAAAAAAAAATGTTAATTAGAAATCCAACCAACTATATATATATATTATATATATATATATATATATATATATATATATATATAAAGATAAACCTAATGAGTCAGATAAACCTACTAAAGTTTCGCTAAGTGCTCTTCACGGCTAAGATCCGACTCTAAGAAGGGCACTTAGCGAAACTTTTAGTAGGTTTATCTGACTCATTAGGTTTATCTTTATTATTGGCTCTACTTAGGTATTGAGCACTTTTGCTTTAGTTTCCTGGCGGTTTTGTATGAATATATAAATCTTATATATATATATATATATATATATATAATATATATATATATATATATATATATAAATTGTTTTTTCTTTTGGCCAAATATTGTACCAATAGATTATTTTTGGTTGGTTTAATTATCTTGGTCTTTTCTTTTTTTCAAAAATTTTTTTCCATAGGTGATGTTTGGTAGTATATTTTTACAATCAAACTATTTGCTGGGTTTTTTCTCACCGCGAGGATTTACCAACAAGTTTAGTATATATATATATATATATATATATATATATATCTTATTATAATGGAGATTGTGTGTTTTTCTGTCTGTAACCGAAACTATATTCCTACTCAAGTCACAATTCTCTTAGTTATTGACATCACATTCTCAATGATTTTATTTTTATCTAAACCTCAATTATTAATAAAATTGTCTTACATTATTAATACTGTTAACTATGTCTACATACTGACAACATGCAATTATATTTATATATAAAACAAAATAGCGGTTTACAGTGTGAACGAGAAGGCTAATTTGCATATTAATATTAAAAAATCGAATTTAATAAATATGTGCTTATATTATTGATTTCTAACTGTTTGGTCTTATTTTAATGAATATAAGCAAAAATCTCTTCAATGAATCTTAAATGAAATCCATTAACAAGAAAAAATAACTGTCATTTTATTCTTTACTTCCTCTTTTAACTAAATACTTAAATGAGAAAAAATAACAATGAAAGACGAGAGTGATGGAAGAGTAAGTTTCAGTTGTTCCATTTTTTATTATACTCCCTCTGTTTCAAATATTTTATTATACTCCCTCTGTTTCAAATCTTTTTATCTGTATTCTTATTTAGTTCCATTAGCCTTTCTAATTTAATACAATATTTTATTACATTAAAACTTAAACACTTGCACCCGGAGGGTGCATATATTTGCTAGTATATATAATTAATAAGTAATCCACAGACACGTGTTTCAATGTTTCACCTTTCATCAGTGTGGCTATACCGTAACAGCTATCTCTGGCCGGGTTCGAGACCCGAATGAACTTTCGTTCGCCAAACCTTTAACCCGTACGGCCAGAAGCAGCTGTCAAATATAGGAGAATAATTAATCGCTACATTTCTAAGCGGAAATGAAATTCACTAGAGTCCTCAAACGTTTTGTAAACAAACGCGAGGGTTAGCTATACGCCATAACGGTAAATCTGCAATTAAGTCCCTATTCAGAGAACTCAACCATTAATTAATGGGAGTATATATATAATAAATAAGTAATCCACAGACACGTGTTTCAAGGTTTCACCTTTCATCAGAGTGGCTATACCGTAACAGCTACTTCTGGCCGGGTTCGAGACCCGAATGAACTTTCGTTCGCCAAACCTTTAACCCGTATGGCCAGAGGCAGCTGTCAAATATAGGAGATATTAATAAAAATCCAACCAACTAAAATCCAACCAACTAAAAATCCAACCAACTAACCCACCAATTAACTGACCTAAATATATTTTTCCGCTTTATAATGAATTGTATTTTTGCGCTTAAAATCTAAATCGTATACTTCTAACCTGATATTTAAAAAAAATTCCTCTTTCAGCACTAATTCAAATTTCCCCTATCAAAGAACGTAAATCCAATGATGGAGTTAAAAGTTAAGATCATCTCCACATAATTCTGAACCTCATTGCTGAGCGACAACGTGCTGGAAAATTTCTAAGTCGGCGGGGAATTCGAAGTCAAGAAATCTTAAGCAGATACGATATTCTTGCAAAATGTACCACAATTTATCAAGATGCTACTCATTAGATTGCGTGACACCAAGGACAGTTAATAACGGTTAATACAAGCACCTAATGTCATCAACGGACGAAAGTAAACGTGTTAAGAACATCACATTCAACTTGAAACTGATGCTGTTATTAAAAGTTGTACGTAATACGAACACCATTATGTTCAGACAATTGATATACAGTCTTGATAATGTTAGTTAAGGTAAATGATTAAAAGTATTGATAATGGTCCAGAAAAGAACCGAAAGTACTTGGTTTACAAAATATAACTCTTTCGGACAACTCATCCTTTCAAGATGATGACATCAAAAAAGTCTTCGAAAACATCTATTTATCTTATTTTATAATTTCTTTTAATACCTTATCCGACGGTCAAAAGGCTTCTTAGTGGCACTAGGTGTGGCAGTCCCGCTTTTAGCCACCGAAACTGTGTTATCACACCTAGTAAGCGGCTGATATTGCACGCGGTATTTATTACACGTTGTATGATGAGAATTTAAAAATCTTATAAACAAATAAAAAATATAGAATACAAATGATAAATAAATAAAAAAATTAAATTCGGTAGAATGGCATATTGTCGGTATCAGTCGGATGGTGAGGCAATCTCATTAACGATAGGCCATTTATGCTGTGCTTTAGCGAGCTAACGTCAGGCGAATTTCCGGCCCAATTTAGATATTTTCTGAGTCGTGTTTTGTCACTTTTTGTCGGCTAATCAATGTAGATATTTTAAATGCCCCACCACTAATTTTTATCGGCAAATTAATGTACATATTTGACAACCCCACTTCAACTTTTTCTCAAAAAGCCATTTCCAATTCATTCCATTTATCCAGAAATTGCTTAGATCTACTTGTTAAAAGTTACAAAATTTTGTCGAGATAGATAGAGAGAGAAAAGGAGAGAGAGAGAGAGAGAGAGAGAGAGAGAGAGAGAGAGAGAGAGAGAGAGAGAGAGAGAGAGATTTAAATCAAGATTGATGTACTTTTTACATATTGAACCATTTTATCAATAGCTCTTAAGTAAACAATCAAACGTAATAATTAAATTTTCATACTGTGATATATCCACAGGTCCTGCTAGTATTACTTAGTATTCAACTCTAACTTAAATTCATCTATATAGAATATATTTTAATCTTTAAGCGAGATATGTTATTTTACTTAAATGTATGTTGTAAAAATTTGCAATAAAGCGACTGTTAATTTTTTCAACATTAGAAATGAAATTGTTAACGGGCATCGCATCAATTATTATGAATACCACCGCCATGTTTAACAACTTCAGTAACCCCTCCCCACACCCCGAAAAAAAAAACCGTTTATTCTAGACATGAACTAACACATTTTTGAAGAAATTCTCTTTCAAGGAAAAACTAAATTTGCAGTTAATGATATTCATCAAGTTTTTATGATATCATATTTGATAAAAATGAAGACATGTACACAATACTTAATTCAATTAAACACTAGTGAACTTTGCATATTCCAATAGTTACTAATATACCGGGTGTCCATAAAGTCTCTTTAACTCGTTAACCAGATATCACTTCCCTGAACTTCTTTCTGTGTGGTTATGCTAAAGGTATCGTGTATCGAACAAATATACGAGACATCTATTAAATATATCATTATATATCATATTATTATATATTTACATATTATATACCATAATAATACCATATTTATTAAAATCAACAAATACTATAGACCATAATACCATATACCATATATAAAATGAATAAAATGTATAATATAATATACCATAATAATACCATATTTATTAAAATCAACCAATACTATATACCATAATACCATATACCATATATAAAATGAATAAAATATATAATATAATATACCATAATAATACCATATTCATTAAAATCAACAAATACTATATACCATAAAAATACCATATTTATATACATTATATTATTATATATTATATTATTATATATTATACGAGACATCTATTAAATATATTATTACGTATTAAATTTGTATCGAACAAATATACGAGACATCACTAACCTAAAGTGAAAAGAAATCATGTAGAGGTGTATTAAATAAGGCAAATGAACTTCAATATCTACTCCTCATTTTGTGATAATTTCCACATATCTGTCTGTTCATTTGCTTTTGTAATAATCTTTTAGTTGTAAAGCTTCACATGAAAATATAGAATAATCTTTGGTATTTTTTGCTTTTACAAGTTTCCTTTATGCGCATTGATCCAATGTATGCTAATCTATTAATAATGGAGATTCGCTTCTGGGTTTTGTCTGTAACAAAAACTACGTCACTGCTTACGTCACACTGCCTAAAATCGTCATAAATAGAATACACTCAAAATTTGAGCATGCATTGTTAGACAGTCCTCATTGGGTTTTTTAAACAAGTTTTAATAAATACATACCTGGCATTATCTATCTATATATAGTTTTTTATTTTTATTTTAATATATATTTAAAGTTATCAGAACTAAGTTTCCATTTCAAATTTTTTAATTTTTTACTTCTTTGATAAATTTATTTTATTGTTTATTCCTTTAATAAATTTGATGATTTTACTTTATTTATGATACAAACTCTCTGATATTAAATTTTCAACTCTCATCCCCTCAGGCAATATTTATATTACGTCGCCCAGAGGGCGTTTATTTATTTTGCTAGTTTCCTTAATGTTTGTATAATAATAACATGTTTACAAAATATCTTGTTATTTTTCAGAGACTTCCCTTGTGAACAGTAGTGTCCATAAAGTCTCTTTACTTCGTTCACCAGATGTGTGTGTGTGTTCTTTAACCTTGGATAAACAACCGATATGGGAGAAAGAAAACTCTGAATTCAAATCTGTTAAACTCCGCTTAAGAAATTGGCCTTCTATTGCATGCTGCTAGTGCAAAGGTTCTGGAAAATAATCACACACACACATTATATATATATATATGTATCCAACATTTAAAAACACACTCTTGTCCCAATACTAAATTCCGAAAAATACTCAACGATAACACCACCATTATAGAAACAAATATATATATATATATATATATATATATATATATATATATATATATAAGTTTTGTTGAACTGTACAGACAATTCTTGTCGGACAAGCTTTTGGTTGATCCTTTCTAATTTTCGGGCCATCTTTTTGGTGTTGGGGTGTGACTGGTGTAACAGTCCACCAAAGGTTTCAAAACGAGCGCTTTCGGCAATACAGTTTGCCATCATCAGGTAGGAAACGAGAATTATATTGTGTGTGTAAGATTTACAAAAAGTGATAAGACAAACAGGAATATTTATCGCTTATCTTTTCGCAACTCTCTTTCTTCTTTCTTTCTTTCTTCTTATTATATTTTTCTGTGTAGCATGTCCCTTTTTTCCATTTCTTTTTTTATAACAAAAACGAAAAGGTCCATTATTTAGCTGAGGTTAAGACACTCATAAGTAATAAGAATTCGGCTGATAAGTAATACCAGATAATCAGGTTTTACATTTTTGCATTTCATCTTGGATGATTTGGACGGTCTCATTTTTAACCAGATGATGTTGCAAGATGATAACAGTCATCTTGCAACATCCTCTGGACTTTTGGGTTATGTTAAAGATATCGTGTATCGAACAAAGATACGAGACATCACTGACTGCAAAAGATCACTAATGCCATTGCAACCGTTGATAAGCCTATGTTACAGCGAAAATGGCAAGAACTTGTGTACTGTCTTAATGTGCTTCAAGCAACTAATGGTGCCAATGTAGAGGTGTATTAAATGAGACAAATATACTTCAATATCTACTCCACATTTTGTTATAATACACTCATATTTGTCTGATAATTTGATTTTGTAATACTTTTTTATATTGTAAAGAAAATTTATGGACAACCTGTATTACCGCCATTATGATGATTCTGTTAATTTTTAATTAGAAAATATGAAAATATCTATCCTCTGCAAAATCTTTTTTTTTCTATCTTTTTGGTGATGCTTTTGGAGGTGCGTGGTGTAATGGTTAGAGTCGTAGGAAATGGGCTCGTCGGCTCGAGTTCAAATCTTAGACGAAGCTGTTTGCATTTAACATGGCTCTAATACTCTTGGTAAAGGAATGGGTAAATAGCAGGGCAGACTGGGCTCTTAACCTTGGTTATGTAACCAGTCTAGAAGAAGGAAAACTCTGAAATAAAACCCGAAATTGACATTGTGCCACATCCTGCTCGTGTGGAGGGGTTGGTAAATATACACTAAGACCCCTCTCCATAAAAGGGCTATCCTTGGTATGACACTAAACTGCATCTGATGATGAGACTCCAGTCTGAAGATCTGAAGAATGGGAAGTATTACTTTATTGCCACTACTTCCAGGTCCACTCTGACACGGAGTGGTAGTACCCGTTAGGGTCCCATTTATGCGTCAAATAGAGCTGTTTAAAAATAGAACCGTATGCAAAAAGAAAAACCCTTAAGAAATAACTACACTAGCCCTGTCGGATAGTGCTGTAGAATACGGCGACTGCATCTCTGCAAAGAAATGAGGCCCCCCATTCAATGTTGTTGGCCCTGGGTGGTGAGCCGTAAAGGTAAAGGACAGAATCTTGGTGGCAGAGCAGTCCATGACACTCTACTTCGGCTCTTACTTAGGCTAGACGGGCGGTCGAAGAGGCTTTCTCTGATCAATCCATTGGTCACGTCAAGTCCTAGCACCTATATGATTGTCCCGACCATATTGATCTCATAGAAAACCCCTAACCCTTTTTATCATGTACTAGAAGGCGATGGCTAAATGTCTTAGTGTCCTGGTTATGATTCTAAACTGCATTTAGTGGTTAGATTCTGATTCTGTAGCACTGTGGAGTGTGGAGTACACCTTCATTGCCATTACTCCCAGGTCCGGAGTTTTATTACCTGTTAGGGTCCCATTTATGGCTTAAATAGATGAAAAAAAAAGTTTTAAAAGATGTTTTGAAACAATGAGTTTTTTAAAAATTGAATACCGAACAAGAATGAATAAAACAAAAACATTTTCGGCATAGAATAACCCAACAAGGGCTGACATGCCGTAAAATCCAACCAACAAATAACTACACACAAATGTGTGTAGTTATTTTTCGGTTTGTTTTTCTTTTTCATCTTTTTAGAAAATATTATTTTCATTTCAATGAACACGATTCTCCAGCGTCTACGCATAAAATAACCCGAGACGTGTTGACATGCTATTAAAAGCAATCAATCTAAAGTCTTTTAATGAACCTTACAAATTTCTAACGTATATTTATTACGTTTGTTAGGCTATAAAAAATATGAGATCTATATGCGGTAACTTTACAAGTATACATGTTTGTCTCCGGTTCAAACACAGGTGTGTATTTTCACACACTTAGCAAGTGTTTTATTATATGAAAAATATCACTAACATCTGCTTTTAATATGCAACCTTCTAGGCGATAAATTTTGAAAAATAATACTCACAATGAAAAGTTATCCGCTCGATCGTCTTGTTCTCATCAGCTTGGGGCCCCCTCCCCCGATTTGGGTGGTAATAAAAACATCCTGCTGCTTTACAATAGCTGCTCCTTTCAAATGATTATGATTCATAATAAAATGAACTTTGCTAAAATATTGTTGAGTCTAGCTTCAGTTTTATTGCCTCCACACGAACGACTAAGAAGACATTCTGGTTGGATGAAAGAAAAGAAAGAGGGTTAAATGAAAAGGATCTCTCAACCAGAAATCGGCTCGATTTCCATATTGATTATTGTTTGTGCATTTCAGTCCCAATGTGGGGACATTTCATACACAGAGATGCTGACCACCCTGTCGGCTGGGGCGTTAGAATGCACCGACTGCACCTGTGCAGAGGGGTAAGACTCCCCTACCTGTTGGCCGTGGGTGGCGACTTGTGATGCTTAAGGATAGAGCTCAGGTGGATGAGCAGTTCATGACTTGCAATACTTCACTTTGGCCATATCTTGGGCTAGACGGGCGGTCTGAGTAGCCCCCTCCGATCAATCGGCTGGACACGTCAAGCCCTAGCACCTATATGATTTTCCCAACCCTATTGCCATTATGGCAAGCCCCAACCCTTTTTATCATATGGGTGCTAGAAGGCGGTGACTGAGGGTCTACATGTCCTGGGAATAACGTTAAACACTATCTGATGGTGAGGTTCCAGTTCTGGAGGTTTGCGGAATGTGGAGCACCCCTTCATCACCATTGCTCCCTGGTCCACTCTGACCCGGAGTGGTAGTACCTGTTAGGGTCCCATCTATGGGTTAAATAGAAAAACATGAGTTGATAAACAAAATTGTACTATGCATTAAAAATGAATTTATTTCATAACTTTGTCGGCATTAAATGACCCACCGAGGTTGATATGCCGTAAAACAAAACAAACCAAACCAAACAGAGATGCTGATATGCAAAGATCAACTAACCCACTACAAAGAAAGGGAAAAAAAGGCCCTAGCAATAACTCTTAAATATTCACTTCCGTTAAATGAAATACTATGTGCTTCAAGATAACTGATATTAAAATATATGATGGTTTGGTTTGTTTATTTAATCATATCAGTCGGAATATTCATTAAAACGTACGATAACAAATACCATATTATAAGAGCTGTAAAGTTTTCAAGTGCCATCCTTGGCCAGTTGAAAACTTTACAGGTTATGGGCCCAGCACGCTTCCACTGCGCCAATTCAACAAAATGATTTTCAGGCTCAAAATTGGGGTCCAAACTGATAAATTTAGTTTTATCGTCGATCACATGTTGTCGCCTAGTTTATAAGTAAGAGTGAGGATCTAGCACACACCTTATATATAAAAAATCTCAACAAGAGCCTTGTCGGTTGGGGCTCTAGAAGACACCTCTGCAGAGAGGTAAGACTCCCTCAATGGGGTCATCTGTTGGCCGTAGGTGGCTACTCGTGATTCTTAACGATGGAACACAGATGACTGAGCAGTCCATGACATGCAACACTTAACTTTGGCCCTTACAAAGGCTAGACGGGCGGTCGGTAAGGCCCCCTCCGATCAATCGGCTGCTCACATCAATCCCTAGTACCTATATGATTGTCCTAACCCTTTTGCCCTTATGACACTCCCAACTCTTTCTATCATATATGTGATAGAAGGCAGTGGCTGAGGGTCTCCATATCTTTGGTATGACGGTACACTCTATCTGATGGTGAGGTTCCAATTCTGGAGGTCTGGGGAATGTGGAGCATCCCTTCATTCCCATTGCTCCCAGGTCCACCCTGGCCCGGAGTGGTAGTATCTGTTAGGGTCCCATCAATGGGTTAAAGAGAAAAAATGTTTATAAAAAAATTGAGTACATATCAAGGAGTTCATTTCAAAACTTTGTCGGCATTAAATGACCCAACAAGTTTGATATGCCGTAAAACAAAATAAAACAAACAAATAAACCAAATTACAATCATATTTGAAAATCTTAAAAACTTTGAAGCGTCAAATGATATTTATCCATACGCAACTTGGTTTCTTTGTTTAATGGCATATCAACCTTCATGGGTTATTTAATGCCAAAGCCACCCTTGTAGAATAAATAATAGTGGTACTATTTAACTATTGGCTACAAAATCCAGGAGAATTTTTAGTGTGTTTAATGAGCCTCCACCTCAGTAGCACAAGGTTTCGGGTTCGTTACCGCCTCTCGCCAACTCGGCGCATGAGTAACACAGCTTGGGTCTATGCGGTAACGTGAAGAGTTAATGGTGAGTGTGGTACTCCACCTCAGACACAAAATACTATTTCCCTAGTCTAACGCTTGTGAAAAGGGGAAATACTCCCTCGCTGCTTAGCTAATATCAACAATAGGCCACTCCGTCTACTTTACATTATGTTTTAAAATACAAGATTTACACAATATTTATTTACGAATAATTTTGAGATAATAAAAAAAAATAAGATAAGACCTTAGAGGTTTTTAATAAATGTGCCGATTCTTTTATATATATATATATATATATATATATATATATATATATATATATATATATTGTGTGTGTGTGTGTGTGTGTGTGTGTGTGTGTGTGAGAGAGAGAGAATGGGAAATGAATCCGACAATATGAGGAAAAAATGAGTAAAGAAAAGAAATGTAGATGGATAAAAATGAATTTTATCGATATTACTTTTAATCGATATCACTTACACATGTGTTTCGGTCTGTTTATCAAAATGTATACGGATTTACGCCATTATTATTATTAAAATAATCAGATGGAGTTGAAATGATGATGATAATAACAATAGGAAAAATGCATAAAATGTTCCGTACACAGATTTTGCCGACCTTCATCAGAGTGTTATTTTTATTTTTTGATTTGGAGACGAGAATAGAATTTCAAAAAGTTCGATTAAAAGTAATATTGATAAAATTCATTTTTATCCATCTACATTTCTTTTCTCTACTCATTTTTTCGTCATATATATATATATATATATATATATATATATATATATATATATATATGAAGAAAAAGTGGAAGTAAATCGGACAATTTATAATTTTATAAAAAATTAAAAAACAGAAGTTTCATTTATGAGTGATGTTTAATAAGCCTACGCTGCAATGTCTCGGTTTGTTTAACAAACCTTCATCAGGGTCTTCGTTTGTTTAAAAAAAGAAATTATTAGTGAAAACAATTGAGGCTCGCATACTTTTGTTTTCAGTAACAATTTCTTTTTCTTTAAACAAATTGTGGAAGGTTTGTTAAACAAACCGAGACACTGCAGTGTCGGCTTATTAAACATCACTCGTGAATGAAACTTGTGTTTTTTCATTTTTTATAAAATTACATTCACACACACACAGACACACACACACAGACACACACACATATATATATATATATATATATATATATATATATATATATATATATATATATATATATGTGTGTGTGTGTGTGTGTGTGTGTGTGTGTGTGTTCGGCATGGCCATTTTACTCGCGTTCTTTGCCGATGAAGAACTTCGTAAACCTATTTGCTTGGCAGAATCCCATTTTCTGATTTGCAATTCATAATTTTTTTTACAAAAAAATCTATCATATTTCCACTTCTCAATCCGTGCAACATGTTCATTCTCGGCATTTTCATTTAAGAATTAACACTGGAAATGTGTAATGGAGTTGATATTTTCGACAAGCACCAGTCGGGATGCATTTTACAAGACATTTACTCGATGTAATTACCCAAAAATATCCCACCCCATTTTAATCGGAATCTCCGGTGCTTAATTGGTAGTAATCAAAATATGTTTTCTTAAAAGAAATGAAAAAGAAGAAGTTTTCACTATCAGGTTGCAAACGTTCACCTTGGCCCCAAATTATTATCACAATACGTATTTTAGAGGATAATCCGAAACCCTTTTCACTCCAACATATTTTTAGAGATAAAATAATTATAAAATACAACCCGAAATTCTTGAAAACAATTTTACCTTTAAAGATTCTTTAAAAATAATTACATATCTTATACAATATATTAAAAAAAAACATGAACATGAAAAAAAATAAATAATATATAAAATAAACATGAAAGTTAAAACGATGTGTAGGGAGCTAAACTTTCGGAACATCCGGTACATGATTATAAACAAAATTAAAAGCTTAAAACATGGTACTAATGGGAAAATCTTTCGTGTGATATTACTTGTATCGCCACTGAATAATAACCACACACACACACGCGCGTGCGCGTACACACACACACACACACACACACACACACACACACACACACATACAAATAAAAAAATATGTGCAATACTTCTAAATCTATTTAGTCATTCTCTCCAAGTAGACAAAAAGTGGAAATATTCTAAACTTGCAGTTCGTTTATATTTTCATTTTTGTTGTTTTTTAAACGGTCTATGAACAGCCAGACTACGCCTAATACTTAATTTAAACTTTATCTCTTTTCGAATATCATCATAGCAACAATGAATAGTCTCACAGTAATTCAGACTCACATTATCCACACTAAACATCACCTTCACAGTCGGCAACATATTTACTAAACTGACGTCTACAACACACTTATGCTTTAATATTAGAATTGGAACAGTTGAAATTTCACGAGTGTTAACAACTAAGATATTATACTTAGCCTAGAATGTAGATTTATACACTTATTGACATTATAACGCTATTATATGAACATAGAATATACATTTATTCATATTATATTAATAGATATATAAATATGTAAATAAAAATAAGAAAAAATAAGAAAAAAGTAGAGGCGTAAGGTCGCTGCGACACTCTGACGACAGAAAATTCAGTGAGGTTAACTTCATAAACTTCATGTTTCATATATATATATATATATATTTACCAACCCCTCCGCACGAGCAGGATGTGACACAAGGTCAATTTCTTAAGCGGAGTTTAACAGGTTTGAATTCAGAGTTTTCCTTCTAGACTGGTTACCTAGCCATGGTTAAAGAGTCCAGTCTGTCCTGCTATTTTCGCATAGCTGGAGGGAGAATTGGATTCATACCTATCCCAAGTGTATTAGCGTGATACTATGTGAAATGAAAAAAAGCTTCCTCCAGGAATTGAACTCGGGTTGACGAGTCTATTTTCTATCACTCTAACCATTAGACCACGCGCCTCCATATTAACTTCATGTTTGATATACATTTGGCCGTGAAAATTAAAAACTTATTCATCAAAAAACCTTATTCATCGCATGAAAAAAATGTATAGGGTGGTCCGAAAGTCTTGTCAACCAATACACTACAATTAATCAGAAATTAACAATTAGTAAAATAGATCACTAATTAGGACTGAGCCTATTCTAGTAGTGACCACCCCAAGCGGATTTAACAGGTTTGAATTCAGAGTTTTCTTTCCCCTAGACTGATTGCCTAACCAAGGCTAAAGAGTTCAGTCTGCCCTACTATTTACCCATAGCTGGAGGGAGAGTAGCTGGATTCATACCTTTCCCAAGAGTATTAGCGCTATGTGGACTGTAGCTTCATAATATTTCGTAAGATAATTACATAATACAACCCGAAATTCTAAAAAAATATTTGATTAAAAAAAATTAGAGGTAAAATAATTACATAACTTTTCTATATATTAATATGCTTGTTCCTCAATCTTCCGACCGTTATCATCTTGCAGCACCCTCCGGCTAAAAATGATACCGTCCAAATCGTCCAAGGTGAAATGCAAAAAATGTAAATTCTAATTATATGGTGTCACTTATCTGCCGAATTCTTATTTCTCATGAGTATCGTTGCCTCAGCTAAATAATGTATTCCGTTTTTATCATAAAGAAATAAAGGAAAGAAAAAAGACATGCTACACAGAAAAATATAAAAAGAAAGAAAGAAAGAAAGAGAAAGAAAGAGGAGAGAGCGAGAGAGAGAGGGGGGAGGAGTAGGAGAAAGATAGAGAAAGGCGTTTATCGCTCGGAAGTGATGGCGCTAATCTGTTTTTATCGAAAACAATGAAAAGAGGAAAAGAAGGAAAGAAAGAAAAAAAAGAGTGAATTAGAGTTAAATCAATATTGAGCTATTTGCATTAGCTCTAAAGTAAATATATCAAACCTTATAATGATTATCATACTGTGGTATATTTCCAGGTCCTGCTAGTATATAATATTATTAAAACAAATTTTGCTAGTAATAATAAAGATGAGAATAAGACTGAAAAATGTAAATAATACAAATTATCATGCCCCATCTAAAAATTCAGACAAATAAGTCTTATACAATTTCAGCTATGGTACCATTTAAAAAAAACCTTTTTGTAATGTCTTCCTTCACTCTCATGCACCATTGAAAGGAATAAAAATGCATATAACACAAATAATTGAGAAAGCTTTCTGGTTTTTAACATTAAAGAAAAAAGTGGGAGATGACAACCACAGGAGTTAGATTTCCCAATAAATAATGATCGGACCTCAATTGTACCATTGTACCTAAGGCTACAATTAAAAAACATAAGTTTCATTCATGAGTGATGTTTAATAAGCCGACGCTACAATGTCTCGGTTTGTTTAACAAACCTTCCACAGGGCCTTCGTTTGTTTAAAGAAAAGGAAATTATTAGTGAAAACAATTGAGGCTCGCATACTTTTGTTTTCACTAACAATTTCTTTTTCTTTAAACAAACAAAGGCCCTGTGGAAGGTTTGTTAAACAAACCGAGACACTGCAGCGTTTGTACCTAAGGCTACAATCGTGGAACACCTAGTGAAGCCAAAAACATACTTGGATTAGCTTAAGCCATTGTCATTCACTTTTTGTATGTTTTAGATTTATAATAAAAGATAAAACTATATGTAAGGGGACAAGATTTTCATACCACCCAATAGATTGATTAAGATCTTACAATCAGAATTACAAAATGTTTTCGTATCACCAATTCTAGATTCTGAGAAAGAAAATTCAAAGAAACCCAAGTGGAACGTCACACTTACTGCACCCACTTTACCGCACTGATCCAAGCTGTGCAGCTCATGTGCTGTGTTGGTGAGAGCCAGTATCGAACAGACAGAACTAAACCAGTCATTACATTAATATTCAATGTTAATTTAGTTTGGGATATTTCAAATGAATTAAAAAACATCAATATTGTTGGGGAGGGGCAAATAAATATTCTCAAATAGTTTTATCTTTTAATTAGACATATCTTTAGATAGTCACTAAATTCCATGGACTTTTCGCATAAGATAATTTCATTTCTACATCAAATTTAATAAATCGGATGATTTATATGAAGAAACATAAAGAAAAATAATGAATATAAAGAATAAATCTTAAATATAAATCTTAGATAAATAATAGCTATAAAAAAAGTAAAGTCGTCAGGGCGGCCTAAAGTCGGTATCAGCCAATCAGTGAGGGGGTCTATCCCCTTTTCACTAGCGCTAGACCAAGGAGATTGTTTTGGCATCTGAGGTGGAGCGCCACACCTACCATCAGCTCCTTACTTTACCGCACAGATCCCTGTGCTACTATAAAGAAAAAAATAAATGTAAAGAAGAAATCTTAAATATAAATGTTAAATAAATAGTAAATATAAAGAAAAATAATCATGTCATTTCTGCATCAAATTTAATAAATCGGATGATTTATATGAAGAAAGATAAGGAAAAATAATAGATATAATGAATTTTCTTAAATATAAATCTTAGATAAATAATAGATATAAAGAAAAATAATTCATATAAAGAATAAATCTTAAATATAAATCTTATATAAATAATATATATAAAGAAAAATAATAAATGTAATGAATAAATATTAAATATAAATCTTAAATGAATAAATAAATATAAATAAATATAATAATTTATATAAAGAAATATAAAGAAAAATATATAAAGAAAAATAAATTTTGGATTTTCATTCTAATTAAACAGGAAAAATTTTAACCGACTTGCATTAATTTTGAATGTAAACAAATTGGATTTTTCAGAATTATAAATGACATAAAAAAACAAAAATTTGCCTTTTAAAAAGAGGGAGGGAGAAATTTTAATCTCTTGTGATTGTTTTGTTAGCTTATAATTCTTTTACAAGCAGGACTTATGTCTTTACCACAGTACAAGTTTGAAATGTTTATTTGAGAGCAATTGTAAAACAGTTAAATATGTAAAAAGTATAATAAAGAAAATCCGATGACGTATTACTTAATCTATTCAATGCAGTATATAAAAAATACGATAGAAAATGGACAAAAGGCTGCATCCTACCATTCCCCCCAAAAAGGCGACCTCAGAATTGCTAAGAAATACAGAGGCGTAACTCTTACTGTTGTTGCTGCAAAGATATATTATGCCCTTCTCATTTGCATTCGACTCGAAATATAGAAAATCCTTAGGAAAAACCAGAACAGATCCCGCAGAAATCGATCCACAACCTCTCAGATCCTGACTATTCGTCGAATCATAAAAGTGGTAAGAGCAAAGTATCTTGAGGCAACGCTGCTATTTGTAGATTTCACCAAGACATATGATTCCATACACAGGTAAAATGGAGTAAATACTACTAGCCTATGGCCTCCCTAAAGAAACAGGTACCGCTATAATGATGCTCTACAAAGGCACCAAAGCAATGGTACGCTCACTTGATAGCAACACAGAGTTCTACAAGGAGATACTTTAGTTCTATATATATTCATATGTCTAGACTACGCACTTCGAACATCATTGGTCCTATAAAAAAGGTCTCACACTAAAAAAAAAGAAGCAAGACGGCACAGACAATTATAGATGCTGACTACGCATTCTTGCAAATACACCAGTACAGGCCGAACCCCTGCTACATAGCCTGGAGCACAGCAAATCGACCTCTCTGTGAACTCTGTTAAAACGGAATTCATATGTTTTAAATAAGAAGGAGCCATTTCCACATTCGACAGTATGCCACTAAAATCAGTAGAACAATTCACCTACCTAGGTAGTGATATCTCACCCACAGAAAACGATTTTAATGCAGGTATAGGGAAGGCCTGGTCTACCATAGACAGATTATCAGTCATACGGAAATCCGATCTCACTAACAAGTTAAATTATTGCAAGCCGTAGTTGTATCAGTGCTACTGTATGGCTGCACCACTTGGACTCTAACGAAGCGCCTAGAAAATAAGCGATCTTAAACAAATGTACGGTCACCTGCCACCTATCACACAAACCATCCGAGTGAGACGAACAAGACATCCTGGACACTGCTGGAGAAGTAAGGATGAACTCATAAGTGACATCCTCCTGTGGAAATCAGCCCATTAGCACGACAGGGCAGGTTGCCCAACAAAGACCTATATTGACCAGCTCTGTACGGATATTGGATGCTGCGCGGAGGACCTGCCGAAAGCGATGAGTGATAGGAACGGTTGGCGTGAGATTGTTATGGGTATCCGTACTGCTGGCGCAGCATGATGATGATGATGATGATGATTTAACTCTCTCACACATTTTTTTCTTTCCTACTTTTCATCGTTTCGCTATGTTCGATGGAAACAGATTATGATTATCGCTTACGCACTCTCACTCCTTTCTCTATCTTTTCCCTACAATCTTTCTTCCTTTCTTTCCTTCTCATATTTTAGTATAGCATTCCTTTTTTCCCTTTTTTTCTTTACAATAAAAACGGAGTGGTCCATTATTTAGCTGAGGTGATGAAACTCATTAAAAAAATAAGAATTTGGTGGATAAGCGACTCTAGATAATGAGAATTTACATTTATGCATTTCATCTTTGGACGGTCTCATTTTTTTTAACAAAGCGTGTTGCAAGATGATAACGATCGGAAGATTGAGAAACAAGCGTATTAATATATAGAAAAGTTATGTAATTATTTTACCTCTAAAAGATTTTTTTAATTAAATAAATTTTTAGGATTTCGGGTTGTAGTATGTAATTATCTTACCTCTAAATAATATGAAGCTACAGTCCACATAGCGCTAATACCCTTGGGAAAGGTATGAATCCAACTACTCTCCCTCCAGCTATGGGTAAATAGTAGGGCAGACTGGACTCTTTTGCCTTGGTTAGGCAATCAGTCTAGGAGAAAGAAAACTCTGAATTCAAACCTCTTAAATCCGCATGGGGTGGTCACTACTAGAATAGGCCCAGTCCTAATTAGGGATCTATTTTACTAATTGTTAATTTCTGATTAATTGTAGTGGTTGACAAGACTTTCGGACCACCCTATACATTTTTTTCATGCGATGAATAAGGTCTTTTGATAAATAAGTTTTTAACTTTCACGGCCAAATGTATATCAAACATGAAGTTTATGAAGTTAACCTTACTATGAAAGATAAAGAAATATATGAGTATTTATATATAGATATTTCTGGAATTGGTACTGAGCTTTCAACAAGTGTGTTCGGGGGTAGTACGCACCTGCCCTGTTCCAATTCACCACTTCTGTCAATGAACCAGTTGTACAATGGCTATATGAGAATTTACACAAA
This sequence comes from Doryteuthis pealeii, assembly GCA_023376005.1. Lineage (NCBI taxonomy): Eukaryota > Metazoa > Mollusca > Cephalopoda > Myopsida > Loliginidae > Doryteuthis > Doryteuthis pealeii. The sequence continues at coordinate 33,645,159 of CM042137.1, forward strand.
ATTAGTGTGAATCATGAAAATGATTAATTATAAGTAAATGTTTTAAAAAATTACTTAATAAAAAAAAAGTTTTTGTATTGTCCGTATTTCCCAAGACTTATAGAAAAATATTTACCTTACAAAAAGGGTAGAATATTTGCCTTTTAAAAAGGGTAGACATTTTATTTTGTTCTTTTATTATTCTTTTATATTTCTGAAATTTATACTGAGCTTTCAACGACATTTATTATCTGTGAGTGTGTCATTCCAAGTTTAATATGTTAATGAATACCAAGTTGACTAAAAGAATATACGTACCTTAAAGATAAAAAAGATACATGCTATTCTCATAATTACCTACAATGCTTCAATAGTTTTTTAATGATAAATTTGTTGAGATAGTCACTTAATTCCTGAATTGACTGTTTTATTATCTACTAACCGGACGTGTGGATATAATACAGAATGATAATTTAACTATTACACCTTTTGATATGTATACTTAAGAGCTATTGAAATAGTTCAATATGTAAAAAGTATAATAATCTTAATTTAATTCCCCCCCCCCTCTCTCTCCCTCTCCCTCTCCCTCTCTCTCTCTCTCTCTCTCTCTCTCTCTCTCTCTCTCTCTCTCTCTCTCTCTCTCTCTCTCTTTGTGTGCGTGTGTATGTGTGCTGACATGTCCGATATTGATATTGATTTTGAACAAAGATTTTATAATTTTTCAGGCATAATTTTTTAATACAGTTTAACTCTTTACCTATTTAAGCCACTCACAGCGGCTCTTATACCATGCCCAAGCAAAGTACAAAAACTGATGATTAGTTCATTATAATTGAGTAGAAGGACTCATATTACAATAATAATGATAGGACTTTATTTGAATATAATGAATTCTGTGGTGAATAGAGAGGGAACTTTGAAATATCCCATCATACAGGTAAAAAATACCAAGAACATTTGATATAGCCTTGGGGAAAATTTGGTAGACAAAGAGTTAATGTTAGTTATACTTTTGATTAAATGAATTTTAGCAAATTAATTTTGGTGATAATGGACCCATTAAATACAGATGATAAACTGCTAATCAACAGGGTTGTGAATATTGCACAAAATATCAAAATAAATGAAAATGAGAAATGAGAAGATAATTCTGAAAAAAAAAAACGATTTTGAGGTATGAACCCCTCCAGCTAAATAGTACTAAAACTGTTCTTTTACAAGGATGACTATGGCATTAAATAACCCATGAAGTTTGATATGCCATTGAGCAGAGCAACCAAACAAAACTGATTGAGCTATATATATTTTTTAAACTTTTAACTTATACTTTGAAATTTCTTTGTATTTCTTTCTTGTTTTCTTTAGAGCCAAATAAAAAAAAATGGCGGCAGAACTCTAAGAGCAAATAGAGATCTCAGTCGACCAGCTGGTCGATGGAAAACAGCTAATGCTATTTTATTAACATCATTATTTGAAGGTATTTCATTTTATTTTTATTTAATGAAAAAAAAAAGATCATAATAATAACATTTGTCAAGTATACAAATAATATTTTTAAAGACACGAAACGGATCTTTTTGAGTACTTACTACAGAAGAAGTAATAGGTAAGCCCATCTTACGAATCATCCACAAACTATAAGTCTGCTCTTCGCTGTATGTTTTATGAATAGGCTTTTGTGTTAGGCTTAACGTATTTTAGCCAGTATCTGATAAAAATATATATTTTCCTGGCCTCCCACCAGGCCTGACTAACACAATTTATTTTTAACGTGGTGAGTCACGCACTAATCAAAGCTCATGCGATGGCCAGTACAAAAAGTACGTGGTTCAGTAGGCATTCTCCTTTTGTTACGCTTTAGGCACAGAGAAATAAACTCGGCCTTGCCACTTTTAAGCGAGGGGCCGGTGCTGCCAGGGGGAAGGCCCCTGGGACTCCGAGATATTTATCTCACTCACCACTCCAAAATCAAATGTAAATTATTCCGTCTGTTGCAATTACTTGATGTTTTTGTATTATTTTGACTTTTCGGGCGGTTGTCCTCATCTTTATAGTGAAATACATATACACAACGTTTTGGGTGATGCATCCTCCGGTCTTTTTCAGTTGTTTCTCGTAATGAATTGTTCTGATTCCGTTAAAAGCGTTAAGATATTGTTTATCAGAGTAAAATAATGATTCAACTTGGGAAATCATTTTGACTCATTTCACTGTTGTGAAAACAAAGCATTGGATAACACATGTTGATCTCATCTAAATAATGGCGCCATTATTTTTGTGAAAGACTCTTCTCAAATAGAATCGGTTCAAAGTTCCGCGAAGGCTCTCGATTACGACATGAATGCTCCCGAATTGGACGAAACGGTTCCCGCGTTCAACAAATAAGGCGCATCGGCCGAAACATTGTGTGTATAATAATAAAGATGAGGACAACCGTCCGAAAAATCTAGATAATACAAAATATATTTAAAATGTCAAAGTGAGGACTGTCATAAAAACTCTTAATTTAGTGATATGCTATTCAAACAGCCGAACATCAGCCTAATGGATGTGCCATTTCTATGTCGTCAAGCAAGATTAGCTCAATTTTACGGCAGTTTTCATTTCGTTTCATATATCTGTTTGTGTTAGCGCAACAACAGATGCAAAAACCAACAAAGACGCAACAAAGTGACACGGGATTTTATTTGATAATAAGAACATCTTAACAGTTGTAAAAATAAACACAATAAAAACAATTTCTTGTCATTGTTTCGCTATTATTATATACACATAATTTATAGGGTCATTAAGAATAAAAAGGCAATTTAAAATGTATTCCCTTTTAATCATGACATTTCATTGTCACATTCCTAGCGAAATGTATCAAATGCATTTTCAAAATCATATATATATATATAATATATATATATATATATATATACGAACATAAACACACACACACACACATAAACACACACACACACACACACACACACACACACACACACACACACACATATATATATATATATATATATATATATATATATATATATTAGGGTAGTGAAAACATGAAGTCAACGGCGCTCGGTAATTGTCAGTTTATCGTCTATGCAATTTTCTCGCCTAGTTTGGTTTGAAAATGCCAATGGCGAGACACTATCAGTTAGACAGGGGTACAGGTGTGTGATGTCTCCAGTTTCTTCATGTGTCTGCGATAAATCACCGACGACGCACTCCCGTATAAAAGTATGGATAGGCATACAGTTTTATATACAGATATCTTAGTATTGATGATGAGGTCTCTGTTCATGAACACTCTGTGATATAACTAACCAAAAGATGCTGAAACCAGACCAATCCGCCGTTGGACTTCACTTGTGAGATTGTTTGTGTTGTTTAAGACAGATCCCAGGTAAGTAAATCCTTTACATTTTTCAGTGGTTGGGGGTTAATGAGGAGTTCAGGAATCGGAGGTTGACACATGTTGATAACTTTTGTTTTCTGAACATTTATGGCAAGTCGGGAGTAGGCTTCAGCTACAGCATTGATGATGTACTGTATGAGAAGAGATAACAAAGCTTTATCATCTGCATATTGCAGTTCGTGTATTACCTCTACAGCGACAAGTGTTTTCGATTGCAAGTTCACTTTACATCGTATTGTTGAAACAATTAACACTTACTTTTTAAAATCATATGAATTTCCACTCGTACAAAATATTTTTCTGCTTTTGAGTTAATATTTCAAACCTTTCCTACCACAACAAACGTAGGTAAGCTTATATTGTCGCTGCCTAAATTAAAGTAATTATGATGGGGGGGAATGCCTAAGACTAGAATAATAATAATATGATCCTGCTATAAAATACAACCAAAACGAATAAACGGAAATTTCAATAATGAATGGGAGTGTAGCTGAGGACATTTACTAAGTTAAAACTTAGAAAATCTCGAAGCTTTTTGCTTTGCTTTGACAACAGATACAAAACAGGATATTGTATATGCCATAAAAACATGTAGCACCCGAAACCATGGATAGCAGCTTGTTGGATGTAAAACACGGCGGATGAATCCAAAGCGGGTCAACAGCCAGGATCAAGTAGTTCAGTGAGGAAACTACTGCTCCCCATCTATTAGTCTAGTGTCTATTTATGAGTTAATGAAATAGCCACCGAAATGTATATATGAAACTGGCACAACCCGATATCTCTATGACAGTACACGAAGCCCAGAATTCGTGCCGCGTCGCCCTTCGAACGGTTACTCAAGGGGCGGGTTCCGCTGAGATTAGAGCTCTGGCTCAGCGTCTGAAAATCAGCGACTGAGCCCCAACAACAATATCACTACCCAAATCCGCATCACTATTAGCACACACACAACAAGTTCTGACCGCAAAGCAAGGAAAAAAACAGCAATAGAATCTAGACACAAAACAAACCTACTTAGAAGCAAAATAAACTTTAAACTTCGCAACATTTAACGACAGGGTGCTAAAAACGCTAAGCAAACTACTCGGACAAGAACATTGATATGATCATATATATATATATATATATATATATATATATATATATATATATATATATATATATATATATATATATATATATATATATATATATATATATATATATATATATATATATATATATATATATATATATATATATATATATATATATATATATACTAACCCATCTACACGAGCAGATGCGACATGAAGTCAATTTCTTAAACGACGTTTTGCAAGTGGCTTTCCATAGCAAAGTTAAAGAGCCCAGTCTGACCTGCTATTTACTTTCACACGTGACACATTTCTTAAGCGGAATTTAACAGGTTTTTTCTCCTAGACTGGTTGCCTAACCCAGGTTAATTACTATTTACCCTTAGTAGTAGAGTGAATAGTTGGATTCATACCTTTCCCAAGGGTATTAGCGTTATATGAAATACAAACAACCTCATCCAGGACTTGAACTCGTGTCACTGTGTCCATTTCTTACGACGATAACCATTACACCACAAGGTCATTTTTTAAATTCAGAGTTTTCCTTCTTCTAGACCGCTTGCCATACCAATGTCAAAGCGTCCAGTCTACCCAGCTATTTACCCATAGCTGGAGGTAGAATAGTGGGATGCATATCTTTCCCATGGGTATTAGCTCTAAATGAAATACAAACAGACTCGTCCAGGATTTGAACTCGTCGTCATATTCATTTCTTACGACGGTAACCATTACACCACTAATACCATATTAACGGTTATGAGGCTTTTTCTCCATACACATTTCCAAGTTATTTAAAAACACCCATCACTGATTGAACAAAAAATTATTTTTCTTTCCTATTATGTTGTCCTGAGGAAAGTTTAACATAAACCGAAACGTTTCAACGTCGATATCAACATCAAAATAAAATCATCTTTTTTTGGAACAATATGTTATTTCTAATTTTATATATACATATGCACATGTATATATACACACGCACACACACAAACACACACACACACACATATATATATATGTATACATACATCTACATCCGCACACACACACACACAAACACACAAACACACACACACAGACACACACACACACAGATATGTATATATATTGATTGATTGATTGATAGATAGATAGATAGATAGATAGATAAACAAACGTGTTCAGACGTCATCATCATGTCGTGCAGGCAGCACGGATATCCATGACAATCTCTCGCCAACCTTCCCTATCATTCATCACCCCAGGGAGTTCTTCCTCGCTGCATCCAGCATCTTTACATAGCTGGTCAATGTAGGTCCTTGCTGGGTGGCCCACACTGGCATGTCCATGTGTTGGCTTCCACAGGAGAACATCACTTATGAGTTGTCTTGCTTCTCCAGCAGTGCCCTGCATGCATAGCCGTCTCACACGGATGGTCTGTGAGATAGGGGGCAGGTGACCATACAGCTGCTCCCTTGTGGGATGCTGTTTCCACGACTTGTTCAAAACTGATCGCAGCATTCTTGTGCAGCTCCCATCTAACTTATTCTCGAGGCGCCTCGTTAGGGTCCAGGTAGTGCAGCCATACAGCAGTACTGATATGACTACAGCCTGGAAGAGATGTCGCTTTAGCTTGTCAGTGAGATCAGATTTCCATATGACAAACAATTTGTTTGTGGCCATCCATGCCTTTCCTATTCGTGCGTTAATATCGTTATCTGTGGTTGAGATATTACTACCCAGGTATGTGAATTGTTCAGACAAATAGGAATATCTATTTGTAGTCATTTATTTTTTAATTGTTCTCAACTAGTTTTGATCTTAGGCTATCGTTAGTTGAACAATTTGTGCGAAGAAAATTATTCTAATTTTTTTTTAAAGAGTTTATATGCCACAAAAAGATGCGACGAAAAATGAAATAGTAATGTAGCTTATCCCTTTGCTAAATTAAATTTTTTGTGGTGTCTTCAGCTGACCAATTTATGAACTCAGCTTTCGGAAATAATTAGCGGTTAGCTCTACACTTGGAGGATATTTTTCGATCAGTATATGAATATAAATTTTCGGTCTGAAATCTTGTTTAATGGTGGGATGCTGTAAAATCAACTCCTGCACCTCTGGAAGAAATTCCATCGTGGAGTCTAATTGCCCGATAAAGAGTTTCTCACAGTTTGATTTCAATGCAGTCTATTCGGACTTATACAGCAACCATAAGTGCTGCCCCGATAAAAGTCTTACCCAGCACAGACTGTCTCCTCTCTCTATATACGCCACTGTTAATGACTTACTATTATCTAGTGGATAAGTGTTGTATACCTCTGTCCTTACTTTCTTACTTCTTCTATTCTTCTTGCGTCTCTTCTAGCGTCTGGACTTCGTCTTGGTGGTCGGTCGCACTTAACTCATTTCTTCTTCTAGATCAGTCTTGTTACCAAGACATTCACCAACCACAAAACCGTGTTATTTTCGTAAGCTTTTATTTACTTAACTAAACATTTCATGTAACTAAACATAGCGCGCGTATGCAGGTGAGTACATCTTCTCTGCCTGACGTCCAAACTGAAACTGAAGACCCAACCAGGTCCCACGTGACTTCACGTATTTTGCGGACTTTCTGTAATATTCCATGGAAAGTCCCGCCCGTGATATGAAAAGGGCCATCCCTTTAGAAATACAGGATATTGACAATAATCTTATGCAACCGCATAGATTATGTAACATAAGGTAGTTAGGTTAAGACAGTTCTAAGTGATAGTTATCTCTAGATTTCCGGGTTCAATCCTGAGTAGAGGCATCAACATAGAAAAATAATTAACATAACTCCTACCCCAGCAATGGTTAGCAGAATGAGAACAGGATACCCCCGTGGACTGAATAAAGGGTTAGGTTCGAAGTTCCGTGATGGCTCCGATTATGACAAGAAGGTTCCCAACTACGACAAGAAAGTTCCCGAGTTCGAAAAGAAGGTTCCCGAGTCAAATAACAATAAAGATGGGGACAATAGTCCGAATAACGCAGATAATATTAATCATCAAGCCTCATCTCAAACATTCAGAGAAATAGTTAATGTCATCATCATCATCATCGTGTCGCGCAGGCAGCACGGATATCCATGACAATCTCTCACTTACCTTCCCTATCATTCATTGCACCTGGAAGGTCTTCTGTGCAGCAACCAGCATCCTCGCATATTTGGTCAATGTAGGTCCTTGCTGGGCGGCCGACATTAGCATGTCCATGCGTTGGCGTCCACAGGAGAACGTTACTTACAAGCTCGTCCTTGTTTCTCCAACAGTGTCCTGCATGCCTAGTCTATCTCACTCGGATGGTCTGTGAGATGGGAGGCAAGTGGCCATGCAGCTGCTTCCTTGTGGGGTGCTGTTTCCACGACTTGTTCAAGACTGCACGTAGCATTCTTGTGCAGCTCTCATCTAGCTTATTCTCAAGGCGCTTCGGTAGGATCCAAGTGGTGCAGCCATACAGCAGCACTGATACAACCGCAACCTGGAAGAATTGTTGCTTTAACTTGTCAGTGAGATCGGATTTCCATATGACTGATAATTTGTTTGTGGCCGCTCATGCCTTTCCTATTCGTGTATTAACATCGCTTTCTGTGGATGAGATATTACTACCTAGGTATGTGAATTGTTCTACTAGCTTAAGAGGCTTACCCTTGAGTGTGGAGATGTTTCCTTTCATTTTGAAACTCGTGAACTCAGTTTTATCGCATGCATTCAAGATTTCATTATTTAGAGAATTTGTTTTAATAAATACAAAAGATGCCTATTTCTGTAGGTTTAGATAGATAGATAGATAGATAGATCGATCGATAGATAGATAGATAGATAGATAGACAAATTATGTATACACTACTCAAATTAATCTATACTCTTTGGTTGATGTGCACAAAAATAAGGAAATATATCCACTTTATACAAGAATAAAAAGGTGGCTAATGTGCTGGCCTGCGACATCGTAATAAGCAAGTTTGGATACCAGTCACGTGATTACGTTCACTTAGGACTTATACTCTGGGGAAAGGTACGGACACCCTCACCCCCAGCTAATAAATTAGATAGTATCACTAATGTTTTTTTTACAACGAGGAGTCCCCTTGGCGTAATAGCTAACGCGCTGGATTGTGGCATCGTAGTGTAGGGGATTCCTTTTGCCGGAAGAGTTATCTTCTCGCTGCGTTGCTGTTTGTTCCCACTAGGGGACCTCTGGTATTCAAGCGCGTTCATTCAAACGCTGCACCCTCTTTTTAGCTGGATCTTCTCAAGAACTGCTATGGGCTAGAATCTATCTACCACCTTCTCGGTGGGGCTTTTGCCCCCCCCTTACATTACTGTAAGTCCCTTATACAGCATGGACTATCGTTTAGTTCCATGTCTGTAACATTTATATGTTAGGTACATTTGGATATCTTGTTTATACCTAAATATTGTATATGTATTTACATGTTCTATTCTCCTGTACATTATGTATCTTATCGTTTCCATGTGCTGTTATATATATTAAATGTTTTGTCTCACAACGAGTCGGAATTGTATGTTCATTAATTAACCTTGAACCTTACAGTAGTAAACAAGTTCGAATAGTTGCATTACGATTACATTAGGAAAGGTATAAACCCCTACACCCTTCCAGCTATAGGTTAAATAACACCACTACCGTTCTACAATTGGTGAGTTCCTGCGGCATTGTGGCTAACGTGCTGGACTGTGACATCGTAGTAGGTGAGTTCGAACTCCACTCGCGCCATTACGTTCACTTTCAAACTAATACTCTTAGGAAAAATACAGACACCCTTATCCCCATACCTATTGATTAGATTTCACAACTAGGACTGGCTTAGCTTATGTTGGTAAAGAATCCGTCTAGGAATCGCATTATGCTGGTTCAATACCGGTCCTCGCAAACTCAGGGCATGAGTAGTACAGCTTGGGTAATTTAATATGTGCAGTAAAGTAGGGAGCTGACGTCAGGTGTGGCGCCCCTTATCAGCAAAAATACATCACGCTGGTCTGGCGCTAGCGAAAAAGGGATTGACTCCCCGCTGTCCGGCTGATACTGACAGTAGGCCACTCCCCGAATTTTACTTTTACTTACTGTTCTTCTACAAGGATAACTTTAGCATTAAAATACCCAATAAGGTTGATGTGCCATTAAACAAAGAAACCAAATCAAAACTTTTACGATC
>CM042137.1:33659810-33675053 GCA_023376005.1 Doryteuthis pealeii
TCCGGTAATACCCAGGAAAGGTGGGGATATTCGCAGTTCCCAAAGTGCGAGTGAAAATGCTATATCAAACCTTATTGCCCAGAGTGGATTTTCCATGGAAATCTTTGATAGGTTTTCATGACATAAATCCTTTTTCCATCCAGCTTTCTTTATGTAGAGTGAATTAGCCAGGGAAGTTTGAGCTCGAAGAAAATCGAACTTATTGAAAGAACTTAGGTATAAGAATAGAAAACCTACTTCCTCAGCGCTCAAGAACAAATAGAACAATGGAAAAAGTTCCCTCTCACGGTGAAACGTCTTCTCTTTCCTCCGCGGTTCAATTATTGAGTTGTATTGGAATCCAATTAGCTAGTAATGTTCCTGAATATTAAACTTAATATTTGTGTAAAGTTTCGTCAATATATATATATATATATATATATATATATATATATAAATCTTTATGAACTCTTTAGTTTACCCTCGTATATATATAAGTATACCTCATATACATACGAAGGTGGGCTAAAGAGTTCATTTGATTTCGTCATATATGCTGTTGATTATTTTTTAGCTACTGGGATCCAAGCACTGCAATACCAATAGAAAGTAGTCTGTGGACAGTAAGGGGGACTATGTTGAAATAAAATAAGATAGACCAAGTGTTGTCAAACCGTAAAATCCAACCAACCAACCAACCAAACAATCATTATTATAGATGAAACACTTTCACTCTCCTTCATTTAAAAGACTAATTTCATTTATTTTATCTTGTGAACAATCAAAATCCCTCAAGGCCAGAATGTATCAAATTAAAACCTTTGTTCAGCCAATGTTTAAAAGTTTCGTTTAATTGGAGTATAGTTAGATAAGATTTAGTTCTCAGTACACGTTTTCTCCTTGAAAAATCAGTCATGAAATCCAGAAATTTCTCTATCGATTTTTGCCCTAATTCTACTGGTCCTAATTTTTTTTAAAGAAAAGCTAAATATGGATTTTTTTCATCCTATTGTCAAAATATGATTATCCTTCATTCTACAAGTGTTTGGTAGGTATTTGCCCACTTTCCGTACGAGCAGGATGTGACAGAAGGCCAGGTTTATGCTGCTCACTTAACAGGTTTGAATTCAGAGTTTTCCTTCTCCAAGACCGCTTGACATACTAAGGTTAAAGAACTTAGTCTTCCTACTATTTACCCATAGCTGAAGGAGAATAGTTGGATGTATACCTTTGCCAAGTGTATTAGTGCTATATGAAATGCAACCAGTCTCGTCCAGAATTTGAATTCGGTTTGCTATATTCATTTTCTACAACGATAACCATTACACATCCGATACCTTGTGTTCCTTGTATGATGAATGTTTGATCGTGTGAACGTTCCTTTATGTATGTATTATCAAGTTCATGCCTTATAGTTTTAAATCAAAGTTTAAACCGGCAAGCGATTTGAGTTACACTTTTATCGTGACATAAACTTTAGCCAATACGATCGTCTAAAATGTTCGCTGCACCCAGAAAAAAATTGGTTGGTTGTTTTGTGTGCATATCAAACATTTTCGCGTCATTGTCATTTTACTAAACAAATACTCAGGTTGCTTAATGTACCTGTTGTTACTTAATTGGTCACCCGATCAACTTTAAACAGGATCACTGAACCTTAACCTCTAGCGAGAAACGCTGCTTTTGGCACCATTCTACTGTAATAGAATTGTAAAGTATAATCTTTACATCGGGAATCCATAGAATTTTCACGAAACGAAACAAAAATCAAGAGATGTTATTTAAGGCAGAACGATGATTTGCATTTCATTAGATATGAAGCCTGTTTTTCTTTGAATAATAATACAAAAATAAAAGAGACAAAAACACGACTCGGAACAAAGCTGGCGCGCTAAAACATACTGTAAATTAGAGCAAGAAGCCTGGACGACATAAGATCAAAATTATCAAATATTCCGTAATTCTCAATTTCAATATTACAAATAAAACAATGTAACTTTTTTTAAAATTCATTTTTTTTACTTGAGAATTACCGAATATATTTTGGTAATTTCCGGCCCAACTTAAATATCTTCCGAATCGTGTTTTTGTCACTTTTTGTCGGCAAATTAATCTAGATATTTTAAACGTCCCCTACCCCGAGATTTTTTATCGGCAAATCAATGCAGATATCTTACATTCCCCCTTTTAAGAAAGAGAGAGAGAGAGAGAGAGAGAGAGGAGGGGGGGGGGGAGAAAGAGTGGGAGGGAGGGAGAGGGAGGGAGAGAGAGCATTAAATCAAGATTATTATATTTTTACATATACTATTTTTGCAAATAGCTGTCAAGTAAACATTTGTAACGTTGTAATAATTAAATCATCATACTGTAGCATATCCACAGGTTCTGCTAGTCTTGTTTAAAACACATGAAGTAAGATTGTGTGTGTGCAACCCACCCCCCACACACACACACTGCTTATTGTTTGTTCCCTATCGTGCTTTCATGTAGTTTCCCTTTCGTAGTTTATGTTATAAGATATTGCCGTGAAAATGAATGTACTTACAATGAGTATCGCTAGAATGATTACAACGAGGATTTCTGTTCTTGACCCGACATCAGAAATCATATGTAGGGTTGTTTTGTTTTTGGTTTTTTTTTGTTTTTGTTTTTTTTTGTTTTTTGTTTATGTTTTTTGTTTTTGTTAACTTGGCAGGAAAATATTTTCTTTTTTTTCTGTTGACTGAGAATTCTATTGCTTCAATTCCAATCCATATGGGAATTTGCAAAAAAAAACCCTCTAACTTTAGCTTCTCTTACAATCTTGGGTTACATATCTGTCAGGGTCAGTGCGTTCTACCCGACACACACCCAATGGAAGAGCAGTTTTCATATATTTTATATGAGACATTTTAACCCAAGATTGTAAAGAGAAGCTATATAGTTAGAGGGGTTTTTTGCAATCCCATATGGATTGGAATTGAAGCAATAGAATTCTCATCAGCAGAAAAAGAAAATATTTTCCTGCCAAGTTAACAAAAAAAAAAACATAAACAAACAAAAAGCAAACAAAAAAAAAACAAAAACAAACAGACCCTTACAATGATTTTGCGAGTCGGGTCAAGAACAGAAAATCCTCGTTGTAATCAATCTAGCGATACTCATTGTAAGTCATTCATTTCCCGGCAATAATCTTATAACATAAACTACGAAAAGGGAAACTACATGAAAGCACGATAGGAACAAACAATAAGCAGTGTTGTGTGTGGGGGGGGGGGCACACACACATCTTACTTCAATGTGTTTTAAACAAGACTAGCAGAACCTGTGGATATGCTACAGTATGATGATTATTATTCAACGTTACAATGTTTACTTGACAGCTATTTGCAAAATAGTATATGTTAAAAAATATAATATCTTGATTTAATGCTCTCTCTCCCTCCCCTCCCTCCCTCCCTCCCACTCTTTCTCCCCCCCCTCTCTCTCTCTCTCTCTCTCTCTCTCTCTTTCTTAAAAGGGGAATGTAAGATATCTGCATTGATTTGCCGATAAAATCTCGGGGTAGGGGACGTTTAAAAAATATCTAGATTAATTTGCCGACAAAGTGACAAAAACACGATTCGGAAGATATTTAAGTTGGGCGGAAATTACCAAAATATATTCGGTAATTCTCAAAGTAAAATAAATGAATTTTTAAAAAAGTTACATTTTGTTTAATTTTTTTTTGTAATATTGAAATTGAGAATTACGGAATATATTTGATAATTTGATCTATGTCGTCAGGCTTCTTGCTCTAATTTACAGTATGTTTTAGCGCGCCAGCTTTGTTCGAGTCGTGTTTTTGTCTCTTTATTTTTGTATTATTTATTGCAAAGAAAACAGCAGGATTCATATCTAAGAAATGCAAATCATCGTTTCTGCCTTAAATAACATCTCTTGATTTTGTTTCGTTCGTGAAAATTCATGGATCCCGATGTAAAGATATACTTTACAATTCTTCTATTCAAGTAGAAATGGTGCCAAAAGCAGCGTTCTCCGCTAGAGGTTAAGGTTCAGTGATCCTGTTTAAAGTTGATCGGGTGACCAATTAAGTAACAACAGGTACATTAAGCAACCTGAAGTATTTGTTTAGTAAAATGACAATGACGCGAAATGTTGATATGCCACAAAACAACCAACCAATTTTTTTCTGGGTGCAGCGACATTTTAGACGATCGATTGGCTAAAGTTTTATGTCACCGATAAAAGTGTAACTCAATGCTTGCCGGTTTAAACTTTGATTAAAACTATAAGGCATGAACTTGATAATACATACATAAAAGGAACGTTCACACGATCAAACATTCAATCATACAAGGAACACAAGGTATCGGATTGTAATGGTTATCGTTGTAGAAAATGATATAGCAAACCGATTCAAATTCTGGACGAGACTGGTTGCATTTCATATAGCACTAATACACTTGGCAAAGGTATACATCCAACTATTCTCCTTCCAGCTATGGTAAAATAGTAGGGAAGACTAAGTTCTTTAACCTTAGTATTCAAGCGGTCTGGAGAAGGAAAACTCTGAATTCAAACCTGTTAAAGTGAGCTTGGCCTTCTGTCACATCCTGCTCGTACGAGGGTTGGGCAAATACCTACCAAACACTTGTAGAATGAAGGATAATCATATTTTGACACTAGGATGAAAAAAATCCATATTTAGCTTTTTCTTTAAAAAAATTAGGACCAGTAAATTAGGGCAAAAATCATAGAGAAATTTCTGGATTTCATGACTGATTTTTCAAGGAAAAACGTGTACTGAGAACCTAAATCTTATCTAACTATACTCCAATTAAACGAAACTTTTAAACACTTGGCTGAACAAAGGTTTATTTGATACATTCTGGCCTTGAGGGATTTTGATTGTTCACAAGATAAAATAAATGAAATTAGTCTTTTAAATGAAGGAGAGTGAAAGTGTTTCATCTATAATAATGATTGTTTTGGTTGGTTGGTTGGTTGGATTTTACGGTTTGACAACACTTGGTCTATCTTATTTTATTTCAACATAGTCCCCTTACTGTCCACAGACTACTTTCTATTGGTATTGCAGTGCTGGATCCCAGTAGCTAAAAAATAAAACAAAAGCATATATGACGAAAATCAAATGAAACTCTTTAGCACCTTCGTATGTATATGAGTATACTTATATATATACGAGGGTAAACTAAAGAGTTCATAAAGATTTATATATATATATATATATATATATATATATAATTACGAAACTTTACACAAATATTAAGTTAATATTCAGGAACATTACTAGCTAATTGGATTCCAATAACAACTCAATAATTGAACCGCGGAGGAAAGAGAAGACGTTTCACCGTGAGCAGGGAACTTTTTTCATTGTTCTATTTGTTCTTGAGCGCTGAGGAAGTAGGTTTTCTATTCTTATACCTAAGTTCTTTCAATAAGTTCGATTTTCTTCGAGCTCAAATTCCCTGGCTAAATTCACTCAATAAAGAAAGCTGGATGGAAAAAGGATTTTATGTCATGAAAACCTATCAAAGATTTCCATGGAAAATCCACTCTGGGCAATAAGGTTTTGATATAGGCATTTTCACTCGCACTTTGGGAACTGCGAATATCCCCACCTTTCCTGGGTATTACCGGATACTATTCCTCAATAAATAAGGTGAATATTACACAGGAATTGGCAATATGGAGTACATTGCACCCTCTTGAAGGAAATCAATAGTGATGGGTTCTTCGCGTCTCAGAATACTGTCAGGATTACCTTCTTTATAACCGCTGTTCAACAGACTTCAGTGTGTTTCCACTTCATGGTCTGATTTTTTTTTACTCAGGCTCGTAGTGAACAAACCATGGTTTAGCTCATTTTGTCGACCAATATGCTTCTCCGTACATATCGCTCATTATTCTGTAAATTTCACATGCATTGACTTCTCAGACACAAAATTGAACCTCTGTTCAGCCTGGATCATTCTATTGATATGCCGCCATTTTAAATAACCTAAACAAATTTAAAAAACTTTTTGCCAGTTAAAAATTGCTTTTCTCGAAAAGGTTTCCCAATTTATTGAATGGCCCTCATTATTTCATCTCTTTTATGTCGTAAATTTACACGATCCAGCTTGCAATCGTGAAACTCGTGTTGTGAGATAAGTTTGTGAAATTTCTAAAGTTTTTTACCACCACACACACACACACACACACACACACACGGTACTCTCTCTTCTCTTCTCTCTCTCTCTCCTCTCTCTCTCTCTCTCTCTCTCTCTCACACACACACACACACTACACACACCGCACAAACCCACAACACATAATTATTATTATTATTTTATTATTATTATTAAGCTGAGCAAATCAGCTTTTTATCCCCAAAAGGCTTTTTTTACTGTTTAGTTTAATTACACGAAGTTTATACTAAATTATTCCTTAGTTTTAGGATTGATTATGTTTGGAAAAGAATCCATTTTAATTAGTCGTAATTTGCAATTAAGTAAAAACCTGACCAATCCCTGTCATAATATTCTGTCTATCATTCTTTCCTCTGTATGTCTCTATGAATTACACCCTCGTTTAAGTGTTTAGTTTTCTAGAGAGTAAAATGGAGAGAGATTATGAGAGACATTTAACAACTCACTTGATTCACACCAGTAGTGAAGAGCCCGTATGTAATGACATTCCTTGATCCATTTCAAATTAAATTAGGTCAATCCAATTTCGTCGAAAATCAGGGAAATATCCGATTTATTAATTTTCAGTGTTGATATATCAATGTTCTAATTTTTCTAGTCTTAACTTTGAACCCCCTTGTTTTTGGGTGCAAATAAATATTTTTAAAGAATCTGCTCGGATAGTAAATAAGTACCGAAAATTGGAAATACGATGAAAATAAAACTAAACATAATTTTTGGAAATTTTTTTTTACTCTTTCCATAATTATTTAATTGGCTATTATTTTTATAAATGGAATATATATATATATACATCATAATTTCTTCGCGTTTAAAAAGGTGGGAGGCACTAAATTTCAATACAGTTTTCGACCAAAAATATATCGTGATTGATACTAAAGTAAAGTAGTTATTAAAAAACATATTTTTAGAGATATTTTCATATTGAATTTATCAATTAATGCTTTTATATCTGCATCAGTTATCTTTATTTCAAAACTTTCTGATTTATCAGGTCACTTAACTTTGACTTCCGCTTATTTTTTGGCGCAAATATGGTGGGGTTATATACTTTTAACTAATTACAGTATAAATAAAAGACTAAAGACGAAGGGTGTGAATAGAAGAAGCAAAAAGAAAATTTAAGGGAGATATCATGATAGAAATATGTACCGAAAATCAAAATGATTTAAAATAAAAAAATAAAAGATAATTTTGGAGAACTTTTTTTTACTCTTTTCGATAATTATTTAATTGCTTATTATTCTTATAAAAGTAGGAATTAACATCGATATTTGTTCTGTTTAAAGGGTGGGCTCAATAGAGTTTTTCTACAAAAATATAAGATATCGATAATAAACTAAATTAGTTATTAATAAAATATGTTTTTTAGATCTAAAAATGAAATTTTAACTTAAAATTGGACGCTTTCATATTTTAGTTAATTTCATATATTGATTACCATAGCAGAAATCCTAATTAAATCAGAAAGTTTGAAATAGAATAAATTCATTCATCGATAAATCAACACTGAAAATTTCATTTAAATTGGATATTCCTTTGATGTTAGGGTAATCTTTTCAAATGAGAGGGGGTAAATTCCTTTAATTAAAATACGGATTTTACGCTCATCTTTAACATCATGTTTAAGATATATTTAAGGCAAAGTTACATGAAAAAAATAGTTTAAAATGTACTTAAAAATAAATTACATGATACAATATATTTCCCCTTTTTTAACTGATGCACAATATGTTACAAATTTCTAGACTTAGACAAATTTGATTAATTTTAATTCGATTTTAAAATGGATAGGCAGATGAATTCTAGCAACCTGTTCTATTCCCTACTCAATTATCTAACGAGGTTTAATGGGTGACCCAACGGGTCATGTTTTGTCTAGTATATATATAGTATATATATATATATATTATATGTGTTGTGTGTGTGTGTGTGTGGTAATGTGTGTGTGTGTAGGTAATGTATGTGTGGTATGTTGTGTGTGTGTGTGCATAGGTTATGCCATATGTATTTAAACTGATGAATATATTTTTTTATATGCAACACCTAGACCAACACATAGACCAGTCACATATAAGGCACACACCACAACACATACACACACACTACATACACACACACAACCACTACACATATATATATATATATATATATATATATTAATGTGGTGAAAAATAATAGGCTGACGCAAGATACTCTCGTGGAATGTGGCCCATGAGGTTTTAGTTTTTTCATAGTATCCCTTTTTTTATTTTTACATAGTATCCCTTGCGGTCCACGCACTTTTTCATCAGTGTTGGCAGTGCTTGGATCCCATTTCAAAAATGTAAATCAACAGCAGATATGACGTAATCATATGACGTTTAGCCTACCTACGTATATATATATATATAATATATATTATATACTATATATATATAATAAATTAAATATATTTATATAAATATATAATTACATATATATAAATTATATATATATAGTTTACATAATAGATTATATATATGTATATAAATATAAATATATATATATAGATATCTATAATTATATTATATATAAATATACAATATATATATAATATTATAATTTTTTTATATATATATAATATATATATATATATATATATATATGAGTTAAGGGTAGGAAATTGAATCCGACGGTTATATGTCAAGATGAAAAGGGAATTAAAAACACACAATATTGTTAAAATGATATATTTTTTATATCATTTTCATTACTAATATTGGAACACTATATTTCGATTTATAAAATCAATCATCAGAGCATAATATAATTAGTTCGTTTTTAGATGTAAATGTTTTTAATCCGAACTCATCAAGAGAGAAGCAGATAATTTAAATTCAAACCGGAAGCATTGTTTTCCAAAAGCGTGTAAGCTATGCGATCGCTTCGTCTTTGTTCAATCGCTTGTCTGTTTCGCTAACGACATGTAGCATTTCGCTACATTGTATTTCTTCAGTGTAACAGTTTTTTGAAAGAAAAGAAATACTTCAATTCAAAAATAGAAATTCTGCTTTTCCAAAAAGAAAGAGTTTTCCTGTTCTATGTCGATTAGTACGGATTTTTTTTCAAGATAAAAAGAATGTTATCTTAATTATTTAAAAAAAAACTTTCTGTAAAATATGAATGGTAGAAGGGTGTACTGGATAATGTGAAATTTAAATTGTTAGGATTGTATAATGTAATGGTTATGCAAGATTTCCATAATTCTACGTAGTGTTATTGTGTATGTGAGTTATATTTTTGGCACTTTAAATCAAAGGTATGTTAGTGTCTATAATATGTTTAGCTAGGGCGTTTGTTTAGAAAACCTCGTTTAATATGATTATCTATGTTCAGAGACGCGTTTTGTCAAGATCTAGAAGTATCTCTACATATTTTTGGTTAAATTTAAGCAATCTATTGTGTGACCTGCTTCAGAGTGTGTGTATTTATAATTATTTATTGCTGTAAAATGTTTGATTGTTTTCGTGAGTGAGTAACTGTCCTTAATTACTATCCTTTTTAGGTTTCAATTTATTTATTTATTTATTTTTAAATTTTAACAATATTGTTGTGTTTTCATTCTCCTTTTATTATCTATTTCTCTATATCTATATATCTATATATAATTTTATGCCTGAGTGTTTTTCACTCTCATTGGTTATCTATCAAGGTTTAGTCGAGATTATTATCTTTTATTCAACTTCAGAGAACGTATATCTAGTGAGAAGTTTATCTGCTTATTGTTTTTTTTCAATAAAAATGTGTTATGAATAACTTTAAACATTTTTAAACTCATGCGTGTTCATGCTAAATAACATGGGAGCGAATTAACAGTAAATATGAAATATCTAGTTGTTCAATACATCCACGCATCGAGGTTTTCCGGCGAATTCTTTTTATTTAGTTTTTATATCATAATTATAGAAAAAGTTTATGTATGACTCATAATTGTTATATGTGCTGGCTGTTATTCATTTTCTTTATTTAATTTCATTTCTTGATCGACACCATTGAATTAAGTAATTGTTATTAATTAATCTTTTGTTTTAATGTACTGAGTTAAGTATTAATAAACAATTAATATTTATTAGTAATTAGATATGAAAGAGAAAATGTATTAATTCCTATTCATCAGGTCTTTTATGAATGGTTTGTATATACTTATCTATATGGGCCTTTACTAATTGTAGTTAAGATGCAAAATTAAAGCGAATTGGCTTTATATAGAATCGTAAAAGTTTGATTTGGTTTCTTTGTTTAATGGACATCACCTTATTGTATTTAATGCTAAGTTTCTTGTAGAAGAACAGTAGTACAAGTAAAAGTTGGCGAGTGGCCTACTGTCAGTATCAGCCGGACAGCGGGGGTAGTCAATCCCTTGTTTCGTTATCTAGCGCCAGCCAGGTGATGTTGTGATTTTTGCTGAATAAAGGGGCGCCACACTGACGTTAGCTCCTATTTTCTCCATATTAAATTACCCAAGCTGTACTACTCATGCCCTGAGTTTGGCGAGGACCGGTATTGAACTCAGCATAATCGATTTCTAGACGGATTCTTTACCAAACTAAACTAAGCAAGTCCTAGTTGTGAAATCTAATCAATAGTATGGGGATAAGGGTGTTTGTATTTTCCCTAAGAGTATTAGTTTTGAAAGTGAACGTAACTGGTGCGAGTGGAAGTTTTCGAACATCACCTACTACGATGTCCATCTGTCCAGCACGTTAGCCACCAACGCCACAGGAACTCACCATTGTGAAGGTATGGTGTTATTTAATTATAGCTGGAAGATTATATATATTATATGTTTTATACATTTCCTAAATGTAAATGTAATGCAACTTTCGAACTTGTTTATACTGTAAGATTCAATGGTATTAATGAACATACAATTCGACACTTGTGAGACAAAGCATTTAATTATATATCAGCACATGGAAAACGATACGTAACATAATGTACAGGAGAATAGAACATGTAAAATACAAAAATATTTAGGTATAAACAAGATACCAAATGTCGTACATATAAATGTTACAGCCATGGAACTAAGGATAGTCCTGGCTGTATAGTGGACTTACAGATATGTAAGGGGGGGTGGCAAAAGCCCCACGAAGAATGGGGTAGATAGATTCTAGCCATAGCAGTTCTTGAGCAAGATCAGCTAAAAGAGGGTGCAGCGTTTGAATGAACGCGCTTGAATACCAGATCCCTAGTGGGAACAAACAGCAACGCAGCGAGAAGATTAACTCTTCGGCAAAAGGAAGATATCCTACACTACGATGCACAATCCAGCGCGTTAGCTATTACGCCAAGGGGACTCCTCGTTGTACAAAAAACATTAGTGATCACTTCTAATTTATTAGCTGGGGTGAGGGTGTCCGTACTTTCCCCAGAGTATGCCTAAGTGAACGTATCACGTGACATGGTATCCAACTTGCTTATTACGATGTCGCAGGCCAGACTTGCCACCTTTTTTATTCTTGTATAAAGTGGAGTATATTTCCTTATTTTTTGTGGCCACATGAAACCACAGAGTATAGATTAATTTGAGCAGTGTAATACATAATTTCTTATGCCATATCTATCTATCTTTCTAACTCGATCGATCTATCTATCATCTATCTATCTATCTATCTAAACCTACAGAAATAGGCATCTTTTGTATTATTTAAACAAATTCACTAAATATGAAATCTTGAATGCATGCGTAAAAACTGAGTTCATGAGTTTCAAAATGAAAGGAAACATCTCCACACTCAGGGTAAGCCTTAGGCTAGTAGAACAATTCACATACCTAGGTAGTAATATTTATCCACAGAAAGCATGTTAATACCGAATAGGTAAAGGCTGGGCGGCCACACAAATTTTCATCATATTGAAATCCGATCTCACTGAAAGTAAGCAACAATTCTTCCAGGCTGTGGTTGTATCAGTGCTGCGTATGGCTGCCCCACTTGGATCCACGAAGCGATTGAGATAAGCTAAATGAGAGCTGCACAGAATGGCTACGTGACGTCTTGAACAAGTCGTGGAAACAGCACCCAAAGGAAGCAGCTGCTGGCACTTGCCTCCGCATCTCACAGACCTCCGAGTGAAGATAGACTAGGCATGCAAGGACACCTGTTGGGAGAACAAGGACGAGCTTGGTAAGTAACGTTCTCCTGTGGACGCCAACGCATGGACATGCTAATGTCGCGCCCAGCAAGGACTACATTGACGCAAATATGCGAGGATGCTGGTTGCTGCACAGAAGACCTTCCAGGTGCAATGATGATTAGGGAAGGTAAGTGAGAGATTGTCATGGATATCCGTGCTTGCCTCGCGACACGATGTGATGATGATGACATTAACTATTTTCTCTGAATGTTTGAGATGAGGCTTGCATGATTAATATTATCTGCGTTATTCGGACTATTGTCCCCATCTTTTATTGTTATTTGACTCGGACCTCTTTTTCGGACTCGGGGAACCTGTATTTTCGAACTCGGGACTTTCTTGTCGTAGTTGGGAACCTTCTTGTCATAATCGGAGCGCATCACGGAACTTCGAACCTAACCCTTATTCATCCACGGGTATCCTGTTTTCATTCTGCTACAATGCTGGGGTAGGAGTTATGTTAATTATTTTTCTATGTTATGCCTCTACTCAGGATTGTTTAACGCGAAAATCTAGAGATAACTATCACTTAGAAACTGTCTTAACCTAACTACCTTATGTTACATAATCTATGGCGGTTGCATAAGATTATTGTCATATCCTGTTATTTCTAAAGGGATGGCCCTTTTCATATCACGGGCGGGACTTTCCATGGAAATTTTAAGAAGTCGCATAAAATACGTGAAGTCACGTGGGACCTGGTTGGGTCTTCAGTTTTCAGTTGACGTCAGGCAGCAGAAGATGTCCACACTGCATACGCCGCTATGTTTTAGTTACATGAAATGTTTAGTTAAGTAAATAAAAGCTTACGAAATAACACGGTTTTTGTGGTGGTGAATGTCTTGGTAACAAGACTGATCTAGAAGAAGAAATCGAGTTAAGTGCGACCGACCACCCAGACGAAGTCCAGACGCTAGGAAGACGCAGAAGATAGAAGAGTAAGAAAAGTAAGGAAGAGGTATCAACCTATCCACTAGACTAAATAGTAGTCAATTAACAGTGGCGTATATAGAGAGAGGAGACAGTCTGTGCTGGGTAAGACTTTTATCGGGGCAGCACTTATGGTCTGCTGTATAGTCCGAGTAGACTGCATGGTGAAATGAAACTGGGAGAAACTCGTCTATCGGCAATTAGACTCCACGATGGAATTTCTTCGAGGTGGCAGGGAGTTGATTTTACAGCATCCACCATTAAACAAGATTCGACCGAAATTTATATTCATATACTGATCGAAAATATCCTCCAAGTGTGTCAGAGCTCCGCCAATTATTTCCGAGGTTGAGTTCATAAAATGGTCAGTTGAAGACACACAAATATTTTCATTCAGCAAAGGATAAGCTACATTACTATCTTCATTTTTCGTCGCATATTTTTGTGGGGCATATAAACTCTTTAAAAAAATTAGAATAATTTTCTTCGCACAAATTGTCAACTAACGATAGCCTAAGATCAAAACTGTTGAGAAAATAATTAAACAATAAATGACTACAAAATAAAGATATTCCTATTTGTCTGAACAATTCACATACCTGGGTAGTAATATCTCAACCAAGATTAACGATATTAACGCCGATAGAAAGGCTGATGCACACAAATTGGTTTTGATATTGGAAATCTGATCTCACTGAGCAAGCTTTAAAGCGACATCTCTTCCAGGCTGTAGTCATATCAGTACTGCTGTATGGCTGCACTACCTGGACGCGCTAACGAGGCGCCTCGAGAATAAGTTAGATGGGAGTGCACAAGATGCTGCGAGCAGTTTTGAAGCAGTCGTGGAAACAGAATCCACAAAGGGAGCAGCTGTATGGTCAGCTGCCGCCTATCTCACAGACCATCCGAGTGAGACGGCTATGCATGCAGGGCATGCTGAGAGCAAGGACATTCATAGTGATGTTCTCCTGTGGAAGCCAAGCACTGGACATCCAGTGGTCGGCCGCCCGCAAGACCTACATTGACCAGCTTGTAAAGATGCTGGCTGCCAGCGAGGAAACTCCAAGGGTGATGAATGATAGGGAAGGTTGGCGAGAGATTGTCATGGATATCCATGCTGCCTGCACGACTGATGATGATTGATGATTTGGTTTCTGAACACGTTTGTGTTATCTATTCTATCTATCTATCAATCATCATCAATCTATATATATATATATATATATATATATTATATTTATATATATAATATATATATATATATGTTGTGTGTGTGTTCTGTGTCTGTGTCTTGTGTGTTTTGTGTGTTAATGTGTTGGTGTGTGTGTGTGTTGTGTGTGCGGATGTAGATGTATGTATACATATATATATGTGTGTGTGTGTGTGTGTGTGTGTGTGTGTGTGTTGTGAAGTGTGCGTGTGTATATATACATGTGGCATATGTGTATATAAATTAGAAATAACATAGTGTTCGCAAGAAAAGATGATTTTTA
Organism: Doryteuthis pealeii; assembly: GCA_023376005.1. Lineage (NCBI taxonomy): Eukaryota > Metazoa > Mollusca > Cephalopoda > Myopsida > Loliginidae > Doryteuthis > Doryteuthis pealeii. The sequence continues at coordinate 33,674,569 of CM042137.1, forward strand.
TTTTGATGTTGTGATATGACGTTGAAGTTTGGTTTATGTTAAACCTTCTCAGGACCATAATACGGAAAGAATAATTTTTTGTTCAAAGAGTTGGTGTTTTACACATGACTTAAGTTTGGAAATGTGTATGGAGAAAAAGGCTTAACCGTTAATATGGTTTAGTGGTGTAAATGGTCACGCGTCGTAAGATGAATATGACGACGAGTTCAAATCCTGGACGAGTCTGTCTTGTATTTCATTTAGAGGCTAATACCCATGGAAAGATATGCATCCCACTATTCTACCTCCAGCTATGGGTAAATAGCTGGTAGACTGGTGCTTTGGAATTGGGTTTGGCAAGCGGTTAGAAGAAGGAAAACTCTGATTTAACAATGTTCTTGTGGTGTAATGGTTATTGTTCGTAAGAAATGGACACAGTGACACGAGTTCAATCCTGATGAGGTTGTTTGTATTTATAATAACGCTATACCTTGGGAAAGGGTATG
>CM042137.1:33675153-33711465 GCA_023376005.1 Doryteuthis pealeii
AAGAGAGAGATGAACTCCATCAATGTCTGACTTTAGGCCACCCGACGACTTTACTTAGTTATTTATAGGCATCGCACTAAAGCTAATTAGAATGAACTTGGCTGAACTGGTCAAAGTGTCATGTTCTTTTGATTGATAAGTCCTTGGCGATTCTGACAGGACAAAGAAACTATCTACAGAAAAGAGTGCGCGAAGTTTCGTCTGAACAAGAAGAAGTTGATACTTTTATGGTTAGGCCTTTTTTATAACCTAGATTTATAAACAGGGTAAATGTGAGTTCTTTAAGCGAGAATAAAGCAAGTCGACACTCTCTGAACCTAGAGCTGTGTTTATTGTAGTGTTGTAGCTTCGCCAACACGGAAGTATGAGACCTGGAGCTGTGTTTACTGTAGTGTTGTAGCTCAGACAAGCACGGAAGATGAGACTGAGCTGTGTTTATTGTAGTGTTGTAGGTTAGACCGCAGCACGGAAAGTATGCGACTGGAGCTGTGTTTTACTGTAGTTTTGTAAGCTTAGACCAAACACGGGCGTATGAAAATCTGGAGCTGTGTTTATTGTAGTGTTGTAGCTTAGACAACACGGAAATATGAGACTGGAGTTTGTTTATTGTAATGTTAGCTTTAGACCAACACGGAAGTTATGAGACTGGAGTTTGTGTTTATTGTAGTGTTGTAGCTTAGACCAACACGAAGTATGAGACTGGAGCTGTGTTAATTGTAGTTATTGTAGCTTAGACGCAACACGGAAGTATGGAATTGGAGCTGTTCTTTTATTGTAGTTTGTAGCTTAGACCAAGCACGGAGTATGTGGAGCTGTGGTTTAATTGTAGTGTTGTTAGCTTAGACCAACACGAGTATGGACTGTTGTGTTTATTGTAGAGCTTAGACCAACACGGAAGTATGAGACTGGAGCTGGTGTTTATTGTAGTTTTGTAGCTTAGACCAACACGGAAATATGAGACTGGAAGCTGTGTTTAATTGTAGTTTTGTAGCTTAGACCAACACGGAAGTATGGAATTGGAGCTGTGTTTATTGTAGTGTTGGCTTAGACCCAACACGGAAATATGAGACCCTGGAGCTTTGTTTATTGTAATGTTTAGCTTAGACCAACACCGGAAGCATGAAGATTGGAGCTGTGTTAATTGTAGTAGTGTAGCTTAGACCAACATGGAAATATGAATTGGAGCTTTGTTTATTGTAATGTTGCATCTTAGACCAACACGGAAGTATGAGATTGAGCTGTGTTTATTGTAGTGTTGTAGCTTAGACCAGCTAAGTAAACACAACTCCAGTCCTCGAACTTTTGGAAGCACGGTTTCACATTTCCGCTACTTACGCTGTCTATGTTTATATTTACCTGAAATTGCTGAAAAGGAGGTCTTTCCTCCGAGATAGATATCCAATCATTTTATAGCAGACATTTATACGGCTCCGTAAGAGTACACTTAACAAATAACCATGAGTAATTTTCTTTAATTCTATCAGATTTTTAGTCTTTTATTTATTTTTCAATGTGCTGTCTCTACATAGGACATTTATTTTTATTTTTACTTCTATTTTCTTTTTTTTGTTCACTTCATTTTTTTTTTTAGTTTTATTTTTCTCTCCATCAACATAACATTTTCAGACACAAACTGACAGTGTAAAAAGTAGTGATAAAAAAACTCAAAATGGCTGCTGACAAGATTGGATTTCGTTTTTTTTCTCTTTTGTTTTTGTTTTTATTCATAGTAAACTGAAGAGAAAATACATAACACTATGCATATTAGCAAGACCTCAATGGAAATTGTTAAGAATCTTTTTAAAAGCCCAAAAAACGAAAAACTTGTTTCGGGGTGCAAATTGGATGAAGTAATAGTAGGCTAAGTTTCTAAAAGTGCTATAAACATAAAGAGTTCAGGATAGAACTGGACAAAACACACACACCACACACACACACACATATATATAATATATATATATATATATATATAATATATATATATATATAGTGTGTGGGATGGTCACGTTTCAACTTTTGCTGAACGGTGAGCCAAACGCAGTATTATTGGTAGAGTGGTCTCAATATAAAATAGAGTTGTTATATAATATATATAAAATAAAATATATAAAGGTTTTACATATCTATTTATTTGGTGACAAAAGAACATTCACGACCATATTGGTTTTTCATGCGATGCAATCATCAGGTGAAGATGTTTCAAATGCCTTTAAAACATCTTCACTTGATGATTGCATCGCATGAAACCAATATGGTCGTGATGTTCCCTTGTCACCTAATAAATAGATATGTAAAACATTTATATATTTATTTTATTATATTATATTATATTATAATTATAATATATATATATATTATATTATATATATGTATGTGTGTTGTGTGTGGTGTGTGTGTGTGTGAAGTAAGTAAAGTCGTTGGTTGGGCCTAAAGTCGGTATCAGCCAGAGTGAGTCTATCCCTTGTCCCTAGCGCTAGACAAGGAGAATTGTTTTGGCGTCTAATGTGCAGTGCCAACACCTACCGTCAGCTCCTCACTTCACAGCACATATCCCTATGCTACTCATACGCTGTATGGCCGAGGCTGCGGTAAGGAAGTTGGAATCTTGTGATTCCTAGTCGGACGCTCTAGCGACTGATCTCTCTCTCTCTCTTCATATATATATATATATATATATATAGTATTAAATATATATATATATATATATCGAATAAAGGTTGGGTGGACATGGAGTACACCTGGTTTACTGGTCTGAAGATCGCATAAGTAACTAAGGGAAGTTAGCCTATTGTAGGTATCAGCTGAACAGCGAGGGTGTCCATCTCAGGGAGATTGTTTCTGCATCTGAGGTAGCAGAGTCGTAGCTAAATATATAAATTTACATGTATATATATTCAATAAGAAACAGATATTATATTATCTTTCTCTCTTCACTCTCTCTCTCTCTCTATGTCTCTGTCTGTCTGTCTTCTGTCTGTCTGTCTGTCTCTCTCTTACACACACACATACATTTTGGTGGTGAAATGGTTACGTCGTAATGAAATGGACACGACGAGATGAGTTCACTCCTGGACGAGATTGTTTGCATTTCACATGTACTAATACTTTGGGAAAGGTATGAATCCGACTAATCTCCCTCCAGCTATGGGTAAATAATAGGGCATGTTGGGCTCTTTAACCCTGGTTAGGCGAGCTGTCTAAGAGAAGGACACATCTGAATTTCAAACCTTTTAAACTCCGCTAAAGAAATCTACCCCGTGCCACATCCTCCTCTTGTGGAAGGATTATATATATATATATATATATATATATATATATATATATATATATAATATTTGTTGGGGTACCAAAGTTTCTTGGTATTAGGATGATTCTAAGCGTACATTAACTTTAAAAGGAAGTGAAACATGATAACGTCCATGAGGGGGGCACAGAAAATATATAAATGTAAGCTGAATTTTGATTATTTACCAGTTTGAAATAAAGTGATCTGAGGAAGCTCGTGGGTCCAGATACCCACGAGTGGAAATGGACCATAATCGCTATATGCCGGTATTTAAGGCTCTTTTCTTTATATATATATATATATATATAATAATATATATATATATATATATATATATATATATATATATATATATATATATATCAGAAAGAAAGAAAAGAAAGTAAATACAAATAACTGAGGCATCTATTCAGTAGATCAAATAAATAAATAAAAAGAGAATTAAAGTATATATATATATATATATATATATATATATATATAATATATATATAATATATATATATATAAGGAACAGTCACTAGCAACAACTTCAGTTCTAGTAAATCTTCTGTAGAAGGGGATTTTTATCACGAAATATTAAAGAATTGAGAATAAATCACAGGTTAACAAACAACATCCACAGTAACCTTCTTTTTTCTGTACACACTTGCATTGTGATAGCCTTCAAAACCATCCAAACAAACCAATATATATATATATATATATATATATATAATATATATATATATATATATATGATATTATGAGTAAGAAAAGGTGGAATGAAAACATCACACAATGCTGTTAAAGAAGAAAACAATTTATAATATAATCATAGCTGATACTGATCAATATTTCGATTTTACAAAAATCATCATCAGAGCTCATTCACTCCCGTAGTTGTTTGGGTCGGAGAGGAAAAGTCAAAAAATATATATATATATATATTTAAACCTAACATTATCCAAAAAATTAAAAACTTTACAATTCTTAATTCTTTTACTTTATATATAGAAAAATGAAATAATGATAATTGATTACTTAAATTAATAAAAAATCTTATTTTAAAAATCCAATGCTATATTCATATTGTTTGAATAAGTGAATTCGTCTGGTGTCGAACTTGAAATATGTCTTCTTTTTCAAAATCTGTTACCATAAGAGATACATTAAGAGATTCATTGATTGTTGACGCGAGATTTTTATGGCGGAAGTTGCTCATATTTGAAACTACAACATAAATTATTTTGCAACATCAAGGCGTTCGTTTGGAATTCATATCACAGAGGACTATAAAATTTAAAAAAATAAAAATAAAAATCTGTTTTCAAATGCCTTTAAAGTAATAAAGAATTCATCATTCGCATCTGATGAGTCGGGAGATATAGACACTTTGTCTAAGCTCCCTAAAATAGACTATGTGCTAATCCTCTAAGTCTTTTTGTTATTTCCTATCTTATATATATATATATATAATATATATATATATATATATATATGCATGTGTGTGTGTGTTCCCGATGTATGTATGAAAGTAGAAGTTCTTTAGTAGCATGAGAACTATCTACACCTAACAATTGAAATGAAGAACTCACTTCAGAATTCTGAGAAAGCTATTATGACAGACACTGAAGAAGGCTGGAGCGTATATAGCCAAGCATTATGAACTAATAAAAGTGAAGATGAAGACACAAGAACATCAGTGAATACCAAACTTATTTTAAAACAACAAGAATAGATATAAACGACAACTTTGTTTCACTTGTAGATATCTAATATAGATTTTCGTATGGAATGTTTTAAAGATAGATGAAGGATATGAAAATGTTTTTAGAATGGCCACTTCAGTAACAATATCACTTACTGGATGAAATAAGAAATTCAAGTAATCACACTCCCATATATAGAACATTATCTGTCATCTCAAGGGAGAGAAACTCATCCAAAGATTGCAGTCTGAAGTATATCTTTGTTTAATAAAAAGTAACTTACATTGATTTTTAATATTCTAAATTTAACACAGATATGCACAGAGATAAACCATATTATTATGATATTATATACACATTCTGCAAAATGACACCGCACCCCTCAAAAATAGCTGTGTGGCTTATAAAGTCTTCATCAAATAATGAATTCTGAGTCAGGCATGGGTTTGCAGCCAAAGCATCCAACCGCTAGTCTAGCCTAAAGTAAGGGCCAAAGAGGAGGGTTGCATATCATAGACTCACCAGGATTCCGTCTTTAAGCATCAACAGTCACCACCATGGCTAACAGGTGGCCCCATTAAGGGGGATTTTACTCCTTCTGTAGATGTGCAGGACAAAGTCTAAGTTCATGCCTTTTGGGTGATGTGTGTGATTAAGGGGCACGTGGACGTACGTCTGTTTTTTTAGGTGCTGCTTCCAGAATTTGTTCAATACATTTATGCAGAATCCTTGTGTTGTTCCCACCTAACTTTTTGAATATCCAACGAGAATGTTTGAGATGGGGCTTGATGATTAGTATTATCTGCGTTATTGTCCAATTGGACACATGGCCTAGTGAATAAGGTAGTCAGGTAAGACAGAAACCAAAGGTAAATGTTTTCTAAAACCTCTGTATAAAAACTTATTTTTAATATATATATATATATATATATATATAATATATATATATAATATATATATATATAATTTTCAAGCTGTAACTGTGTCACTACTACTGTATGGCTGAACCACTTGAATTCTCAGAAAACACATAATGCTGAACATCTTTGTCATAATGGGCGGTTTTATATATTCATCCAGTAAGTGATATTGTTACTGAAGTGGCCCATTCTAAGTGACAGTTATCTCTGTATTCCAGGTTCAATCCTGTCAGGCGCAGTTACATAGAAACATAATTAACACAGCTCCTACCCCAGCTAATGGTTGGCGGGATGAGAACTGGATACCCCGTGGGACTGAATAAAGAGTTAGGTTCAAAGTTCCGTGATGGCTCCTGATTACGACAGGAAGGTTCCCGAGTTCGAAAAGGAGATTCCCGAGTCCGAGAAGGTTCCCGAGTCCGACAAGAAATACCTGAAGAAGGCTGGAGGGCATATCGGCCGAAAACGTTGTACAGATAACAATGAATATGAGGACAATAGTCCGAATAACGCAAGAATAATACTAATCCAACGAGAATTTGTGCCCGAGGTGGAGTGCCACACTACCATTAACTTCCCACTTTACTGCTCATATCCAAGCTTTTCTACTCATGTGCTGATTTAGCCAGGGCTATTATCGAGCATAGGACCTTGTGGTTTCTAGACAGAGGCTGTAACGATGGAGCTAACCCATTATGACAAGATGTCAGCATTATGTGTTTTCTGAGAATTCAAGTGGTTTTTCAGCCATACAGTAGTAGTGACACAGTTACAGCTTGAAATGCGGCAGTATGTAGAGACGTAAGTAAAAAAAAAAAAAAAAAAGTATTCCAAAAGATATTTCTTTGTAGATGCAGTTAATCAACGTTAAAAAGTTTAGGTTAAAACGTTTTGAGGTAGAATTTTGATATTGCTTGTTTTAAACATGAGACAGCGGAAAACATCTCACCAGTTTCATACCTGATGATGGCACAAAGTCGTGCAGAAAGCGCTCGTGAAAAAACCTTTGGTGGATTGCTACACCAATTCCACCCGGATATTAAAAAGATGGACAGACGGTTTCGAACGAATCAAATAAAAACTCGTCCCGACAAGAATTGTCCGTAGAGTTTAACACACACAACACACACACACCACACACACACACACACACACCCATATATTAATATATATATATATATATATATATATATATAAAGATAAACCTAATGGGTCAGATATACCTACTAAAAGTTTCGTGCTCTTCAGGGCTGATCTGACTCTTGGCCCTGAAGAAAAGAGTCAGATCTTAGCCCTGAAGAGCACTAAGCGAAACTTTTATTTGGTTTATCTTTATTATTTGCTCTACTTAGGTATTGAACACTCTTTACTTGTTAGCTTTAGAATATACTGCGGTTTTTATATCTATATATATTTCTCATATATATATATATATATATATATATATATATATATATACATATAATGTTTTTTTTTTTCTTTTGGCCAAGTATTATAGTATAAATATAGATATTTTCGGTTGGTATGAGTATCTTGGTCATTTCTCTTTTACAAAAATTTTTTTTTCTCCCCAGGTGATGTTTGGTAGTATATTTTTACAGTCAAACTTTTTACCTAAACTCGTACCTAATTTTGAAAATTAATTCATTAATAATGAATTAGGCGGGAATACCTATTAAATGTATGGCTAAACAAATCGAGAAAAATCAATCTCTGTATGTACATTTCGGCCTATTAGGCCGAAATAAAAGTCACTAGAAGAGGAATATTAACCTACTCTAAACAAATCATAAAATCTAAGAAGTTCGTTTAGTGTTGGGGTTATGGGATCGGCCTGTCAGCTTGGCAGTCCGGTTTCAAATCACGCACAGGGCGGTCTTCCGATCTATAGCTCTGCTGATGAGGCCTAATAGGCCGAAATGTACATACAGAGATTGATTTTTCTCGATTTGTTTAGCCATACATTTAATAGGTATTCCCGCCTAATTCATTATTAATTAATTAATTTTCAAAATTAGGTACGACTCCAATTAAGCACTTATATATATATATATATAAACCAAAATTTTCAGAGGGTGTATTTATATATATATGTGTGTGTGTGTGTGATTTTCTCGTTTTTTCATCTTTCGAAATGTAAAAATTAGCGAGAGTAATTTTTTTTATCCAAATGGTCAAACATTGAAACCCGTTCTTTTAAGTGATGAAAATATTTTCAAAGAACTTATTCGTCATAAAATTGATTTATTAATTAACAAAGTACCTTAAATGTCATTAAAATTTCAACATGTTCAGGAATTATTTTGAAATAATTGAAAACAACAACAAATAACATCTTCGAACATTTATCTATTTATTAATGAATAATCTAAAAACAATTACAAATTTATTCAGGTTGATTATCTAAATACAACACATGAGGGGCGGGGGGGGGGGGAAACATACAGTGGTTGCACAAATTATGATGAGTGGGAATGTCTCTGAATGTGGTTTTATAATCTCAGCAGGGTCGGTTATGGTACCTGAGCGTCATAAAGACTAAAGGCGCCGACAGTGAGGCATGTCCCGTGTTTGTGATATTCTAAACAAAGAGGAATGAATAAAAAAATTAAATCAAAAGATAAAACATTACATTTCTTCTTTGAAACTCCATAACATAAAAATGAATGAACACACCTTCAAAATGTCGCCTCTATAAGTGTACAGAAAGCCCCCCCCCCCCTGGTCCGCCACTGATATAAACTCTTTGCCTGCTTTAAACCGCATATAGTAGCTCCCATCACTGCTATCCTAACGTAAACCGCTTGCAGCAGCTCTCACACGCGTCACTTGTTTACACTGAAAAATCCCTACGTGAATACCCCTGCCAGGACTATATGTGAATAGAATGAGTTCTTGATAGTTAACTATGAAATATCCCATAATAAAAGTAAATAATATCAAGAAAATTTGTGGGGGAAATTTAGTAGGCAAAGAGTTCAAAAAACTTTAATCGCGCGGTCATTGCCCGATAATTTCACAGGACCTCGTTGTAATTATCACGCAACAAGCAAAGAGCCTAAGAGTTAAAGTACAAAAAGTACAAAAGTGCAATTGTTTTGACTAAAAAAAAAACAACAAAAAACAATATATTAGTATATAAAAAATGCAACTACGTATACGTATGCACATATATTCGCATAAACAGATGCATATGCTGTAGTATCGTTATGAACGAGTTTATTCTTTGCAATTAAATTCAAATGAGTAAAATGCACCCTTTTCAATGTATATACATTCGAGGTATGTTAGAAAAGTTCCAGGTTGATCGCATTCTTCGATGTGAGGGGCATTGTCCACTGTGAGTTCTTGCCACTGGGTCAGATGACCAACCAGCATATCTACAAAGAGATACTGCGGCGTTTGCTTCGTTCAGTGCATGAGAAGAGGCAAGAGATGTGGCAGGACAACTCACGTGTGCTTCACCGTGACAAGACACATTCCCACACTGCCCTGAGTATCCGAGAGTTCCAGGCCCAAAATATCATCACTGTACTGGAGCAACCTCCCTATTCGCCCGACCTGGCTACATGTGATTTTTCCCTCTTCCCCAAGCTCAAGCAGGTCATCAAGGGAACCCGTTTTGAGGATGTGCACGACATAAAAAAGGTCATGACGACAGAGCAACAGAGAATCCCGAAATAATCCTTCTAGGAATGCATACAAGCGTGGCAGAGAAGAATTGGAAAGTTCATTAGACTCCAGGGGAATTACTTTGAAGGGGATAATTTGTAGTTTGTAGTTTGGATTTTAAATATTTATTTTGTAACAGCCCTGGAACTTTTCTAATATACCTTGTATACGTACATACATATGTATGCATATGCATAAATTCGCGCATACAGACACTGATACAGACACACAAACACGCACTAAAATTAATAGGCAAAAAAATAAATAACAATGTTATTTATTTTTTCGTCCATTTATTTTTTTTATAGATTTGTTAATACCCTCTCCGGTGACCAAAATGCTGCTTGGTGGCGCTAGGTGTGGCAGTCCTGCGTTTAGCCACCGAAAATGTGCTATCACACCTATTTAGCGGCTGATGAGAACAAGTTATTGCAGGTGGTATTTATTACTCGTTGTATGATGAAAAAAATACGTACATTCATATGCATGCATATACACACGCGCGCGTATACTGATACAAACACTGACACAGACACACAAACACACACGCACACGTACACATACACGCGCGCGGGGGACGGTTTAGCTCAGTTGGTAGAGCGTTCGGCTAGAAACTACAAACTTCCTAGTTCGATAACGGCCCTCGCCAACTCAGCGTATGAGTAGCACAGGAATATGTGCCGTAAAGTAAGGAGCTGATAGTAGGTGTGGCGCTCTACCTCAGACACTAAAATAATCTCCTTGGTCTAGCGCTAGTGAAAAGAGGATAGACTCCCTGGCTGATTGGCTGATACCGACTTTGGGCCACCTCGACGACTTTACTTATGCTAGTTACCGTCCAGAAATTATGGTCTAGTTCCTTTCTAGTTCTTTTTAAAAATTAAGCAGATTAATATTCATAGATAATCTTCTGCTTAGTAAATAATATTAAATTGAATATTAAACCATGTTAAGGTGAATGTTATATAATGTTAAGTTGAATCTTAAAACATATTAAGTTCAATGTTAGATAATGTTAAGTTGAATATTAAATAATATAATGTCGAATTTTAATTCATGTTAAGTTGAATGTTAAGTTAAATGTTAAGTAGAATGCTAAATAATGTTGCGTTGAATTGTTTATAATATTAAGCTAAATGTTAAATCATGTTAAGTTGAATATTAAATTATATGGAGTCAAAATTTAATTCATGTTAAGTAGAATGCTAAATAAATATGAGTTGAATGTTAAATAATGTGAAGTTAAATATTAAATCATGTTAAGTTGAATTTTAAATCATGTTAAGTTGAATATTAAATGATGTTAATCTAAAAACCTATGAGTATTTTGTTAAGACAATTATTTCTTCCTATTTTACATTAATTTAACTAGTACAAAATAAAAAAACACCCTCGGGGCGATGTAAAAAATAGATTTTTGAAACATATTGTCCGGGGGGTGGGAGTAAAAAATTCAATGTCAGCGAGTTTGTACCCTAAGTAAGTAAAATCATCAAATTCATTAAAGGATTAAAAAATAAAACAATTTGAAATGTAAACTTTAAATATATATTAAAATAAAACAAACTATATATAGATATATAATACCAGTCATGTATTTATCAAAACTTGTTTTAAAAATCAATGAGGACTGTCTAATGTTGCATGTTCAAATTTTGAGTGTATTTATTCTGTTATGACGATTTTGGGTAATGTGACGTAAGCAGTGACGTCATTTTTGTTACAGACGAAAACCGGAAGCGAATCTCCATTATTAATAGATATTATATTTTTACATAATATTTATATCGATAATTAAAATTTCCCTTCTATCAAGTTCTTTAAATTCATATTCGTGATATTTCAAAGCATCGCTTTGTTGCTTTCGAAGTTTTCATTACAGGTAAAATAATAAATCTATAGTCAATCAGTATATTCTTATATATATATATACTAGCAAATATATACACCCTCCGGGTGCAAGTATTTAGGTTTTAATGTAATAGAATATATTAAATTAGAAAGTCTAATAAGAATGCAGATAAAAAGATTTGAAACAGAGTGGGGTTATAATAGAAAAATAGAAATGAAACTTACTCTTCCATCACTGCCGTCTTTCATTGCTGAATTTTACTTATTTAACTATTTAGTTAAATTAGGAAATAAAGAATAAAATTACACTTATTTTTTCTTGTTAATGGATTTCATTTAAGATTCATTGAAGAGATTTTTGCTTATATTCATTAAGATAAAACCAAACAGTTAAAAATCAATAATACTAAGCGCATATTTAATAAAATCACATTTTTAATATCAATATGCAAATTAGCCTTCCCATTCACACTGCAAACCGCTATTTTTTGTATATATAAATACAATAGCATGTTATTAGTATATATATATATGGACAACACTAATAAAAAGGTGAAGCAATTTTATTAATAATTGAGGTTTAAATATAAATAAAATCATGAAGAATGTGATGGAAATAACTATGTTAATTGTGACTCGATTAGTAATATAGTTTCGGTTACAGACAGAAAAGCAAACAATCTCCATTATAATAAGACATATATATATATATATATATATATATATTTACCAACCCCTCCGCACGAGCAGGATGCGACACAAGGTCAATTTCTTAAGCGGAGTTCAACAGGTTTGAATTCAATTTTCCTTCTCCAAGACCTGTTGCCCAACCAAGGATAAAGAGCCCAGTCTGCCCTACTATTTATCCATAGCTGGAGGGAGAGTAGGATTCATACCTTTCCCAAGTTCTATTAGCGCTAAGTGAAATGCAATTACCACATCCAGGATTTGAACTCGGGGCGACGAGTCCATTTCCCATGATTTTAACCATTACACCACGCGCTTCCATATATTATATTATATAGTATATAGTATATTCTGATATACATGGATGGTGTAGGGCATCTCACCTGCTTCCAAGAGTGGTTCCAATGGTTTAGTGGCAAATGTGCGAGATTGTGACATCATAGTAAGCGAGTTCGAACTCCAGTCACGCCATCACGTTTACTTTTAGACTAATTCTCTTGGCAAAGCTAAGCAAACCCTCACACCAGCTATGGGTAAAATAGTAACACCACTGTTCTTCTCTTCCCCGAGGAATGCTTTAACATTAAATAACCCACGAAGGTTGATATGCCACTAAATAAACCTCAATGATCTCAGTGCTAATTTATTACCCCAAAACTTAACTCGATACTTTCTTACGCCCTTGCTCACCTCTTCTGATTGCCTTCTATTACGAAACAGGATTGAATATATATACGAGGGTAATCTCATAGATAAGATAAAATATTTAGAAATCACACATGCGTTTATTGTTTATTGTCAATGATGTTTACATCAGTTTAAAAGGTTGATTTTGAAGGCTATCACAATGTAGGTGTAAAGAAAAAATAAGGTAACAATGGTGTTGTTTGTTAACCTGTGATTTATTCTTAATATTAATATTTCGAGTTAAAATCTCTTCAGAAGAACACTGGAACTGAAGTAGTTGTCTTGTTATGGCATTTTTTTTTTAAATGTTACAGATGGTATTTTTTATAACTGTATTCTCGTGTTGCATGTTTACGTGAATACGCTTTCTTGTTTGTACGTATGCGTATGTTGTCATGCGCGTGTGCATGAAAATGCGTGTAGACTGTGACGTTATGATCGTATCCACGCGAAATATTAATATTAAGAATAATTCACAAGTTAACAAACAACACCATTGTTACCTTATTTTTTCTTTAAACCTGCATTGTGATAGCCTTCAAAATCAACCTCCAAACCAATATATACACAACTAGCAAAATTACCAGATCCATGACCAGACTATAAACATTTTTAACACCAATTAGTGAGTGCAGGGATGTACTCACTTCAAATATCAATTCTGTACCTATGAATGGGGGTGGGAGTTTGTTTTTTCTTTTTCTTTTTTTTTTTAGTTTTAGAACTGTCTTTTTTGTTACAGTTAGGAATTGTGTTGACTATTTAAAAGCTCGCATTATGGAGACGAGATGGGTGAGTGTGTCAGCTTAACGTTAGTTTTTGTTTTTTGAAATAAACATTCATATTTTCTTTCATACGGCGCCGGAGTCTGGGAAGTTCAAAACTAAACTCGTGTTGACTTGAGTAGGATGGGGGTGGAGGGTGCGCGTACTGTATTTTTTAATTTTTTGTTAATTATTGAATTATATCGCTTAAATATTAAAAATCAAACTTTTGTGTGTTTCTTAATTATACGCATTTCAAGTAGTATGCAAGATTTCAAACCTGAATGACCTCTAGTTTGTGAGTTATAAGTCGACACGTACATAATAAACTTCCTTTTTTATATATAGATGCTTCAAGCAAATTATAAAAAATTTTTATCAGTTTAAAAATTTGAACATGTTTCTAATTTTCTACATAATCGACATTTCGGTCGATGAATTTTTGTTGGTGCGGTGGCAGTTTTTTTTTATGTCCATATCATACCAACTCACTACCATATCGCTGAGGAAGCATTGGACCTTGTCGTCATTGCAAACTCTGTACACCACTTCCGGACGATTTGATATACATGCACGACTCATCATACACTTCTGTTAATTGGCGATGAATTTCTCTCGGTTTAATGAACTCTGTGTTCAAAAAACTAATAACTGCGCGAATTTTACACTTGGTGGTAGCCTCAATAGGGAGTTCTATCAGGAACGACTGCCAAGCCAAGACGAAGTAGCAGCGAGGTGCGTGCATGGCCCGGTGCAGGTGCATGCACAAAAAAGCACAACAGTGTTGGCAATAGACGCACGAACAGTTTCCCCGTGTCACCAGCGCATTGGAGACCTTATTTTTAGGATTTCCCTCGTGTATATATATATATATATATATATATATATAGGTGGCCCGGAAAAGAAAGAAAGAAAACAAAAGACAGATAGAAAGCAAGAAGTTTTCTTTTGTAAACAAATAGTGTATTGACCAAACGCGGGAATTTTCCAATCTAGGCCCTTATATTATATATATATATATATATATATATTATATATATATATATAAGGGTCATCTACAGACACGTATTTCGACTTATCAATTCTCTTCAGTGTGGCTAGACATTTGTAAGCTACAGCCGGAATTGAAATCCGATCGGTTGGGTGTCAGTCCGGCACCTTAACCATTAGGCTTACAGAATGGGAAGGGGATTTTAACTGTTTTAATACACACATCGCTTTGTGTGTAAAGGCCGTCATAGAGTGCTCCATTCTTTATATAGAAGAGCGTTGCGTTTACGCTTGAGTTGGCGGCTGTCAGGGGATGGGGAGCATATATAGGGTCATCCACAGACACGTGTTTCGACTTATCAAGTCTCTTCAATGTGGCTAGACATTTTGTAAGCTACCTACAACCGGAATTGAAATCCTATCAGTTGTGTGTCAGTCCGGCACCTTAACCATTAGGCTGTCTTCACTTACAGAATAGGAAGGGGATTTTAACTGTTTAATACACACATCGCTTTGTGTGTAAAGGCCGTCACAGAGTGCTATATATATATATATATATATATATATATATACGAGGGTAATCCTAAAAGTAAGGTCTCCAAAGCGCTGCCCTTATATATATATATATATATATATATATAAATAAGGGCCTAGATTTGAAAACTCCCGCGTTTGGTCAAGACACTATTTGTTTAAAGCAGAAAATTTCTTGCTTTCTATCTGTCTTTTGTTTTCTTTCTTTCTTTTTCCGGGGCCACCTATGCATCTGTGAGCATAAGAAAAAGAAACCATAAAACCTAGATCAAAAGAATTATTTCCTGTCGTTTGAGCTATGAAAAGAAATCAAATGACTTTCGTTTTTCTTTAGCTTTCTTTAGCGCCAGTCGATGACTTCTTACAATTTTATTACCCATCCACTTGAACTGACCACTTATAACACACACACACACACACACACAATATATATATATATATATATATATATATATTATATATAGAGAGAGAGAGAGAGAGAGAGAGAGAAAGAGAGAGAGAGAGAGAGAGATAGAAATATATATATATAGAAAGAGAGAGAGATATAAATATATATATATATATATATATATATATATTATATATATATATATAGAGAGAGAGAGAGAGAGAGAGAGAGAGAGAAAGAGCGAGAAAGAGGGAGAGAGAGAGATTGAAAATATAGCATGTTCTTACTGATTGAATTTGTCTGGTCCCTACAAGATTTTACAACACAATCCGTATGAAAGAAGTGTTTAAAAAAACAAAAGTGGACTCAACAATGTCCTTCCTAAAATCAATGGGTTTATATGGAAAAGTCAAAAGATCTGACAAATAAAACACATATTCAATACAAAAGTAAATAAAGAAAAGTTAACATCTGAAAATTACTGAATGAAACAAACTGCATAGAAATGTACACCATGAATAGATATTTGAAGATATTAAGAACTTGAAACAGTTCTTAAAATGTCTTAATTCGGCGTTAAATGACCCGAAAAGGTTTGATATGCCGTAAAATGAAATAACCAATCAACCAATAAAATCAAAACATCTGCTTTTACTGTACGAGTGTCCAGATAAAATCAAAGCTTCTATCCCAATTGAGTCAGGAGACCATAGTTATCTCCTCCTAAACAATGCGTTTTTCCTTATGAATTACAAACAATAACATTAAAGAAACCTATCTCAACATACATTACCCATGTATTCATATATAAAGGGCAGTTGTGTGAATGTGTATGTCCGGAGAAAACCTTTAAAATGAAACAATTAACGACAAAGTAAATACATATATTCATTAAATATCACCAGGGCTTGGTTTTCGAGCAAAAACAATGAAGATTTTATTTATATTATCGAATGCATTTAAAAATTAAATAGCATTATAAAATAACGTTAAAATTCTACTCGGCCATTTTCGGCGTTTATTCTCTTCTCTTTTTTTCTTCTTTTTTCTTCTCTACCCAGGCGACGCCGGGTATTCGCTTCTAGTACAAAAAGAAAGCAATGATCTATTTTTCAATCCTTAAAAAAATATATGTAAAGTTCGTAAAATTCCAAATCCTTTCCTCTAATACGCTAATCCTGGTGAAGTTCAAACGGTTTTGTTTTTTATTTTTTTTGTTTTGTTTTTTATCTTTATTTATTTATTCATTTATTTATTTATTTTTAGGGGAGTTATGCACCAAAACAGGGTCTCCGCTAGCCAATTCTGAGAGGATTTCCCCTTACCTCCACTTAACCTTGACTAAATTTCTGGTAGCAAAGTGGCAATGGACCAATGAATTTGCATGGGAGTATTGGAAGGGCTAGGCTAATTGCCACTGAGCAACAAGAAAATCTCCCAGAGCAACTGATCAAAATGGTACCCATTGGTGAAGTATCAGCATGATAATCATCAACGAACATGGAATGACCCCTACATTCACCTGCAGTGGAAATACTTCCTGCTTAATGAATTCTACCCAAAGAAAAACATAGATGACTGAAATTAACAATTATATAAGAAAACGTTATTATGAACCTTACCCACGTGAGAAACGAGACCCTTTTATCATCTCTCCTGATGATGAATTTGATGAAGTTAACACATATTCTTATCTCTCTCCAACGGGATAAATACCACTTCCACATGGTGGCTATGAAGACCCTTCAAACATAAGCGGGATAAACTTTTACATTATCTTTTATTAACAAACATTGTTTTGTTGCTCTTTGGAGCATTGTGTACAGTTTACCTGTTTGGCACTTATATACGAGGGTAATCACAAAGATAAGGTCTCCAAAATATTTAAAAATCACAGAAACGTTTATTTTCATTGTTACATCATTTTAAACTTTCAAGATGTATCTATTTTTCTACATAATCGCCATTTCGATCGATGGATTTTTGTAGGCGCCGTGGCAGGTTTTGTATGCCCATGTAATACCAGCTCGATTCCCTATTTTAGAAGAAGCATTGAACCTTTTCACCATTTCCAACTCCCTACACTACTTGCGGACGTTTTTAATATCCATGCAGGATTTGCCATGCACTTGGCGATGAATTACAATCGGTTTAATGCCTTTTGCGTTCAAAAACGTAATAACTGCGCGAAGTTTACACTTGGCGGTAACATCAATCGGAGTCTCGGTCAGAAATGACTGCCAAACCAAGACTGTGCTTGGCATCAAGGTGCTCTATTGCAAGCGCAGGCGCATTCACAACAAATACAACAATGTTGCCAATAGAAGCACAAACAATTTCCCGCGTCCCCATCGCATTGGAGACTTTACTTTTGGGATCACTCTCATGTTGTTATTTTGTTATTACATGTGTGTATGAAACATTTATAAACGTTGTACAGATAACAATGAAGATGAGGACAATAGTCCGAATAACGCAAATAATACTAATCATCAAGCCTCATCTCAAGCATTCAGAGAAATAATTTATAAGTGCATTGTTCATTCGAGTTGGTTGTTTGTCTTTCCTTACCGAATGTTCAGTTATAGTGTATCCATGGATTCACTAATGCATTATAAGGACCTAGAGTTGGTTATGAACCAATACGCACAGTTCTTATAACATCAACTCAAAAAAGGGACCAATAATAACGATGCATTGTGGTAGTGGTAACTGTTTACACATTACATACATATTTACGCGGGAGATTGAAAATTTATCCGTACTCTTGTTTTATGAAAGCCGATCTCATCGTGGATGATTTGATAGAGAGAACCATGACTAATTAATAAAGAACAAGCTACCTCATCGGTGATAACAGTTCGCTTGCTGAATCTTCTCATCAGTGGTGGAGGTCGACGGGCATCCCGCTTCCTCTTCGTGCATCACGCTTGTTCGGCCACTTTTAAACTTCTCTATCCACTCAAACATACTTATAAGCAGTGTCCTTGTATTGTGCTAAAAGCTTTCCATGAATTTCAAACCCTGACTTTCCTCTCGACCAGAAAAATCGGGTCACTTTCTTGGTGCATGCTGTAAGTGCAGGCCGCCATGTTCACACTGTAAAGGCAGCAAACAAAATGGTGTGATCAGGCTCATAATTTGATCAGGTGACCATAACAGTGCTAACGGAGTGTGATGATAATAAAGGTCAGTAATATGGAAATCCGATCTCACTGACAAGCTAAAGCGACATTTCCTCCAAGCGGTGCTTGTATCAGTGTTGCTGTACGGATGCACCACTTGGACCCTAACGAGGCGCCTTGAGAATAAGCTGGATGGGAGCTGCACAAGAATGCTGCGTGCAGTCCTGAACAAATCGTGAAAACAGCACCCCACGAGGAAACAGCTATATGGCCACCAGCCCCCCATCTCACAAACCATTCGAGTGAGACGGACAAGGCATGCCGGGCACTGCTGGAGAAGCAAGGATGGGCTCATAAGTGACGTTCTCATGTGGAAGCCAACACACGGACATACTAATGTGGCCGCCATCAAGGACCTACATTGACCAACTAAGCAAAGATGCAGGTTGCTACGCAGAGGACCTCCCTGGGAAAATGAATGATAGGAAAGGTTGGCGAGAGATTGTCATGGATATCCGTGCTAATAGCGCGACATGATGATGATGATGATGATGATGATGATGCCGAGAGTGCGGAGAATTTTTTACTCACCCCCATCTTTTTTCTTTTTTTTTCATTTAGTAATAATTTTCAGTGATACCATTATTCTATCTCACTCTTAAAGTAAAACATATTTGAATAGCAAGGTGAAATCAATCTATATCATAATTCTACTGTCTAGACTAGTAGTTCCCAACTTTCCTTTCACCTATGGACCACTTGGGTTCCTATTTTACTCTGGTGAACCCCCATAGCCATTCGATTGTATTTTCACAATATAATATTATTAGGAACTATATAAGAATTGTTAAAATACTTTATGTATTGTAGATGTATAACTTATTTAATGCTCATAAAATTTAACAACTAAATTTAATCGAAAATGAATATTCTCTTGTAAAATAAGTCATGAGTATATTGAATACTAAAATACTATTGTGGATCCCCAACTTTCTATCTTGCTTGTGTGAACCTAAAAAAAATCTTGTATAGACCCACTTATTTTTATTTTTTAAATTGTACATGATATAATGTTACAATTTATGTGGTAGCATACATTGTTGACAGACCCTGTAGCAAGAATTCAAAGGGGCCAGTGGAAAATCACCAGGACTGTTGGTGACCCTAACTCCAGAGGCGCGAATCTCGCGCGTCTCGTGATTAGTTAGAGAATCAGTTTCAAGCGGACTTTGAGGCAGAGAGAACATGCTCCTCTCTGCTGAGGTTGAAACTTACCCCCGCGGCGAATAAAAATAGGCTAAATAAAATCATGACAAGAAATAAGTCTTGTAGTTCATTTGATTAATTACACTGACTAGAGTTAGCCCAGAAGAAGCCCTTAGTTGGGGACAGCAATTAGAAGACGACAAGATGACAGCCAGACAAGAAGTTAACAGAAGAAGTAAAGCAGGAATGAAGCAACAAGTATGTCTCAAGTCCATGTATGTCTATCTGTCTGTCTTTATCACCCGAGTTTCCTCTCTCGATTATATACCAGATGTTGGGTATACAACAATAAATCATGAACGGCAATATTTTTTGCTTTTTTTCATGCAACAGATCTATGAACACTGATACCAAGGCCAGTACCAGGGTCTCATGGTCCCCTCGAATTTATGGTTCGCACCCCCTAGCCTCGAATCTATGATACGGGGTCCCAAACCTACTTATTGTCAATTTTCATTAAATAGTCTTCATATAAAATATATGAAACTGCTTTCCAATTGGGTGTGGTGTTCGGGG
The DNA here is from genome assembly GCA_023376005.1 of Doryteuthis pealeii. Classification (NCBI taxonomy): domain Eukaryota; kingdom Metazoa; phylum Mollusca; class Cephalopoda; order Myopsida; family Loliginidae; genus Doryteuthis; species Doryteuthis pealeii. Next base: position 33,695,531 of record CM042137.1, read on the forward strand.
GTAGAACGCACTGACCCTGACAGATATGTAACCCAAGATTGTATAGAGAAGCTAAAGTTAGAGGGTTTTTTTTTTTTGCAAATTCCCATATGGAATTGGAATTGAAGCAATGAATTCTCAGTCAACAGAAAAAAAGAATATTTTCCTGCCAAGTTAACAAAAAACAAAAAAACAAAAAACAAAAAACAAAAACAAAAAAAAACAAAAACAAACAAACCTTACATATGATTTTGCTGATGTCGGGTCAAGAACAGAAAATCCTCGTTGTAATCATTCTAGCGATACTCATTGTAAGTACATTCATTTTCACGGCATATCTTATAACATAAACTACGAAAGGGAAACTACATGAAAGCACGATAGGGAACAAACAATAAGCAGTGTGTGTGTGTGGGGGGGGTGCACACACACAATCTTACTTCATGTGTTTTAAACAAGACTAGCAGAACCTGTGGATATGCTACAGTATGATGATTTAATTATTACACGTTACAAATGTTTACTTGACAGCTATTTGCAAAATAGTATATGTAAAATATAATAATCTTGATTTAATGCTCTCTCTCTCCCTCCCTCCTCCTCCACTCTTTCTCCCCCCCCCTCTCTCTCTCTCTCTCTCTCTCTCTCTTTCTTAAAAGGGGGAATGTAAGATATCTGCATTGATTTGCCGATAAAAAATCTCGGGGTAGGGGACGTTTAAAATATCTAGATTAATTTGCCGACAAAAAGTGACAAAAACACGATTCGGAAGATATTTAGTTGGGCCGGAAATTACCAAAATATTCGGTAATTCTCAAGTAAAATTAAAATGAATTTTAAAAAAAGTTACATTTTGTTTTTATTTGTAATATTGAAATTGAGAATTACGGAATATATTTTGATAATTTTGATCTTATGTGTCCAGGCTTCTTGCTCTAATTTACAGTATGTTTTAGCGCGCCAGCTTTGTTCCGAGTCGTGTTTTTGTCTCTTTTATTTTTGTATTATTTATTGCAAAGAAAACAGCAGGATTCATATCTAATGAATTGCAAATCATCGTTTCTGCTTAAATAACATCTCTTGATTTTTGTTTCGTTTCGTGAAAATTCTATGGATTCCCGATGTAAAGATTATACTTTACAATTCTTCTATTACAGTAGAATGGTGCAAAAGCAGCGTTTTCGCTAGAGTTAAGGTTCAGTGATCCTGTTTAAAGTTGATCGGGTGACCAATTAAGTAACAACAGGTACATTAAGCAACCTGAGTATTTGTTTAGTAAAATGACAATGACGCGAAAATGTTTGATATGCCACAAAACAACCAACCAATTTTTTTCTGGGTGCAGCGAACATTTTAGACGATCGTATTGGCTAAAGTTTTATGTCACGATAAAAGTGTAACTCAAATCGCTTGCCGGTTTAAACTTTGATTAAACTATAAGGCATGAACTTGATAATACATACATAAAAGGAACGTTCACACGATCAACATTCATCATACAAGGAAACACAGGTATCGGATGTGTAATGGTTTATCGTTGTAGAAAATGAATATAGCAAACGAATTCAATTCTGGACGAGACTGGTTGCATTTCATATAGCACTAATACACTTGGCAAAGGTATACATCCAACTATTCTCCTTCCAGCTATGGGTAAATAGTAGGGAAGACTAAGTTCTTTAACCTTAGTATGTCAAGCGGTCTTGGAGAAGGAAAACTCTGAATTCAAACCTGTTAAAGTGAGCATAAACCTTGGCCTTCTGTCACATCCTGCTCGTACGGAAAGGTTGGGCAAATACCTACCAAACACTTGTAGAATGAAGGATAATCATATTTTGACAATAGGATGAAAAAATCCATATTTAGCTTTTCTTTAAAAAAAATTAGGACCAGTAGAATTAGGGGCAAAAATCGATAGAGAAATTTCTGGATTTCATGACTGATTTTTCAAGGAGAAACGTGTACTGAGAACTAAATCTTATCTAACTATACTCCAATTAAACGAAACTTTTAAACATTGGCTGAACAAAGGTTTTAATTTGATACATTCTGGCCTTGAGGATTTTTGATTGTTTCACAAGATAAATAAATGAAATTAGTCTTTTAAATGAAGGAGAGTGAAAGTGTTTCATCTATAATAATGATTGTTTGGTTGGTTGGTTGGTTGGATTTTACGGTTTGACAACACTTGGTCTATCTTATTTTATTTCAACATAGTCCCCTTACTGTCCACAGACTACTTTCTATTGGTATTGCAGTGCTTGGATCCCAGTAGCTAAAAATAATCAACAGCATATATGACGAAATCAAATGAACTCTTTAGCCACCTTCGTATGTATATGAGGTATACTTATATATATACGAGGGTAAACTAAAGAGTTCATAAGATTTATTTATATATATATATATATATATATATATATATATATATGACGAAACTTTACAACAATGATTAATTAGTTTAATATTCAGGACATTACTAGCTAATTGGATTCCAATACAACTCAATAATTGAACCGCGGAGGAAAGAGAAGACGTTTCACCGTGAGAGGGAACTTTTTCCACATTGTTCTATTTGTTCTTGAGCGCTGAGGAAGTAGGTTTTCTATTCTTATACCTAAGTTCTTTCAATAAGTTCGATTTTCTTCGAGCTCAAACTTCCCTGGCTAATTCACTCTACATAAAGAAAGCTGGATGGAAAAAGGATTTATGTCATGAAATTAAAGAATTTTCCATGGAAAATCACTCTGGGCAATAAGGTTTGATATAGCATTTTCACTCGGCACTTTGGGAACTGCGAATATCCCCTTTCCTGGGTATTACCGGATACTATTCCGTCAATAAATTAGATGAATATTACATAAGGAGTTTGGCAATATGGAGTACAGTTGCACCCTCTTCAAGGAATCATAGTGATGGGTTTCTTTCGCGTCTCAGAAGACTGTCAGGATTACCTTCTTTATAGACCGCTGTTCAACAGACATTCAGTGTGTTTCCACTTCATGGTCTGAATTTTTTTACTCAGGCTCGTAGTGACAAACCCATGTTTAGCTATTTGTAGACCAATATGCTTCTCCGTACATATCGCTCATTATTTCTGTAAATTTCACATGCATTGAACTTCAAGCTGGATCATTCTATTTGATATGCCGCCATTTTAATAACCTAAACAATTTTTAAAAAACTTTTGCAGATTAAAAATTGCTTTTCTCGAAAAGGTTTCCCAATTTATTGAATGGCCCTCATTATTTCTCTCTTTTATGTCGTAATTTACACGATCCAGTTGCAATCGTGAAACTCGGTGTAGTGAGATAAGTTTGTGAAATTTCTAAAGTTTTAACACACACACACACACACACACACACACACACACGTTTCTCTCTCTCTCTCTCTCTCTCTCTCTCACAACACACACACACACACATACACACACGCACAACAACAACACAACACATATTATTATTATTATTATTATTATTATTATAAAAGCTGAGCAAATCAGCTTTTATCCCCAAAAGGCTTTTTTTACTGTTTAGTTTATTACACGAAGTTTATAATAAATTATTCCTTAGTTTTAGGATTGAATTATGTTTGGAAAAGAATCCATTTTAATTGGTTCAATTAGTCGTAATTTGCATTAAGTCAAAAACTGACCAATCTCTGTCATAATATTCTGTCTATCATTCTTTTTCCTCTGTATGTCTCTCTTGATTCAACCTCGTTTAATGTGTTAGTTTATCTAGAGAGTAAAATGGAGAGAGATTATGAGAGACATTTAACAACTCACTTGATTCACACCAGTAGTGAAGAGCCCGTATGTAATGACATTCCTTGATCCATTCAAATTAATTAGGTCAATCCAATTCGTCGAAAAATCAGGGAAATATCCGATTTTATTGAAGATTTTCAAGTGTTGATATATCAATGTTCTAATTTTTTCTAGGTCCTTAATTTTGAACCCCTTGTTTTTTGGGTGCAAATAAATATTTTTAAAGAATCTGCTCGGATAGTAAATAAGTACGAAAATTGGAAAATACGATGAAATAAAAACTAAAAACATCATTTTTGGAAATTTTTTTACTCACTTCGATAATTATTTAATTGGCTATTATTCTATAAATGGAATATATATATATACATCAATATTTCTTCGTTTTAAAAAGGTGGGGGGTGGGCGCTAATTTTTCAATACAGTTTTTCGACAAAAAGATATCGGTGATTGATACTAAGTAAAGTAGTTATTAAAAATATATTTTTAGAGTATTTTCAGTATTGATTTATCATTAATGACTTTTATATTGCATCAGTTTATTTTATTTCAAACTTTCTGATTTTTATCAGGTACTTAACTTTGACCTCCCTTATTTTTTTGGGCGCAAAATATTCGGTGGGGTTATATACTTTTAAAACTAATTACAGTATAAATCAAAGACTAAAGACGAAGGTGTGAATAGAAGAAACAAAAGAAATTTAAGGGAGATATCATGATAGAAAATATGTACCGAAAATCGGAAAATGAATTTAAAATAAAAACTAAAAAGATAATTTTTGGAGAACTTTTTTTTACTCTTCCGATAATTATTTAATTGGCTATTATCTTATAAAAGTAGGAATTATACATCGATATTTGTTCTGTTTAAAAGGGTGGGCTCAATAGAGTTTTTTCTACAAAAATATAAGATATCGATGAATTAACTAAATTAGTTATTAAATAAAATATGTTTTTAGAATCTAAAAATATGAAATTTTAAACTTAAATTGGACGCTTCATATTTTAAGTTAATTTCATATATTGATTAACCATAGCAGAAATACCTATTAAATCAGAAAGTTTTGAAATAGAATAAAATTAATTCACCGATAAATCAACACTGGAAATTTCATTAAAATCGGATACTTCCTTGATGTTAGGTAATTCTTTTCAAATGAAGGGGGCTAACTCATTTGATAAAATACGAATTTTACGTCATCTTTGGCGGTCATGTTTTAAGATATATTTGAGCAAATTGCCCGAAAAATAGTTAAAAATGTATTAAAAATAAATTACATGAACAATATAATTTTTCTGTCATTTTTTTTTTTTTTTTACTGAAGAAAACATTATGTTACAACTTTTAGACTTAGACAAAAATTGACTTTAAATAGTCAATTTTAATTAATTTTAATTCGTTTTAAAATGGATAGCAGACGACATTTTGGCAGACCTTACTCTATTCCTTAATCCCAATTATCTAGCGAGAATTTAATGGGTGACCCAACGGGTCATGTTTTGTCTAGTATATATATATGTATATATATATATATATATATATATATATATTATATATGTGTGTGTGTGTGTGTGTGTGTGTGTATGTGTGTGTGTTTTGTGTGTGTGTATGTGTATGTGTATGTGCATATGGTTATGCATATGTATTTAAACTGATGATATAATGTTTTATATGCCGCCTAGACGCACACACATAGACCGTCCATATAGGCACACACACACACACACCACACACTACAAACACACACACACACACACACACACACACACACACACATATATATATATATATATATTATATTATTATATATCATTTTAATGTGCTTGAAAAAATAATAGGCTGACCAAGATACTCTCGTGGAATGTGGCCAAATGAGGTTTAGTTTTTCATAGTATCCCTTTTTTATTTTTCATAGTATCCCTTGCGGTCCACCATTTTTCCATCAGTGTTGCAGTGCTTGGATTCATTTTCAAAAAGTAATCAACAGCAGATATGACGTAATCATATGAACGTTTTAGCCTACCTACGTATATATATATATTATATATATATATATATATATATATATATATATATATAATATAATATATATAAATATAATATATATTATACATATATATAATTATATATATATATATCATATAATTATATATATATGTATATAAATATAAATATATATATACATATATATATTATATATATATATAAATATAAATATATATATACATATATTAATTATATATATAAATATATATATATATATATATATATATATATATATATATATATATATATATATATGAGTTAAGAGTAAGGAAATGAATCCGACGGTATATGTAAGATGAAAGGGAATTAAAACACACAATATTTGTTAAAAAGGATATATTTTTTATATCATTTTCATTACTAATATTGAAATATTCCCGATTTATTAAAAAATCATCATCAGAGCATAATGATAATTAGCTCCGTTTTTAGATGTAATGTTTTTAATCCGAACTCATCAAGAGAGAAGCAGAAAATAATTTAAATTCAAACGGAAACATTGTTTTTTCCAAAAAGCGTGTAAGCCATGCGATCGCTTCGTCTTTGTTCATCGCTGTCTGTTTCGCTAACGACATGTACATTTCGCTACATTGTATTTCTTCAGTGTAACAGTTTTTGAAAGAAAAAGAAATACTTCAAATTCAAAATAGAAAAATTCTCTTTCCAAAAAAGAAGAGTTTTAACCTGTTCATGGTCGATTAGTAACGGATTTTTTTTTCAGAAAAGAAATGTTTATTTAATTATTTAAAAAAATACTTTTATGTAAATATGAATGGTAGAAGGGTGTACTGGGATAATGTGAAATTTAAATTTGTTAGGAAGTGTATATGTAAAATGGTTATGTGAAAGGGATTTTATGATTTCTGAGTACAAGTGTCGCTAAATAAGGGAAATATATTTAAAAAGCCTTGTTTTGGGGGATGGTTTGATGTGTGAGAATAAAGCAAGATTCATAATTCTACGTAGTGTTATTGTGTATGTGAGTTAATATTTGGCACCTTTAAAATCAAAGGTATGGTTAGTGTTATAATATGTTTAGCTAGGGCGTTGTTTAGCCAAACCTCGTTTAATATGATATCTATGTTCAGAGACGCGTTTTTGTCAAAGATCTAGAAGTCTCTCTACATATTTTTTACAATTTAAGCAATCTATTGTGTAGACCCCTGCTTCAGAGTGTGTGTATTTATAATTATTTATATGCTGTAAAATGTTTTCGATTGTTTTCGTGGAGTGAGTAACTGTCTTAATACTATCTTTTTAGTTTTCAATTTATTTATTTATTTATTTATTAATTTTAAACATATTGTGTGTTTTCATTCCCTTTTATCTATCTATCTATCTCTATATCTATATATCTATATATAATTTTATGCTGAGTGTTTTCACTCTCATTGGTTATTATCAGGTTATAGTCGAGATATTATCTTTTATTCAACATTCAGAGAAACAGTCAATAATCTAGTGAGAATGTTTTAACTGCTTATTGTTTTTTTCAATAAAATGTGTTATGATATAACTTTTAAACATTTTAACTCATGCGTGTTCATGACATAATAACATGGGAGCGAATTAACAGTAATAATGAAATATGAGTTGTTAAATACATCCAGCATACAGGTTCCGGGCCGAATTCTATTTTATTGTAGTTTTATAATCATAATTATAGAAAAGCTTTATGTATGACTCATAATTGGTTTATATGTGCTGCTGTTATTCATTTTCTTTAATGTTAATTTCATTTCTTGATCGACAACATAATTAAGTAATTGTTATTAGTTAATCTTTGTTTTAATGTTACTGAGTTAAGTATTAATAAAACAATTAAGTATTTATTAAGTAATATAGTTATGAAAAGAGAAAATGTATTAATTCTATTCATCAGGTCTTTTATGAATTGTTTGTATATACTTATATATATGGGCCTTCACTATTGTAGTTTAAGATGCAAGAATTAAGGCGAATTGGCTTTTAATATAGATCGTAAAAGTTTTGATTGGTTTCTTTGTTTAATGGACAGTCAACCTTATTGGGTATTTTAATGCTAAAGTTTCCTTGTAGAAGAACAGTAAGTAAAAGTAAATTCGGGGAGTGGCTACTGTCAGTATCAGCCGGACAGCGGGGAGTCAATCCCTTTTTCGCTAGCGCCAGACCAGTGATGTATTTTTGCTATAAGGGGGCCACAACCTGACGTAGCTCCTATTTTTACTGCACATATTAAATTAACCCGCTGTACTACTCATGCCTGAGTTTGCGAGGACCGGTATTGAACCAGCATAATGCGATTCTAGACGGATTCTTTACCAACATAAGCTAAGCCGGTCCTAGTTGTGAAATCTAATCAATAGGTATGGGGATAAGGGTGTCTGTATTTTTCCTAAGAGTATTAGTTTGAAAGTGAACGTAATGGCGCGAGTGGAGTTCGAACTCACCTACTACGATGTACAGTCCAGCACGTTAGCCACAATGCCGCAGGAACTCACCAATTGTAGAAGGTAGTGGTGTTATTTAACTATAGCTGGAAGGGGTGTAGGGGTTTATATCTTTCCTAATGTAATCGTAATGCAACTATTCGAACTTGTTTACTACTGTAAGGTTCAGGTTAATTAATGAACATACATTCCGACTCGTTGTGAGACAAAATTTAATATATATAACAGCACATGGAAACGATAAGATACATAATGTACAGGAGAATAGAACATGTAAATACATATACAATATTTAGGTATAAACAAGATATCCAAATGTACTAACATATAAAATGTTACAGACATGGAACTAAACGATAGTCCATGCTGTATAAGGGACTTACAGTAATGTAAGGGGGGGGGCAAAAGCACCGAGAAGGTGGTAGATAGATTCTCTAGCCCATAGCAGTTCTTGAGAAGATCCAGCTAAAAAGAGGTGCAGCGTTTGAATGAACGCGCTTGAATACCAGAGGTCCCCTAGTGGGAACAAACAGCAACGCAGCGAGAAGATAACTCTTCCGGCAAAAGGAATCCCCTACACTACGATGCCACAATCCAGCGCGTTAGCTATTAGCCAAGGGGACTCCTCGTTGTAAAAAAAAATTAGTGATACTATTAATTTATTAGCTGGGGGTGAGGGTGTCCGTACCTTTCCCAGAGTAATAAGTCCTAAGTGAACGTAATCACGTGACTGGGTATCCAAACTTGCTTATTGATGTCGCAGGCCAGCCATTAGCCACCTTTTTATTCTTGTATAAAGTGGTATATTTCCTTATTTTTGTGCACATCAACAAAAGAGTATAGATTAATTTGAGTAGTGTATACATAATTTGGTCTATCTATCTATCTATCTATCTATCGATCGATCTATCTATTATCTATCTATCTAAACCTACAGAAATAGGCATCTTTTGTATTTATATAAACAAATTCTCTAAATATATGAAATCTTGAATGCATGCGATAAAACTGAGTTCGAGTTTCAAAATGACAAGGAAACATTCACACTCAAGGGTAGCCTCTTAAGCTAGTAGAACAATTCACATACCTAGGTAGTAATATTCATCCACAGAAAGCGATGTTAATACACGAATAGGAAAGCATGGGGGCCACAAACAAATTATCAGTCATATTGGAAATCGATCTCACTGACAATTAAAGCAACAATTCTTCCAGGTTGCGGTTGTATCAGTGCTGCTGGTATGGCTGCACACTTGGATCCTACGAAGCGCTTGAGAATAAGCTAGATGAGAGCTGCAAATGAATGCTACGTGCAGTCTTGAACAAGTCGTGGAAACGACCCACAAGGAAGCAGCTGCATGGCACTTGCCTCCCATCTCAAGACATACCGAGTGAGATAGATAGGCATGCAGGAAACACTGTTGGAGAAAACAAGGACGAGCTTGTAAGTAACGTTCTCCTGTGGACGCCAACGCATGACATGCCTAATGTCGGCGCCCAGAAGGACCTACATTGACAAATATGCGAGGATGCTGGTTGCTGACAGAAGACCTTCCAGGTGCAATGAATGATAGGGAAGGTAAGTGAGAGATTGTCATGGATATCTCGTGCTGCCTGGCGACAACGATGATGATGATGATGAATTAACTATTTCTCTGAATGTTTGAGATGAGGGCTTGATGATTAATTATCTGCGTTATTCGGCACTATTGTCCCCATCTTTATTGTTTATTTGACTCGGGAACCTTCTTTTCGACTCGGGAACTTTCTTGTCGTAGTTGGAACTTCTTGTCATAATCGGAGCATCACCAGGAACTTCGAACCTAACTTTATTCAGTCACGGGGGTATCTGTTCTCATTCTGCTAACCATTGCTGGGTAGGAGTTTGTTAATTATTTTCTATGTGATGCTCTACTCAGGATTGAACCCGGAATCTAGAGATAACTATCACTTAGACTGTCTTAACCTAACTACTTATGTTACATAATCTATGCGGTTGCATAAGATTATTGTCAATTCCTGTATTTCTAAGGGATGGCTTTTCAATATAGGGCGGGAACTTTCCATGGAATATTACAGAAAGTCCGCAAAAAAATACGTGAAGTCACGTGGGACTGGTTGGGTTTCAGTTTCAGTTTGGACGTCAGGCAGAGAAGATGTACTCACCTGCATACGCGCGCTATGTTTAGTTACATGAAATGTTTAGTTAAGTAAATAAAAGCTTACGAAAATAACACGGTTTTTGTGGTTGGTGAATGTCTTGGTAACAAGACTGATCTAGAAGAAGAAATGAGTTAAGTGGAACCGACACCAAGACGAGTCCAGACGCTAGAAGAGACGCAAGAAGAAGAAGAGTAAGAAAGTAAGGAGAGGTATACCACTTATCCACTAGATAATAGTAAGTCATTAAGTGGCGTATATAGAGAGAGGAGACAGTCTGTGCTGGGTGACTTTTTATCGGGCAGCAGTTATGGGTTTGCTGTATAAGTCCGAATAGACTGCATTGAAATCAAACTGTGAGAAACTCTTGTATCGGCAATTAAGACTCCACGATGGAAATTTCTTCCAGAGGTGCAGGAGGCGTTGATTTACAGCATCCACCTTAAACAAGATTTCAGACCGAAAATTTATATTCATATACTGATCGAAAATATCTCCAAGTGTAGAGCTACCGCTAATTATTCGAAAGCTGAGTTCATAGAATTGGTCAGCTGAAGACACCAAAAAAAAATTTAATTTAGCAAAGGGATAAGCTACATTACTATTTTCATTTTCGTCGCATCTTTTTGTGCATATAAACTCTTAAAAAAAAATTAGAATAATTTTCTTCGCACAAATTGTTCAACTAACGATAAGCTAAGTACTAGTTGAGAACAATTAAAAAATAATTGACTACAAATAGATATTCCTATTTGTCTGAACAATTCACATCCTGGGTAGTAATATCTCAACACAGATAACGATTTAACGCACGAATAGGAAAAGGCATGGATGGCACAACATTGTTTGTCATATGGAAATCTGATCTAATGACAAGCTAAAGCGACATCTCTTCCAGGCTGTAGTCATATGCAGTATTGCTTGTATGGGCACTACCTGGACCTAACGAGGCGCCTCAAGAATAAGTTAGATGGGAGGCTGCAACAAGAATGCTGCGATCAGTTTTGAACAAGTCGTGGAAACCAGCATCCCAAAGGGGAGCAGCTGTATGGTCCCTCCTACTCACAGACATCCGTGTGAGACGGCTAGGCATGCAGGGCATGCTGGAGAAGCAATGACGAACTCATAAGTGATGTTCTCCTGTGAAGCAACACAATGGACATGCCAGTGGGGCACCCAGCAAGGACCTACATTTGACAGCTAGTTAAGATGCTGGATGCAGCGAGGAAGAATCCCTGGGTGATGAATGATAGGAAGGTTGGCGAGAGATTGTCATGGATATCGTGCTGCCCTGCACGACATGATGATGAGTCTGAACACGTTTGGTTTATCTATCTATTATTATCTATCTTCAATCAATCAATAATATATATACATATGTGTGTGTGTGTGTGTCTGTGTGTGTGTGTTTGTGTGTTTGTGTGTGTGTGTGTGCGGATGTAGATTATGTATAACATATATATATATGTGTGTGGTGTGTGTGTTTGTGTGTGTGCGTGTGTATATATAACATGTGCACTATGTATATATAAAATTAGAAATAACATATTGTTCCAAAAAAGATGATTTTATTTTGATGTTGATATGACGTTGAAACGTTTCTGTTTATGTTAAACTTTCCTCAGGAGCAACATATAGGAAAGAAAATAATTTTTTGTTCATTAGTGATGATGTTTTTTTAAATAACTTGGAAATGTGTATGGAGAAAAAGCCTCATAACGTTATATGGTATTAGTGGTGTAATGTTCGTCGTAAGAAATGAATATGACGACGAGTTCAATCCTGGACGAGTCTGTTTGTATTTCATTTAGAGCTAATCCGATGGGAAAGATATGCATCCCACTATTCTACCTCCAGCTATGGGTAAATAGCTGGGTAGACTGGACGCTTTGACATTGGTATGGCAAGCGGTCTAGAGAAGGAAAACTCTGATAAAAAATGACTTGTGGTGTAATGGTTATGTCGTAAGAAATGGACACAGTGAACCGAGTTCAAGTCTGGATGAGGTTGTTTTGTATTTTATATAACGCTAATATCCTTGGGAAAGGTATGAATCAACTATTCACTTACTACTAGGGTTTAAAATAGTAATTAACATGGTTAGGCAACAAGTCTAGGAGAATGAAACTCTGATTTCAAAGCTGTTAAATTCGCTTAAGAAAGTGTCACGTATGAAGTAAATAGCAGGTCAGACTGGGGCTCTTTAACTTTGGTATGGAAAGCACTGCTTGCAAACTTCGTTTAAGAAATTGACTTGTGTCGCATCTGCTCGTGTAGATGGGTTATAATATATTATATATATATATATAATATATATATATTATATATTATATATACGTTGTTTTATTGATTAATAGTATATTAATATAATATATATCATAAACAACGTATATATATATAATTTTATATATAGTATATATATTATAATATATATACATATATATATATTATAAATATATAATATATATATAATATGATTCATATCAATGTTCTTGTCGAGTAGTGCTTATCTTTTTAGCACCTGTCGTTAAATGTTTGCGAAGTTTAAGTTTATTTTGCTTCTAAGTAGGTTTTTTTGTGTCTAGATTCTATTGCTGTCATTTTTCTGCTGCGTCAGAGCTATGCACATTGTTTTTTGTGTGTGTTGCTAATAGTGTGCGGATTTGGGTAGTGATATTGTTGTTGGGGCTCAGCTCGCTGATTTTCAGACGCTGAGCCAGAGCTCTAATCTCAGCGGAACCCGCCTTGAGTGACGTTCGAAGGGCGACGGCGGCACGAATTCTGGGCTTCGTGTACGTCATAGAGATTCGGGTTGTGCCAGTGTCATAGATACATTTCGGTGGCTAATTTCATTAACTCATAAATAGACAACTAGCTAATGATGGGGAGAAGTAGTTACTTGATCCTGGCTGTTGACCGCTTTGGATTCATCCCGCCGTGTTTTACATCCAACAAGCTGCTATCATGGTTTCGGGGTGCACATGTTTTTATGGCATATACAATATCCTGTTTTGTATCTGTTGTCAAAGCAAAGCAAAAGCTTCGAGATTTTCTAAGTTTTAACTAAGTAATGTCTCAGCTACACTCCCATGCATTATTGAAATTTCGTTTATGCGTTTGGTTGTATTTTAAGGCAGGATCAATTATTTTATCTAGTCTTAGGCATTCCCCATACGTAATTATCTTTAATTTAGGCAGCGACAATATAAGCTTACCTACGTTTATTGTGGTGGAAGGTTTGAAATATTAACTCAAAAGCGAATAAATATTTTGTACGTGTGGAATTATATGATTTTTTAAAAAAGTAGTGCTATTGTTTCAACAATACGATGTAAGTGACTTTGCAATCGAAAACACTGTCGCTGTAGAGGTAATACACGAACTGAATATGCAGATGATAAAGCTTTGTTTCTCTTTCTCATTACAGTAATCATCAATGCTGTAGCTGAAGCTCTTCCCGACTTGCATCAATGTTCAGAAAACAAAAGTTATCAACATGTGTCAACCTCGATTCCTGAGCTCCTCATTAAGCACCAACGCTCTGAAAAATGTAAAGGAGTTTTACTTACTCTGGGATTGTCTTAACAACACAAACAATTCACAAGTGAAGGTCAACGGCGGATTGGTCTGGTTTCAGATCTTTTGGTTAGTTATATCACAGAGTGTTCATGAACAGAGACCTCATCATCAATACTAAGATATCTGTATATAAAACTGTATGCCTATCCATACTTTTATACGGGAGTGCGTCGTCGGTGATTTATCGCAGACACATGAAGAAACTGGAGACATCAACCTGTACCCCTGTCTAACTGATAGTGTTCGCATTGGCATTTTTCAACCCAAACTAGGCGAGAAAATTTGATAGACGATAAACTGACAATTACCGAGCGCCGTTGACTTCATGTTTTCACTACCCTAATATATATATTATAATATATATGTATATATATATATATTGTGTGTGTGTGTGTGGTGTGTGTGTCGTGTGTGTGTGTGTTGTTTATGTGTGTGTTTATTCGTGTGTTTGTTGTTTTGTGTTTATGTTCGTATATATTTATATATATTATATATTATAATATAATATGATTTTGAAAATGCTTTGATACATTTCGCTAGGAATGTGCAATGAAATGTCATGATTAAAAAGGGAATACATTTTAAATTGCTTTTTATTCCTTAATGACTATAAATTTGTGTTAATATAAAATAGCGAAACAATGACAAGAAATTGTTTTTATTGTTTATTTTTAACAACTGTTAAGATGTTTCTTATTATCAAATAAATCCGTGTACTTTGTTGCGTCTTTGTTGGTTTTTGCATCTGTTGTTGCGCTAAACAAACAGATATTATGAAACGAAAATGAAAACTGCGTAAAATTGAGCTAATCTTTGCTTGACGACATAGAAATGGCACATCATTAGGCTGATGTTCGGCTGTTTGAATAGCATATCATAATTAAGAGTTTTTATGACAGTCCTCACTTGACATTTATATATTTTGTATTATTGATTTTTCTCGGACGGTTGTCCTCATGTTTATTATTATACACACAATGTTTTCGGCCGATGCGCCTTATTTGTTGAACGCGGGAACGTTTGTCAATCGGAGCATTTCATTGCGAATCGAGAGCCTTCGGGAACTATTGACGATTCTATTTGAGAAGAGTTTTCACAAAATAATGGCCATTATTTAGATGAGATCAATGTGTTATCAATGCTTTGTTTTCACAACAGTGAAAATGAGTCAAAAGATTTCCCAGTTGAAATCATTATTTTACTTGATAAACAATATCGTTAGCTATTAACGGAATCAGAAACAATTCATTAGAGAACACTGAAAAAAGACCGGGAGGATGCAATCACCAGAAACGTTGTGTATATGTATTTACTATAAAGATGAGACAACCGCCCGAAAAGTCAAAATATACAAAAACACAGTATTGCAACAGACCGGAATAATTTACATTTGATTTTGGGAGTGGTTGAGTGAGATAAATATCTGGAGTCCCCAGGGGCTTCCCCCTCGGCAGCAGCAACCGGCCCTCGTTAAAAGGTGCAAGGCGAGTTAATTTCTTGTGCCCTAAGCGTAAAAAAGGGAATGCCTATGACAGTTTTTTGTATAGGCATCGATACTTGATTATGCGTGTCACAGTTAAATAAATTGTCGTTAAGTCAGCGCTGGTGGGAGGCAGGAAAATATTATATTTTTATTCAGATACTGGCTAAAATAACGTTAGCCTACACAAAAGCCTATTCATAAAACAACAGCGAAGAGCCGACTTATAGTTTTGTGGATGATTGTGATGGGCTTACCTATTATTTTTCTGTGTAGTAGTATTTCAAAAATCCGTTTCGGTGTCTTTAAAAATATTATTTGTATACCTTGACAATGTTTAATTATTATGAATCTTTTTTTTTCATTAATAAAAATAAAATGAATACCTTAATAATGATTTAATAAAATAGCATTAGGCTGTTTTCATGACCAGCTGGTCGATGAGGATCTTATTTGCTCTAGGAGTTCTGGCTGAGAGAGCAGCAGGTAAGT
>CM042137.1:33711565-33721565 GCA_023376005.1 Doryteuthis pealeii
GAGGAGAGAAGGTCATATAAGTAATTGATCTGAACAGTAGTAAACAAGTTCGAATAGTCTGCATTACGATTCATTAGTAAATGATATAAACAATAATTATAACATCTTCAGTATATTAAATAACACACTCACCCTTCTACAATTGGTGAGTTCCGTGCGTTGTGCTACTGTGCTGGACTGGGGCATCGTAGTAGGTGAGTCGAATCCACTCGCACCATTACTTCACTTAAAAACAATACTCTAAGGGAAAATACAAACACCCTTATCTCCATAACCTATTGAATTAGATTCACAACGAATGGTTAGTTTAGTTGGTAAAGAATCCGATCTAGAAATCGCATTATGCTGATTCAATACCGGTCCGCAAACTCAGGCATGATAGTCACAGCTTGGGTAATATTAATATGTCAAGTAAAAAGGAGAGCATAACGCAGGTGGCGCCCCTTATTAGAAAAACAACATCACCTGGGCTGGCGCTAGCGAAAAAGGATTACTACCCGCGTCCGCTGGACTGACAGTACACTCCGCCAACTTTACTTTTACTTACTGTTCTTCTACAAGGATAACTTTAGCATACATTACCCAATAAGTGATGTGCATAAACAAAGAATCCAAATTCAAACTTTACGATCTATATTTAAAGCCAATTTGCTTTAATTCTGCATCTTAACTACAATAGTAAAGGCCATATATACAAGTATAACAAAACAATTCATAAAAGACCGTGATGAATAGGAATATACATTCTCTTTTCATATATAAATTATAAATCTTATTTTATAATACTAACTCAGTAAGCTATAAAACAAAAAGATGAACTAATAACAATTAACTTAATTATGTGTGATCAAGAATGAATTAACCATTCAAGAAAATGAATAAAGCACACATATATTATGAGTATACATAAAGCTGTTTCTATAATTATGATATAAAAACTAAATAAAATAGAATTGCCGGCAACCTTATCTGGATGTATTGAACACTAGATATTTATTGTATATCGCTCCAGTTTATGTCATAACACGTCATGAGTTAAAAATGTTTAAAAGTTATATCATAACACTTTAATTGAAAAAAAACAAAAGAGTTAAAACATTCTCACTAGATGTATTGACTGTATTCTCTGATGTTGAATAAATAGATAATATCCGACTATATTGATAATGAACACATGAGAGTGAAAAACACTCAGGCATAAAATTATATATAGATATATAAGAATAGAGATAGATAGATACGATAAAAGGGAATGAAAACACACAATATTGTTAAAAATTAATAAATAAATAAATAAATAAATTGAAAACTAAAATAGGTATTTAAGACAGTTACTCTCCACGAAAACAATCTAAAACATTTACGCATATAAAAGAATATAAATAACACACAATCTGAAGCAGGGTAAAAAATAGATTGCTTAAATTGTAAAAAAAATTATTAGAGAGACTTCTAGAGTCTTTGACAAAACGCGTCCTCCTGAACATAGATATCATATTAAACGAGGTCTTCCTAAACACGCCCTAGCTAAACATACTTCTAGACACTACATACTTGTTTAAAGGTGCAAAATATTAATACATACACAATAAACACACGTAGAATTATGAATCTTGCATACATTTTACATATAGACTTCCTAAAAATTTAAATTTCACATTATCAGTCATACCCTCGACATTCATATTTTACATAAAAGTATTTTTTTAAATATAATAAGACATTTCTTTTCTGAAAAAAAATCCGTTACTAATCGACCATTGAACAGGTTAAACTCTTCCTTGTTTTGGAAAAGAGAATTTCTATTTTGATTGAATGATATTTCTTTTTCTTTCAAAAACTGTTAACACTGAAGAAATTACAATGTAGCGAAATGTACATTGTTAGCGAAACAGACGCGGATGAACAAAGAGAAGCGATCGCTATAGCTTACACGGTTTTGGAAAAACAATGCTCGGTTTGAATTTAATATTATTCTGTTCTTCTCTTGAGAGTTGGATTAAAAAACATTTACAATCTAAAACGGAACTAATTATTCAATTTAGCTCGATGATATTTATAAATCGAAATATTGTTCAATATTAGTAAATGACAATGATATAAAAACATATATTCATTTAACAATAATTGTGGTGTTTTATCCTTCATCTTTCATATACCGTCGGATTTCATTTCCTTACTCTTACTCTTATATAATTATATTATAATATATTATATATATAAACAAATTATATATAGTATAATAATTTATATTTATATATATAATAATTATATAATATCTAATATATACTATTATTATATTTATATACCATATAAATCTATATGTAATATATATATATAATTTATATAATGTAAATAATTATATTATATATATATATAATTTATATATAATATATAAATATATATTTATATTTTTTATATATATATATACGTAGGTAGGCTAAAACGTTCATTGATTACGTCATATATGCTGTTGATATTTTGTGAATAATGGATCCAAGCTGCAACACTGATGGAAAAGTGATGGAACGCAAGTGATACTATGAAAATAAAAAGGGATACTATGAAAAACTAAACCTCAATTGCCACATTCCACGAGAGTATCCTTGTCAGCCTATTATTTTTTCAGCCGACATTAATAATATATATATATATATATTATATATATGTGTGTGTGTGTGTGTGTGTGCATGTATGTGTGTGTGTAGTGTGTGTGTTTGCTTATATGTGACTGGTGCTATGTGTGTGCGTCTAGGTGTGCATATAAAAAATATATTCATCAGTTTAAATACATATGCCATAACCATATGACACACACACACATACACACATACATACCTACACACACACATACACACACACACACACACACACATATATATATATATATATATATATATATATATACTACAAATAACATGACCCGTTGGGTCACCCATTAAACTCTCGTTAGATAATTGGGAGGTAGGAATAGAACAGGGTCTGCTAAAATGTCATCTGCTATCCATTTTAAAATCGAATTAAAATTAATCAAATTTTTGTCTAAGTCTAGAAATTGTAACATAATGTGCATCAGTAAAAAAGGGGAAATAATATTGTTCATGTAATTTATTTTTAATACATTTTAAACTATTTTTTCATGTAACTTTGCTTAAATATATCTTAAACATGACTGTTAAAGATGACGTAAAATCCGTATTTAATTAAAGGAATTTACCCCCCCTCTCATTTGAAAAGGAATTACCTAACATCAAAGAAGTATCCAATTTTAATGAAATTTTCAGTGTTGATTTATCGATGAATGAATTTTATTCTATTTCAAAACTTTCTGATTTAATTAGGTATTTCTGCTATGGTTAATCAATATATGAAATTAACTTAAAATATGAAGCGTCCAATTTTAAGTTTAAAATTTCATATTTTTAGATTCTAAAAACATATTTTATTTAATAACTAATTTAGTTTATTATCGATATCTTATATTTTTGTAGAAAAACTCTATTGAGCCACCCTTTTAAACAGAACAAATTCGATGTATAATTCCTACTTTTATAAGATAATAGCCAATTAAATAATTATCGAAAAGAGTAAAAAAAATTCTCAAAAATTATTTTTAGTTTTATTTTAAATTCATTTTCCGATTTTCGGTACATATTTTCTATCATGATATCTCCCTTAAATTTTCTTTTTGTTCTTCTATTCACACCTTCGGTCTTAGTCTTTTGTTTATACTGTAATTAGTTTTAAAAGTATATAACCCCACCGATATTTTGCGCCCCAAAAATAAGGGGGAAGTCAAAGTTAAGTGACCTGATAAAAATCAGAAAGTTTTGAAATAAATAACTGATGCAATATAAAAGTCATTAATTGATAAATCAATACTGAAAATACTCTAAAAATATTTTTTTTAATAACTACTTTACTTTAGTATCAATCACCGATATATTTTTGGTCGAAAACTGTATTGAAAATTTAGTGCCTCCCACCTTTTAAACGGAAGAAATATTGATGTATATATATATATATTCCATTTATAAAATAATAGCCAATTAAATAATTATGGAAATGAGTAAAAAAAAATTTCAAAAAATTATGTTTTTAGTTGTTATTTTCATCGTATTTTCCAATTTTCGGTACTTATTTACTATCCGAGCAGATTCTTTAAAAATATTTATTTGCACCCAAAAAACAAGGGGGTTCAAAGTTAAGGACCTAGAAAAAATTAGAACATTGATATATCAACACTGAAAATTTCAATAAATCGGATATTTCCCTGATTTTTCGACGAATTGGATTGACCTAATTTAATTTGAAATGGATCAAGGAATGTCATTACATACGGGCTCTTCACTACTGGTGTGAATCAAGTGAGTTGTTAAATGTCTCTCATAATCTCTCTCCATTTACTCTCTAGATAAACTAACACATTAAACGAGGGTGTAATCAATAGAGACATACAGAGGAAAAGAATGATAGACAGAATATTATGACAGGGATTGGTCAGTTTTTGACTTAATTGCAAATTACGACTAATTAAAATGGATTCTTTTCCAAACATAATTCAATCCTAAAACTAAGGAATAATTTAGTATAACTTTCGTGTAATTAAACTAAACAGTAAAAAAAGCCTTTTGGGGATAAAAGCTGATTTGCTCAGCTTTATAATAATAATAATAATAATAATAATAATAATATGTGTTTGTGTGTGTTGTGCGTGTGTGTGTGTGTGTGTGTGTGTGGTGAGAGAGAGAGAGAGAGAGAGAGAAGAGAGAGAGAGAGAGAGAGAGAGAGAGAGAGAGTACGTGTGTGTGTGTGTGTGTGTGTGTGTGTGTGTTAAAACTTTAGAAATTTCACAAACTTATCTCACAACACCGAGTTTCACGATTGCAACTGGATCGTGTAAATTTACGACATAAAGAGATGAAATAATGAGGGCCATTCAATAAATTGGGGAAACCTTTTCGAGAAAAGCAATTTTTAATCTGGCAAAAGTTTTTTTTAAATTTGTTTAGGTTATTTAAAATGGCGGCATATCAAATAGAATGATCCAGGCTTGAACAGAGGTTCAATTTTTGGTGTCTGAGAAGTTCAATGCATGTGAAATTTACAGAATAATGAGCGATATGTACGGAGAAGCATATTGGTCGACAAATGAGCTAAACATGGGTTTGTCACTACGAGCCTGAGTAAAAAAAATCAGACCATGAAGTGGAAACACACTGAATGTCTGTTGAACAGCGGTCTATAAAGAAGGTAATCCTGACAGTATTCTGAGACGCGAAAGAACCCATCACTATTGATTTCCTTCAAGAGGGTGCAATTGTACTCCATATTGCCAATTCCTTGTGTAATATTCACCTTATTTATTGAAGGAATAGTATCCGGTAATACCCAGGAAAGGTGGGGATATTCGCAGTTCCCAAAGTGCGAGTGAAAATGCTATATCAAACCTTATTGCCCAGAGTGGATTTTCCATGGAAATCTTTGATAGGTTTTCATGACATAAATCCTTTTTCCATCCAGCTTTCTTTATGTAGAGTGAATTAGCCAGGGAAGTTTGAGCTCGAAGAAAATCGAACTTATTGAAAGAACTTAGGTATAAGAATAGAAAACCTACTTCCTCAGCGCTCAAGAACAAATAGAACAATGGAAAAAAGTTCCCTCTCACGGTGAAACGTCTTCTCTTTCCTCCGCGGTTCAATTATTGAGTTGTATTGGAATCCAATTAGCTAGTAATGTTCCTGAATATTAACTTAATATTTTGTAAAGTTTCGTCATATATATATATATATATATATATATATATATAAAATCTTTATGAACTCTTTAGTTTACCCTCGTATATATATAAGTATACCTCATATACATACGAAGGTGGGCTAAAGAGTTCATTTGATTTCGTCATATATGCTGTTGATTATTTTTTAGCTACTGGGATCCAAGCACTGCAATACCAATAGAAAGTAGTCTGTGGACAGTAAGGGGGACTATGTTGAAATAAAATAAGATAGACCAAGTGTTGTCAAACCGTAAAATCCAACCAACCAACCAACCAAACAATCATTATTATAGATGAAACACTTTCACTCTCCTTCATTTAAAAGACTAATTTCATTTATTTTATCTTGTGAACAATCAAAATCCCTCAAGGCCAGAATGTATCAAATTAAAACCTTTGTTCAGCCAATGTTTAAAGTTTCGTTTAATTGGAGTATAGTTAGATAAGATTTAGTTCTCAGTACACGTTTTCTCCTTGAAAAATCAGTCATGAAATCCAGAAATTTCTCTATCGATTTTTGCCCTAATTCTACTGGTCCTAATTTTTTTTAAAGAAAAGCTAAATATGGATTTTTTTCATCCTAGTGTCAAAATATGATTATCCTTCATTCTACAAGTGTTTGGTAGGTATTTGCCCAACCCCTCCGTACGAGCAGGATGTGACAGAAGGCCAAGTTTATGCTCACTTTAACAGGTTTGAATTCAGAGTTTTCCTTCTCCAAGACCGCTTGACATACTAAGGTTAAAGAACTTAGTCTTCCCTACTATTTACCCATAGCTGGAAGGAGAATAGTTGGATGTATACCTTTGCCAAGTGTATTAGTGCT
Source organism: Doryteuthis pealeii (assembly GCA_023376005.1). Classification (NCBI taxonomy): domain Eukaryota; kingdom Metazoa; phylum Mollusca; class Cephalopoda; order Myopsida; family Loliginidae; genus Doryteuthis; species Doryteuthis pealeii. Next base: position 33,718,171 of record CM042137.1, read on the forward strand.
ATATGAAATGCAACCAGTCTCGTCCAGAATTTGAATTCGGTTTGCTATATTCATTTTCTACAACGATAACCATTACACATCCGATACCTTGTGTTCCTTGTATGATGAATGTTTGATCGTGTGAACGTTCCTTTTATGTATGTATTATCAAGTTCATGCCTTATAGTTTTAATCAAAGTTTAAACCGGCAAGTGATTTGAGTTACACTTTTATCGGTGACATAAAACTTTAGCCAATACGATCGTCTAAAATGTTCGCTGCACCCAGAAAAAAATTGGTTGGTTGTTTTGTGGCATATCAAACATTTTCGCGTCATTGTCATTTTACTAAACAAATACTCAGGTTGCTTAATGTACCTGTTGTTACTTAATTGGTCACCCGATCAACTTTAAACAGGATCACTGAACCTTAACCTCTAGCGAGAAACGCTGCTTTTGGCACCATTCTACTGTAGTAGAAGAATTGTAAAGTATAATCTTTACATCGGGACCCATAGAATTTTCACGAAACGAAACAAAAATCAAGAGATGTTATTTAAGGCAGAAACGATGATTTGCAATTTCATTAGATATGAATCCTGCTGTTTTCTTTGCAATAAATAATACAAAAATAAAAGAGACAAAAACACGACTCGGAACAAAGCTGGCGCGCTAAAACATACTGTAAATTAGAGCAAGAAGCCTGGACGACATAAGATCAAAATTATCAAAATATATTCCGTAATTCTCAATTTCAATATTACAAATAAAACAAAATGTAACTTTTTTTAAAAATTCATTTTAATTTTACTTGAGAATTACCGAATATATTTTGGTAATTTCCGGCCCAACTTAAATATCTTCCGAATCGTGTTTTTGTCACTTTTTGTCGGCAAATTAATCTAGATATTTTAAACGTCCCCTACCCCGAGATTTTTTATCGGCAAATCAATGCAGATATCTTACATTCCCCCTTTTAAGAAAGAGAGAGAGAGAGAGAGAGAGAGAGAGAGAGAGGGGGGAGAAGAGAGGAGGGAGGGAGGGAGAGAGAGCATTAAATCAAGATTATTATATTTTTTACATATACTATTTTGCAAATAGCTGTCAAGTAAACATTTGTAACGTTGTAATAATTAAATCATCATACTGTAGCATATCCACAGGTCCTGCTAGTCTTGTTTAAAACACATGAAGTAAGATTGCGTGTGTGCACCCCCCACCCCCCCACACACACTCTGCTTATTGTTTGTTCCCTATCGTGCTTTCATGTAGTTTCCCTTTCGTAGTTTATGTTATAAGATATTGCCGTGAAAATGAATGTACTTACAATGAGTATCGCTAGAATGATTACAACGAGGATTTTCTGTTCTTGACCCGACATCAGCAAAATCATATGTAAGGGTTTGTTTTGTTTTTGTTTTGTTTTTTTTGTTTTTTGTTTTTGTTGTTTATGTTTTTTGTTTTTTGTTAACTTGGCAGGAAAATATTTTCTTTTTTTCTGTTGACTGAGAATTCTATTGCTTCAATTCCAATTCCATATGGGAATTTGCCAAAAAAAAACCCCTCTAACTTTAGCTTCTCTTACAGTCTTGGGTTACATATCTGTCAGGGTCAGTGCGTTCTACCCCCGAACACCACACCCAATTGGAAGAGCAGTTTTCGTATATTTTATATGAAGACTATTTAATGAAAATTGACAATAAGTAGGTTTGGGACCCCGTATCATAGATTCGAGGCTAGGGGTTGCGAACCATAAATTCAAGGGGACCATGAGACCCTGGTACTGGCCTTGGTATCAGTGTTCATAGATCTGTTGCATGAAAAAAAGCAAAAAATATTGCCGTTCATGATTTATTGTTGTATATCCAACATCTGGTATATAATCGAGAGAGGAAACTCGGGTGATAAAGACAGACAGATAGACATACATGGACTTGAGACATACTTGTTGCTTCATTCCTGCTTTACTTCTTCTGTTAACTTCTTGTCTGGCTGTCATATTGTCGTCTTCTAGTTGCTGTCCCCAACTAAGGGCTTCTTCTGGGCTAACTCTAGTCAGTGTAATTAATCAAATGAACTACAAGACTTTTATTTCTTGTCATGATTTTATTTAGCCTATTTTTATTCGCCGCGGGGGTAAGTTTCAACCTCAGCAGAGAGGAGCACGTTCTCTCTGCCTCAAAGTCCGCTTGAAACTGATTCTCTAACTAATCACGTGACGCGCGAGATTCTCGCCTCTGGGTTCAGGGTCACCAACAGTCCTGGTGATTTTCTACTGGCCCCTTAGAATTCTCGCTACAGGGTCTGTCAACAATTTATGCTACCACATAAATTGTAACATTATATCATGTACAATTTAAAAAATAAAAATAATTGGGTCTATATAAGATTTTTTGAGGTTCACACAAGCAAAATAGAAAGTTGGGGATCCACAATAGTATTTTAGTATTCAATATATTCATGACTTATTTTATAAGAGAACGTTCATTTTCGATTGAATTTAGTTTTTAAATTTTATGAGCATTAAATAAGTTATACATCTACAATACATAAATATTTTAACAATTCTTATATAGTTCCTAATAATATTCTATTGTGAAAATACAATCGAATGGCTATGGGGGTTCACCAGAGTAAAATAGGAATCAAAGTGGTCCATAGGTGAAAGGAAAGTTGGGAACTACTAGTCTAGACAGTAGAATTATGATATAGATTGATTTCACCTTGCTATTCAAATATGTTTTACTTTAAGAGTGAGATAGAATAATGGTATCACCGAAAATTATTACTAAATAAAAAAAAAACAAAAAAAACGGAGGTGAGTCAAAAATTATCCGCACTTTCGGCATAACATACCTTTATTATAATCACACTCCGTTAGCACTGTTATGGTCACCTGATCGAATTATGAGCCTGATCACACCATTTTGTTTGCTGCCTTTACAGTGTGAACATGGCGGCTCCAATAACAGCAGGCACCAAGAAAGTGACCCGATTTTTCTGGTCTGGAGGAGAGTCAGGGTTTGAAATTCATGGAAAGCTTTTAGCACAATACAAGGACACTGCTTATAAGTATGTATGAGTGGATAGAGAAGTTTAAAAGTGGCCGAACAAGTGTGATGCATGAAGAGGAAGCGGGATGCCCGTCGACTTCCACCACTGATGAGAACATTCAGCGAGCTCAAGAGATGATATAGCGAACTGGCGAGTTATCACCAATGAGGTAGCTTGTTCTTTGCTAATTAGCACCTCACGTGGTGTAATTGTTAACAAGCTAGATTAGCAGACAATTGTTAGTGAGTTCGATTCTCACTGGGTGCCCCATACTTCTGGCCTTGTGCCACACCTAAGCTAAGCTTAGTAAATAATTTGGGCACCTCATGGGGTCTAATTACTAGCAAACTAGATTAGCAGACC
>CM042137.1:33726565-33758300 GCA_023376005.1 Doryteuthis pealeii
GGTTATTTAATGTTAAAGCATTCCTCGAGGAAGAGAAGAACAGTGGTGTTACTATTTTACCCATAGCTGGCGTGAGGGTTTTCTTAGCTTTGCCAAGAGAATTAGTCTAAAAGTGAACGTGATGGCGTGACTGGAGTTCGAACTCGCTTACTATGATGTCACAATCTGGCTCATTTGCCACTAAGCCATTAGAACCACTCCTAGAAGCAGGTGAGATGCCCTACACCATCCATGTATATCAGAATATACTATATATATATACTATATATATACTATACTATATATATATACTATATATATACTATACTATATATATATACTATATATATACTATATATAATATATGGAAGCGCGTGGTGTAATGGTTAAAATCATGGGAAATGGACTCGTCGCCCCGAGTTCAAATCCTGGATGTGGTAATTGCATTTCACTTAGCGCTAATACCCTTGGGAAAGGTATGAATCCTACTCTCTCCCCAGCTATGGATAAATAGTAGGGCAGACTGGGCTCTTTATCCTTGGTTGGGCAACAGGTCTTGGAGAAGGAAAACTCTGAATTCAAACCTGTTGGAGTCCGCTTAAGAAATTGACCTTGTATCGCATCCTGCTCGTGCGGAGGGGTTGGTAAATATATATATAAGAATATACTGATTGACTATAGATTTATTATTCTACCTGTAATGAAAACTTCGAAAGCAACAAAACGATGCTTTGAAATATCATGAATATGAATTTAAAGCACTTGATAGAAGGGAAATTTTAATTATCGATATAAATATTATGTAAAAATATAATATCTATTAATAATGGAGATTCGCTTCCGGTTTTCGTCTGTAACAAAAATTACGCCACTGCTTACGTCACATTACCCAAAATCATCATAACAGAATAAATACACACACAATTTGAACATGCAACATTAGACAGTCCTCATTGTTTTTTAAAACAAGTTTTAATAAATACATGACTGGTATTATATATCTATATATAGTTTGTTTTATCTTAATACATATTTAAAGTTTACATTTCAAATTTTTTATTTTTCAATCCTTTAATGAATTTGATGATTTTACTTACTTAGGGTACAAACTCGCTGACATTGAATTTTTTAACTCCCACCACTCAGGCAATATGTTTTAAAAATATATTTTTACATCGCCACGAGGGTGTTTTTTATTTTGTACTAGTTAATTAATGTAAAATAGGAAGAAATAATTGTCTTAACAAAATACTCATAGGTTTTTAGATTAACATCATTTAATATTCAACTTAACATGATTTAAAATTCAACTTAACATGATTTAATATTTAACTTCACATTATTTAACATTCAACTCATATTTATTTAGCATTCTACTTAACATGAATTAAATTTCGACTCCATATAATTTAATATTCAACATAACATGATTTAACATTTAGCTTAATATTATATTCAACGTAACATTATTTAGCATTCTACTTAACATTTAACTTAACATTCAACTTAACATGAATTAAAATTCGACATTATATTATTTAATATTCAACTTAACATTATCTAACATTCAGCTAAGCATTGAACTTAATATGTTTTAAGATTCAACTTAACATTATATAACATTCACCTTAACATGGTTTAATATTCAATTTAGTATTATTTACTAAGCAGAAGATTTTCTATGAATATTAATCTGTTTAATTTTTAAAAAGCACTAGAAAGGAACTAGACCATAATTTCTGGAAGGTAACTAGCATAAGTAAAGTCGTCGAAGTGGCCCAAAGTCGGTATCAGCCAATCAGCCAGGGAGTCTATCCCCTTTTCACTAGCGCTAGACCAAGGAGATTATTTTAGTGTCTGAGGTGGGGCGCCACACCTACTATCAGCTTCTTACTTTACGGCACAGATTCCTGTGCTACTCATACGCTGAGTTGGCGAGGGCCGTTATCGAACTAGGAAGTTTGTAGTTTCTAGTTGAACGCTCTACCAACTGAGCTAAACCGTCCCCCGCGCGCGCGTGTGTGTACGTGTGCGTGTGTGTTTGTGTGTCTGTGTCAGTGTTTGTATCAGTATACGCGCGCGTGTGTATATGCATGCATATGAATGTACGTATTTTTTTCGTCATACAACGAGTAATAAATACCACGTGCAATAACTTGTTCTCATCAGCCGTTAAATATGTGTCATAGCACATTTTCGGTGGCTAAACGCAGGACTGCCACACCTAGCGCCACCAAGCAGCATTTTGGTCACCGGAGAGGGTATTAACAAATCTATAAAAAAAATAAATGGACGAAAAAATAAATAACATCGTTATTTATTTTTTTGCCTATTAATTTTAGTGTGTGTTTGTGTGTCTGTATCAGTGTCTGCATGCGCGAATGTATGTATATGCATACATATGTATGTACGTATACAAGGTATATTAGAAAAGTTCCAAGACTGTTGTCACAAAAAAATTTATTTAAAATCCAAACTACAAACTACAAATTATCCCCTTCAAAGTAATTCCCCTGGAGTCTAATGAACTTTCCAATTCTTCTCTGTCACGCTTGTATGCATTCCTAGAAGGATTCTTTCGGGGTTCTCTGTTGCTCTGTCGTCACGGCCTTTTTGATGTCGTGCACATCCTCAAAACGGGTTGCATTGATAACCCCCTTGAGATTGAGAAAGAGGGAAAAATCACATGTAGCCAGGTCGGGCGAATAGGGAGGTTGCTCCAGTACAGTGATGATCTTTTGGGCCTGGAACTCTCGGATACTCAGGGCAGTGTGGGAAGGTGTCTTGTCACGGTGAAGCACACGTGAGTTGTCTTGCCACATCTCTTGCCTCTTCTCATGCACTGAACGAAGCAAACGCCGCAGTATCTCTTTGTAGATATGCTGGTTGGTCATCTGACCCAGTGGCAAGAACTCACAGTGGACAATGCCCCTCACATCGAAGAATGCGATCAACCTGGAACTTTTCTAACATACCTCGAATGTATATACATTGAAAAGGGTGCATTTTACTCATTTGAATTTAATTGCAAAGAATAAACTCGTTCATAACGATACTACAGCATATGCATGTGTTTATGCGAATATATGTGCATACGTATGTAGTTGCATATTTTATATACTAATATATTGTTTTTTGTTGTTGTTTTTTTTGTTTTTTTAGTCAAAACAATTGCACTTTTGTACTTTTTGTACTTTAACTCTTAGGCTCTTTGCTTGTTGCGTGATAATTACAACGAGGTCCTGTGAAATTATCGGGCAATGACCGCGCGATTAAAGTTTTTTGAACTCTTTGCCTACTAAATTTCCCCCACAAATTTTCTTGATATTATTTACTTTTATTATGGGATATTTCATAGTTAACTATCAAGAACTCATTCTATTCACATATAGTCCTGGCAGGGGTATTCACGTAGGGATTTTTCAGTGTAAACAAGTGACGCGTGTGAGAGCTGCTGCAAGCGGTTTACGTTAGGATAGCAGTGATGGGAGCTACTATATGCGGTTTAAAGCAGGCAAAGAGTTTATATCAGTGGCGGGACCAGGGGGGGGGGGCTTTCTGTACACTTATAGAGGCGACATTTTGAAGGTGTGTTCATTCATTTTTATGTTATGGAGTTTCAAAAGAGAAATGTAATGTTTTATCTTTTGATTTAATTTTTTTTATTCATTCCTCTTTGTTTAGAATATCACAAACACGTGACATGCCTCACTGTCGGCGCCTTTAGTCTTTATGACGCTCAGGTACCATAACCGACCCTGCTGAGATTATAAAACCACATTCAGAGACATTCCCACTCATCATAATTTGTGCAACCACTGTATGTTTACCCCCCCCCCGCCCCTCATGTGTTTGTATTTAGATAATCAACCTGAATAAATTTGTAATTGTTTTTAGATTATTCATTAATAAATAGATAAATGTTCGAAGATGTTATTTGTTGTTGTTTTTCAATTATTTCAAAATCATTCCTGAACATGTTGAAATTTTAATGACATTTAAGGTACTTTGTTAATTAATAAATCAATTTTATGACGAATAAGTTCTTTGAAAATATTTTCATCACTTAAAAGAACGGGTTTCAATGTTTGACCATTTGGATAAAAAAAATTACTCTCGCTAATTTTTACATTTCGAAAGATGAAAAAACGAGAAAATCACACACACACACACATATATATATAAATACACCCTCTGAAAATTTTGGTTTATATATATATATATATATATATATATATATATATATATATTATCAAACTTGTTGGTAAACCGTGCGGTAAGAAAAAACCCGGCAAAAAGTTTGACTGTAAAAATATACTACCAAACATCACCTGGGGAGAAAAAATTTTTTTTGTAAAAAAGAAATGACCAAGATACTCATACCAACCGAAAATATCTATATTTATACTATAATACTTGGCCAAAAGAAAAAAACAATTTATATGTATATATATATATATATATATATATATATATATATATGAGAAATATATATAGATATAAAAACCGCTAGTATATTCTAAAGTTAACAAGTAAAGAGTGCTCAATACCTAAATAGAGCAAATAATAAAGATAAACCAAATAAAAGTTTCGCTTAGTGCTCTTCAGGGCTAAGATCTGACTCTTTTCTTCAGGGCCAAGAGTCAGATCAGCCCTGAAGAGCACGAACTTTTAGTAGTATATCTGACCATTAGGTTTATCTTTATATATATATATATATATATATATATATATATAATATTATATATAATATATAATATATATGTGTGTGTGTGTGTGTGTGTGTGTGTGTGTGTGTGTGTTTGTTAAACTCTACGGACAATTCTTGTCGGACGAGTTTTTATTTGATTCGTTCTAACCGTCTGTCCATCTTTTTAATATCCGGGTGGAATTGGTGTAGCAATCCACCAAAGGTTTTTTCACGAGCGCTTTCTGCACGACTTTGTGCCATCATCAGGTATGGAAACTGGTGAGATGTTTCCGCTGTCTCATGTTTAAAACAAGCAATATCAAAATTCTACCTCAAAACGTTTTAACCTAAACTTTTTAACGTTGATTAACTGCATCTACAAAGAAATATCTTTTGGAATACTTTTTTTTTCTTACTTACGTACCTTTGTCGGCGGGGATTAATTTCCGTTCACAGATAATGCTTTGACACTTTTTAGACTACCTTCCATACCCGGCACTCTGGCTGGGGATCTGTGCTTCGCCTCTGGACCAGTGAAGTACAGTTTAGCGTCGATCAAGGGGACCATCCCCTGGACGACGCAATTTTTATCGCCCACGTAAAAATTTGTGTCCCCTCATAAGTGGGATAGCACAAATACCCTTACGTCCTACAACTGCCCGATTAATTCGATATATATATATATATTATAAATTTACAATGTCAACACCCTGAAAAAGTTATTTCAAAATTTTAATTTTGTTTTTAAAAACTTACAAAAGAATTCTTACACCGTATTTTTTTCTAGCGGAGTTTTAAAAATAACGTTTTTTTCTTTGTATTGATGATGCAATTTACTTTCATTTTATTCACTTAAAATTTTTACAGTGAATTTTGAAAGCATTTGAACCCTTCTAAAATGAAATATATGTAATTAAATAAAAATTTATTCAATCTATCTAAAAATGTTAGATGAAAACTTTCCAATAAAAATAGCATATTTTCCGAGATTTCAATACATTTACATAGAACTATCTTAATACATCACTAATGATATTTCATTTAGATTTATGGCAGACTAATGTCTCTTGAAGAAAAGTCGGCTCCTTCTTTGAAGTCTTAAGATTTTAAGATTATATTATGAAGAAATGAAATTGGTTTTGTTTTACAGTTGCGCATAATCGGGAGTCTTCACGGAACTCTGAACCCAACCTGTTATTCAATCCACGGGGGTATACTGTTCTCAATTCGCTAACCATGACTGGGTACAAGTGTTAAGCTGTGTTAATTATTATTCTATGTTAATATTGCCCTTGACCAGGAGCCTAGAGATAACTGTCACATAGAATTATCTTAACTCAACGCCTATATCCACTATGCCATGTGTCCTTGTTGTACAGATAACATTAAAGATGAGGACAATAGTCTGAATAATCCAAATAGTACATATTTTTATTTGATCATAATTTATATCGTATTGTCCATGTAATTAAAAAATATTATGCTTTATTCATAGTTTGATTAATTAAAATTCCCGATAATGTTTTTGATGTGTCTCACGTGACACCGATTGAGTTTAATTGCAAAGTTATTGAATCAAAATAATTATTATAGTTGATTTTGATTGTAAATGATAGGGCACGTGGGTTTTAATTTAGTTTTTATTGTTTTATTGCCATTACTTGAAAGGAGTAAATGAAAACGGTGGTAATTGTGTTGGATCTTAATTCACAGAGCCGTCAGCCCGCGAGCCGTTCGTGGACACATCACGTTAAGATACACCGTTGCGCAGAATTTTTTTTATCTTCCATTCCGTTTTCTTCTACAAAATCTATCTTTTACTTCGGCACCATATGTAACACAACACCGTAGTCTTCTCTCACAGATTAACTAATTTCCCCACACACTCTGTTTTTTTAATAATTCTTTTAAAGAATATGGCTCGATGGTGTTTGCTGAAACAGCAAAGGTATAAGCATCGGGTCATAAGGAAGAAGAGCTGTTATATATATATATATATATATAAATATATATATATATATATATATATATATGGGATGTTTTGTGCCCCTGAGTTTCATGCTTTAGTACATGCCGGCACACTGAAAGCTTGCACATATTTCCATGATACCCCCATACCACCAACCCCATACCACCAACCCCATGGCCCCTATCAAATTACTACACACACAGTACAAACTCATTAATCACCAACCAACCAATCAACATCCGGCATCTCCTCATAAAAAAGAGCAGCCAGCAGCCAGCAAGTCACTACTGTCCTCTGAGTCTTGAAGAAGGGAGATCATTACAATCCCGAAAATTCACAACTACTACTACATAAAAGAAACTAAAAAAAAAAAAAAAAAAAAAAATAACCGAGTTTTCTGATATTTATTCACAGATGAATATATTATGATTACTACATTATTATAATATAGCACATTAATGCTTCACACTAATGCCCAAACCTGATTTGTGTACTTCCAAAAAACGGATACAGATACAAAAATATATCTCAAATATATATACTTACTAAAATCATACGGAGACTCCCAAATAACACCATATATATATATATATATATATATATATATAACCATTTCTGTCATTAAAAAAAACATTTCGTTTACCTGATGAATGCTTTTAGCAGGAAACCATTGGTAGTAATATCGTTCACAAATAAATGAATAAAAGCTAAAACTTTTATTTGTCACTTTCTTCAACTATATATATATATATATATATATATATATATATATATATATATATAATACTAAAGAGTCAGATGCTAACAACTAAAGTTTCGCTTATTAGCTCACCAGAGAAAGATTCTGGCCGAAAATACAAAAATTCCTTTATATTTTGGGAATGCACGTGAAAGAAAATATATTGTATCGAATTCAAAAAGCCAACCATTCTGCGATGATACTAGACAGTACTCCAGATATTTATCATACTGATCAGATGAGGTTCATTTGTCGATATGTTGTTGTTAAATACAAAGTAGTGGGATCATTTCTTGGTTTCATCACGGAGCAAGAGAAGACAGCTTATGATATTAAGAAGTCGATTTTGGATCGACAGAAGAAAGAGAAACTTGATTTCAAAAATTGAAGAGTGATTGTTAATTTTCTATCAACTACTCCTCAACAGAGAATTCATTATTGTAAATGGTGTGTTCAAGGGAAGTGACTCAGTATTTATCTCTTAAGTTATCTCTCTTGGTTCGAGGCATTGCAGACAACAATAAGTTGACATGTATATGTATTTACCCAACCCCTCCGAGCAATCAGGGTACGCTACAAGGTAAATTCTAAGAGGTTTTCTAAATAGATTCTAAACTTCTATCTTCAGTGGATCAAGAGACCACTGTCACTTCTTGTCATATAGTACCTAAATAATGACAATGGACTTGTCTGGTTTTCCTATAAATAATGTCTGACGAAACCTTGGAAGAGAGAAACAATATATCACGGGACTTGTTAATTCAACCTAGCAATTGCTAATTACTCTGATCCCCTTGTATCTTTGCTTAGTAAACCTTTTCCCCTATCCTTAATACTCGTTGTGTTTCTTCCTATAATAATAACATTATAATAACATTAAAGAAACTTATCTCAACATGCATTACCCATCAAAAATGAAAGGAATTAATTTATTTTGTCGACCCCCCCCCAACAAAATGTGTAAAGTTCATAAAATCCTCTTATCTAATGTATATTTACCCAATCCCTTCGTCCGAATAAGATGTGACACATGGTCAATTTCTTAATAGGAGTTTAGCAGATTTGAATTCGGAGTTTTTCTTCTCCTCGATCGGTTGCCATATCAAGGTGAAAAGAGCCCGGTATGGCCTACTACTTACTCATATCTGGAGGGGGAATAGTTGGATGCACACCATTCCCAATGATATTAGCGCTATGCGAAATGAAAGCATCCTCATCCAGGATTTGAACCTCACGTATCTGAACCTCGCTCAGATTTTAGCTCACAACATAAAGCAAAAATTCAACCGAGTCACAGCTCATAACTCGGAAAACTCGTAAATCAAGGTATCACCGTGATATTTTTCTTTGGCGTAATAAATTTAGAAACTTAAATTTTTTTTAGTGACTTTATTAACATAAGCGTATCTGAAGCTCGCTCGTACCTCCCATTTTAGCTCTCAACACAAAGCAAAAAAATCGACCCAGTGACTCAGAAAACTAGTAAGTTTGGGCTCTCGTAAATCGCGCGAGTATGTATCTTTTCTTTTTTTTTATTCCTTTCTTTCAGTGTCAGTCTGCAAGCTTTTATGTAGATATGTGACTCTTTCGCCATTAAAATTTTCCTTTCCATTTTCAAATCCATTCTTTCTGTTCTCTTTGTCTCTAACACAAATTTTCTTCTTTTATTTGGAGGTCAGCCATTTTTATGTTTTACTCATTGTATATCTATTCAAAAGGCAACAAAAAGCTGATACCGTTTTTCTTTCTTTCTTTCTTTCTTTTCGTTAGTTTCTTTCTCATAAAAGTCGTTTCTCTCTGCTTGCTTTTTCACTTTCCTTTTTACTTCCTTAATAACTTTATACAACGCCTGCTGTTTCAACAGTAGAATTGCATTCAACAAAGCCTTCACCAGATAATGACACCATGTTGAGACATGGTTTCGGGGCCTAAGCATCATTACCACTAACCTAGAGCGCCTCACTGGTATATCACGATTCCACCAGACTTTGAAAGTTTGTTATCACACTGTGGGATTATCATACCCACGTTGATGCGGTTAGAGCCTTATCCTGGATGTTTTTGATGTATTTCCTCTTGTCTGATGGAGAAAGTCCAAATTTAGTTTTTTTCTCTTATTTCTCTTCTTTCGCGTTTCATTCGTACGATATATTTCACCGCTACTGCTTTTCCTTCATTCCTTTCTCCTTCGTATTTTCTTCTTTTTCCTCTCCCACGGGAACTGCGTTGGCTGTCTTTGCCGATTGGCTTATCAATTTCTTATGAGTCAAATAAAGTTAGATTTTAATTCACTGGGCCGTCAGTCCGCGAGCCGTTCGGGACACTTCACGTTAAGTTTCACTGTTGCGCAGATTTGTCTGTTCCATTTTGTTTGCTTCAAGAGAGTCTATCTTTTTTTCTTCGGTACCATTTTAACACCACTCCAACAGATTAACTAATTTCCCACTCGCTCTGTCTTTAAAAATTTAAAAAAAAAGATGTCTCAATGGTGCTTGCTTAAACAGTAAATGTATGAGTATAGGGTCATGAGAAAGAAGATTTAGGGCCGGGTTAGCTCAGTCGGTAGAGCGTTCGGCTAGAAACCACTAGGTTCCTAGTTCGATACCGGTCCTCGCCAACTCAGCGTATGAGTAGCCCAGGGATCTGTGCGGTAAAATAAGGAGCTGATGGTAGGTGTGGCGCTCCACCTCAGATACTAAAACAATCTCCTTGGTCTAGCGCTATTGAAAAGGGGATAGACTCTCTCGCTGACTGGCTGATACCGACTTTAGGCCGCCCCGTCGACTTTTTACACACACATATATATATATAAACACGGTTTGTTTTGAATGGCTTTTTGCCGATAATTTTTGGGAGAATAAGTGCTTAATTGGAGTCGTACCTAATTTTGAAAATTAATTAATTAATAATGAATTAGGCGGGAATACCTATTAAATGTATGGCTAAACAAATCGAGAAAAATCAATCTCTGTATGTACATTTCGGCCTATTAGGCCTCATCAGCAGAGCTATAGATCGGAAGACCGCCCTGTGCGTGATTTGAAACCGGACTGCCAAGCTGACAGGCCGATCCCATAACCTCTACACTAAACGGACTTCTTAGATTTTATGATTTGTTTAGAGTAGGTTAATATTCCACTTCTAGTGACTTTTATTACACGACGATATGATAAGTTGTAAACACGGTTTGTTTTGAATGGCTTTTTTGCCGATAATTTTTGGGAGAATAAGTGCTTAATTGGAGTCGTACCTAATTTTGAAAATTAATTAATTAATAATGAATTAGGCGGGAATACCTATTAAATGTATGGCTAAACAAATCGAGAAAAATCAATCTCTGTATGTACATTTCGGCCTATTAGGCCTCATCAGCAGAGCTATAGATCGGAAGACCGCCCTGTGCGTGATTTGAAACCGGACTGCCAAGCTGACAGGCCGATCCCATATATATATATATATATATATATATATATATATTATATATATATGTGTGAAATAAAATGGAAATTAATCCGACAGTGTGAATATGATATATTGAAAAAACAAAGGATGTTTACAAATGCATGGGCTCATCAGGAGAGAATGTGCATATATATATATATATATATATATATATATATATATATGGGACTTTTGTGCCCCTGGGTTTCAGACTTCAGAATGTTCGTCTGTTAAACGAATGCACGAAAGCATGAAACCCAGTGTCACAAAAGTTCCAATGTAATATATATATATATATATATATATATATATATATATATATATATATAGTAATAATATTTCTGTAGTCTGTTTCTTCATTTCTTCTAACTGACCTTTCTTAGTTCTGGTCTGGCTCTGTGTCTTTAAATGATGGTCTGACTTTAAGAGGCTGCTTCGCTATTAGTTCGCAAGAGACAACCGAGACTTATATTATATGTCATCACATTTTTATTCAGAGCCAGACTTTTACAACCGCGGCGGAGTCGAAACCGGTGCATGCTTACATCAGAGTCATCTCCGGTCTAACTGACTGACCAAGCTCTGGACCTTGTTTCCAGGCCAGTCTGTGTGTAACATGAAAGAAGTTTACTTAAAGGTTATTACCTATCAATCATCTACCCCTACGGATTCTTCATTTCAACGACTTTTAGGAAGACCGCTTTGTGTGTGATTTGAACCCTGCGGTCTTCCTGTCTATAACTCTGCTGATGAGGCCTAATAGGCTGAAATGTACATACAGAGATTGATTTTTCTCGATTTGTTTAGCCTTACATTTGAATAGGTATTCCCACCTAATTCATTAATCATTAATTAATTAATTTTCAAAAATTAGGTACGACTTCAATTAAACACATATTCTCCCAAAAATTGTCGGCTAAAAAGCCATATCGAAACACATCGTCTGTTTGTTTACTTTATATATATATATATATATATATATATATATATATATATATAATATATATATAAGGACCTAGATTGGAACCCCCTTTTCTGTTTTTACACTACTTATTTGCACTGGAAAAGAGTCAACGAAGTCACCCATTACTTTCTCTTCCGGGTCGCCCACGCCTTCGTTAGCTTTTTTTTTTAAGAAAAAAAAATAACAACATAAAACCTACACCAAAAGGAATGATTTCGTATCTTTTGAGCTTGAAAAATATATTTATGGGGCGTAAAGTGTCTATATCGACATTTATAAGTCATGAAAATGAATGAAGAAACAGTAGTTTTTTCTTAACTTCTCGTTAGCGCCGGTTGTCGACTTCTTACAATTTTATTACCCATCCACTTGAACTGACCAACAATATAAACAAAAACACAGAACATCTGTTTTTACTGTGTGAGTGTCCAGATAGAATCTAAGTTTCTATTCCCACCCCCGCTGGTACAGGAAACCGTAGTATCACAAGAAAAACTGAGAGCAATTGGAACCTCCTTGATTAGAATGCCCATACAATCTACGGAGAAACTGTTTAAACTTCTTTCTGTTTGCCACAATTACACTACCTAATCCCCTATTAGGTCATATATAGTTATTTACTAAGCTTTGATTAGATGTGGCACAAGGGCGAATATAAGGGGCACCCAGTGAGGCACGAACTCACTAGTCACTTGCTAACCATTATACTACATGTTGTCCTGATCATTCTATTCCTGTATGTGAGGTGAGGATAAAACTATTCAATGTGCTGCTATAGCTAATCTTGTGGAACTTCTGTATTTATGTGCGAGGTTAAACCCAAAAATAAGGTGTCCAAAGCCCTGGAGATGCAGGGAAACTGTTCGTGCGGCTACTGGCAACTCATACCTGAACAACAAACACGTTGTGTTTGTTGTTCATGTACCTGTGCCTATGCACGCCTCACTGCCACAATCAGTCCTCGCTTTGGCAATCGTTTATGATGGAGCTACCGGTGACGCTACCGCCAATGTGAAGTTCACGCACTGATTCGGTTTTTGAGCATTAAACTAATTGTAATTCATCGCCAATTAACAGAATTATATGGCGAGTCGTACATGGATGTCGTAAGTGGTGTAGCGTGTTTGCAAAGACGACGAGGTTTAACGCTTTCTCAACAACTTGGCGGTGAGTTGCTACGACATGGGCACACAAAAACACCACAGCACCTACAAGAATGCATCAACCGAAATGCCAATTATATAGAAAAATAGATACGCATTAAAAGTTTAAAATGATGCAAAGATCATCTATGCATATACAAAGGGCAGTTTGTATGTATATATGTCCGGAAGAAACTTTGAAAATAAATCAATTAATGAAAAGGTAAATATATATACACATTCACTATCACCAGATTTTGTTTTTTGAACAAAAATAATGAAGATTTGATTTATATTCGTAAAGATGATTAAAAAATAAAATTCAAATGACTGTATGGATTTTTTTTCATTTAGCATTTTAAATGTGAGACATTAATTTTTCATATCAGGGTATCTGGATCAACGCAAGGTCTTTTTTTTTTTTACATATGAATTTTAATGGGGCATCCTGCGTGGATCCAACTCTCAATTCAACAATAATGGATCTGCGAGACTACCTCTTTTACCCCATCTACCCAGACGACGCTGCGTAGCCGTTTCTACTTGACAATAAACAATAGATGTTTCTGTGATTTTTTAATTATTTTGGAGAATTTCCTTTGAGATAACCCTCGTATTTATCAAGTAAAGAAATCGTCTGTGCAAAAAAAAAAAAAATTAAAAATACAAAAACAAAAAACAAAAAAAACTATGACCTCGAAATTGCGCTGAGCGTCAATGTTAGTGGGCATTTATGGTATTTCCACGTACACTTAAACATTGTTCTTATTAGGTTTTATGATCGCATTTCCTTGTGACACGAGGATTCTCATTTTTGTTCTATACATT
Organism: Doryteuthis pealeii; assembly: GCA_023376005.1. Taxonomy (NCBI): domain Eukaryota; kingdom Metazoa; phylum Mollusca; class Cephalopoda; order Myopsida; family Loliginidae; genus Doryteuthis; species Doryteuthis pealeii. Next base: position 33,740,318 of record CM042137.1, read on the forward strand.
CGTGTTCCTGTGTTTACGCGTAGGCCCATTCAACAATTTTAAGTGTTCAATGGAAGAAGGTTCACACCCATATACCGGTTTGTTTAATGCATTCGTATGGAGAAAAAAAATTACGCAGTTATTGACACGGACCCGTCAAAAAAAGAGACAGGATTTCCTTTTGTGTTATTCAACAGAAAGTTGAACATGCACTGGATATATAACCGAACAGAAGTAATGCTGACCTATCCTGTACATTTGACGGTTCCCTCTTTTATTCAGTGACAGTAACCATCAATGAATAACAATTCTGCTATTTTGACATATATCGTTGTGAACTGAATGTCGTTTAGACGAAAGAAAAGATTATCATAACAAGAGCGCAGCAACCCGGGGGCCCTGTTCCCCAATTTATTACCAATTGTAATATATTTACAGGCTCATTGCTGTTTAACTTTGGTTTTCTAGCAGGAACCGGTTCTTTCACCGTAATTTTGTTTATCACGGCTTGAGTAAAACATTATCATATTTTTATTCATTTATTTAGAAAACTTAGAATTATACAAATTTAAAAGGGATTTATTAAATTTACATGCAAATTAATATACATCAACCAAATTAAAAAAAAAAATAGATTATGAAAATTATATCATTTCATTTAAAGAAATTATAATGAAGCAAATTCGGGTTAGGTTTAGGGTTAGTTTGATTACATACCAAATCAATTTCATTACATATAGATCGCATACTTTCAGTACCGACAATTAGTTGTTTCAGTATAGATCATAAGTTTTTTCAATACAGATTGTAGTTGAAATAAGAACAAAATAAAATAAAAAAGAAGGAAAATTCACTTACTTCGTGGCCGAGGGAAAAAAGGCGCCCGAGAGTGACTCATTATATAGAGTGTAGACCAGAAATGGGAAGCATTGTGGAAATAGGGTGGATGATGATAAAAACAAATGTCAGAGAGAAGATTTTCGGTTTCGTTAAGGCGGACTCGTGTGCGCATTACGGAATTGAAAGAAAGTGACGTTGGACGGAGGGTGTAGACTTGTGAGGAACGTAGTTGAGTTTGACAAACTAAGTCAATTGAATTACACAGAACATTGCTTTCATTCAGTACAGGCCATTCCTTTTTTTTTTTCAATTCAGATCACTGGTTTCTTTCATTACGAACGATTGGTTTATTTCAGTCAAAACAATACCAAAGTAGCGCCAATAAAAGCACTTCTCTGTAAAGATAAAAAAAGATTTACAAGGTCGGTGTTTATACTATAAACACCGATCTTGTCAATCTCTTTTATCTTTACAGAGATATGCATTGCTCTGTATATAATCTAATAAGATTATTATACATTGAGCTCTCTGTAGTGATTTATAGATTCACTGTATTTGTACATATTGGATCATAGAATAACTCGTGTTCTTTTATCTTCCGACTGTTATCATCTTGCAACACAATCTGGTTAAAAATCAAATCATCCAAGATGAAATTCCAAAATGTAAATCCTGGTGTTGCTTATCTGCCGAATTCTTATTTCTTATGAGTGTCGTCGCCTTAGCTAAATAATGGACCATTTCGTTTTTACTAGAAAGAAAGAGAAGAAAAAGCATATACTACACAGAAAAAATATAAGAAAGAAAATAGGGGAAAGATAGAGAGAGGGGTGAGCGCACGAAAGCAATAACTCTAATCTGTTTCAATCGAACATAATGAAAAGAAGGAAAGAAAGAAAGAGTGAGAGACAATTAAATCAAGATTATTATACTTTTTCCATATTGAATTATTTCGCAATAGCTCTTGGGTAAACATATCAAACGTTGTAATAATTAAATTATCATACTATGATATATCCACAGGTCCTACTAGTACGTAATAATTTGCACACAGTTGTATGGTTTCAAGTATTCCTATCTATATTAATAAATCATACAGAACTATCAGTTACCCGCGATGCCCGGGATTTAGAAAGTTAAAAATAAATCTCTTATCTATATTTATATATTGATGTTATCGACAAGATCGGATCTTGTCGATAACAATGATTGCTTCAATCTGGCCCTGTCGGCTGGGGCGTTAGAATGCACCGACTGCACCTCTGTAGAGGGGTAAGTCTCCCCCAATGGGGCCACCTGTTGGCCGTGGGTGGCAACCCGTGATGCTTAAGGATGGAGCCCAGGTAGATGAGCAGTTAATGACTTGCAATACTCCACTTTGGCCCTATCTTAGGCTAGACGGGCGGTCGGAGAGGCCCCCTCCGATCAATCGGCTGGTCACGTCAAGCCCTAGCACCTATATGATTTTCCCAACCCTATTGCCCTTATGGCAAGCCCCAACCCTTTTTATCATATGGGTGCTAGAAGGCGGTGGCTGAGGGTCTACATGTCCTGGGAATGACGTTAAACTCTATCTGATGGTGAGGTTCCCGTTTTGGAGGTTTGAGGAATGTGGAGCACCCCATTCATCATCATTGCTCCCTGGTCCACTCTGACCCGGAGTGGTAGTACCTGTTAGGGTCCCATCTATGGGTTAAATAGAAAAATGAATTTATAAAAAAATTGTATTATCCATTAAGAATTGATTTATTTCAAAACTTTATCGGCATTAAATGACCCACTGAGGTTGATATGCCGTAAAACAAAACAAACAAACAAACCAAATCAACCTGTAATTTTTAAATAATATGAACAGTGTAATTTTAATTTCCGGACTTCTCATTCTTTTTCCTTATAGGATAGTGCTTATTTAAATAATTGAAAAATATCATTATATTGCATAACAGAAAAAGTAAAGACGTGGTTAAGTTGCTTGGCGTATACGTATAAATTATCTTGATACGAATATAAGATAATCAAATATAAATTTCTAAAAGAATATATTTAAAACGTATAAATTTTGAATTCTTGAGTAACATGAAAAAGAAATTTCTCGAAACATTAATATTTTTTTATTGAATAAACAGAATAGTTTAATTTTTTAATGAAAAATGACATGTTGAAAAGAAAGGAATATATATATATATATATATATATATATATATATTATTATATATATATATATATATATAGAGAGAGAGAGAGAGAGAGAGAGAGAGAGAGAGATGTGAGGTATCCAAACTTGGTAGTAAGGGATGATTCTATATGTGATTTCTAAGACAATAAGTATTATTATTGTATGATCCAGTATGTACAAATACAGTGAATCTTTAAATCCCTACAGAGAGCTCAATGTATAATAATCTTATTAGATTGTATACAGAGCAATATTTATCTTTGAAAGGAAGGAAAAACTCAACACCGTTATTCCATGATAAATTTATTTCGACCAAAATTGGGGCCTTTATAAAGGCCCCAATTTTGGTCGAAATAAATTTATTATGAAATAACGGTGTTGAGTTTTTCCTTCCTTTCAAATATATATATATATATATATATTATTCATTTATAAATTTTTACTTGAAGGCACTTACAACTATCGCATAAAATTCGATACTTTTTCTTATAGTTGTAATAAAGGATCGCTCGGTGTGTAGATATCGTACAGACTGTTTCGACTTTATCAAGTCTCATCAGCGATATATACTAACAATTTCCCTCCGACAGAAATCGAAACCGGGACCTCAGCAAAACACTATATCGCCTCGCCACAGTACACAGCTAACATCCCAGCGAAATTAAGCTTGTCAAATGATACTACACGCCTCTACCATAATAGGTAGGAATAATAACAACAATCAGACTGCATGCCCTTCGGCGAAGTGAATAAGATTTTTGTGTTTGTTTATTTAGAAACGTTGCTGAAAAGTATATATAATTTTACTTGAAGGCACTTACAACGCATATCGCATAAAATTTATATATATATATATATATATATATATATATATATATATATATATATATATTCTTTTTCAGAATTAGTTTTTGTTATTATTCTGATCGTTTATTTGAGTGGTTGCTTGCTTGGTTGGTTGAATTTTTTTTAATTCATTTTTGTTGGGTATTGAAATTTTAAAACTTATTTTTAAACACATTTTAACTTTTTAATCTATTTAACCTATAAGTGAGACGCTAACAGGTACTACCACTTCGGGACACAGTAGATCTGGAAGTAAAAGCAAAGTAAGCAAAGTTGGCGGGGTGGCCTAATGTCGGTATCAGCCATACAGCGAGAGAGTCTATCCCTTCTTTACAAGCACTACACCAAGGAGATTATTTTATTTTACTGTCTAAGATGGAGCGCCACACTTACCTAGTACTCATCACTTTATCGCACAGATCCCTATGCCACCTGAGTTGGTGAGACCCGGTATCGAACCAGGAAGCTTGTGATTCCTAGACGGACGCTCTGCCGACTGATATATGGTGATGAAAGGGTACTCCACACTCACCAGAAGTTTGACCTCATACCCAGGACATTTCATCATTCTGAGTTCATTTATCTCATTGTTTTTAAGTTTAATGCCTTCATAACCAACTAATTCTAAATATTTGACGCCCTGTCTGTTGGGGCTGTAGAATACACCGACTACAACTCTGCAAAAGGGTAAAACGCCTGACCAATGTGGTCACTTGCCAATCGTTGGTGGCCGTGATGCTTAAGAACGGAATCCTGGTGGTTGAAGAGTCTCTGACATGCAACACTCCACTTTTACCCTTACTTAGGCTAGATTCGGAGAGCCCCCTCCAATCATTCGGAGGGTCATGTCAAACCCTAGCACCTATATGATTTCCTCGGCCGTTTCTCAACGGCTAAACTGCATCTAGGGGTAAGGTTCCAATTCTGGAACTCTGGAAAGTGTGAAGTACACCTTCATTGCTATTAATCCCAGGTCCACTCTGACCTGGAGTAGGAGTACTTGTTATGGCCCCATCTATAGGTTAAATAAACATTTAGAAAGTTTATTTTAAGTTGAATACTCAACAAATAATAAATCAAAACGGACAAAACGGCATAAGATAACGGAAGGGCTGAGAAAAATCTAAGCAAACACCAAACCTAAAAAACTTTCTGGTTGTCAATTTACAAAAAAAAAATGATTTTCCTGAATGCATATATTATATCAGATATAAATATCTTATTACCGTATAATTTTAGTTTTTATCTATAAGATTTGAATTATTTTGCGAGGAAGACACTTCAATATCAGGGTATGTGCGTATGCAAGCAAATCAAGATAACAGGCGATATTTGAATGTCCTGATGAAGATTGTAGATATGTATTTAATATATATTTAATTATAGATATATGTTTGATATATATCTAATAATCAAATCGTTTTAAACGTCGACAATAATTAATATTGATTTGAGGACAATTGATAGCGATCTAAAATGCTTTCTGTCCTCTTATCTCATTGGCCAATTTCTACCGGAAGTGCCTGCTGTTGTTGGTAAAGTTCATAAATTGGAGTGACGATTTTTAAATCTTATACCCAGAAATAAGTTAAACAAGGGCGTCCCAATTTGGTTATGCCAATGTATGGGTTGCGAAATTGATTTTTCTCATCTGTTTCTTCAACTTTCTCGTCCCGCAACAATCTTCTAGCAGTTCTCCGCATACGACCCATCCACCGTATCGAAGCGTCTTGCCACACGTCTCAGTTGTATCTCGTTTTATGTACAGTGATATGAGAAAAATTTGCATACGTGCAGATTTACTATCGCAATGTCTCCTTGCTTCGAGATCGCACGTATTTAAATTTTAGTTCCAAAGCAGGCATATTTTTTTGTTTCCACTCATCCTGCAAACGAGACAGGTTTCGAGCCCGCTTTGCTCCACGAGGTATGTCTCCCCTCTCGCTACACAATGCCTTTTCAGAAGTCCATTCCCCACATGTAAATGTTAGGTGGCAAATTCACTAACAGCCTTACCAAAATACTCGCATATTAATTTTAAGGCTCAGTTTCTTATGAAGAGGAGGGTACTGAGTGATAAGATGTGAGGTGAAAGGAAATGAAATAGGGGAGGGTTGGATGTGTGGTATGGAGTGAGGCAGTGAAGACGAAGGGATATTTTTATGGGGTCATTTATTGCCATTCAAGATATTTGATAGTCTGGTTTGAATTAGTGTGTACAGATTCCTGTATTTAAGGGAACTCCTCATATATCTATTAATAATGGAGATTCGCTTCCAGTTTTTGTCTGTAACACAAACTGCGTCACTGCTTACGTCACATTATCCAACACATAATCCAACGTCATAACATAGAATAAATATACTCAAAATGTGAGCATGCAACGTTAGACAATCCTCATTTTTTCAATAAATAGATGCCCGGCGTTATATTTATATATAGATTGTTTTACTCTAATGCCAGAGATAAGGTTTTTGTCTGACAGGAATTGATATGATCAGCTCTAGTTTCCCAAGGAACGGTTTGTCTGAAGCAAGAAGCAAAGCCACTTCTCGCGATACGTTTGTATTGTCTTTTAGATCCTACAGTGTTCGATCTAATGCTTCGATTGCTCGTTTGTGGGTCACGGTTGTTACATTACAAATGATTAACTCACAAATTTGCTGGAGCTTGACCGTGGGTGATTTTTTATAAATTTTACACAAAGCTTATCATTTTGGGACACAAAAAACATAAAGTGCAATTCTCCCTCCACCAAAAATAGAGTTGCAACCCCACTTAATATTCCTGCAATTGCAATATTCTTTATCTGACGATCTCTTACGAGCAGCCGGTTTATCAGGAATTTCTTTATTCTTTAGGTCAGGTTTCCAGCTATTACTGACATGAAATAACAAAATAGCAAATATCAGTGCGAAAATCGATGACAGATTGTTGCAATTGATTTCATACTGAATGGACTTTACCACAAAACGATATTAGTGTTTGGCAACCAAAAAACTCAATCCGTTCCTCATCCATTTACTCTCATTCTCTTCAGATTTATTATTTGACTATTTTGTTACTTTTTTAAAATCTTATTTTTACTATAGAAATGAATTGAAAATGATTTTGCTATATAAATTTATTGTAAGGGATTTTACTATAGGAATGTATTGGAAATGATTTTACAATAGAAATACATTGGATATTATCGATGGTTTGGTTCAGTTCGGTGGATTTTAAGGCATGCTAATCCTTGTTGGATTATTTAATGCCGCAGAAGTTTTGTTCTATTCATGCTTGATGAGGATTCAAATTTTTTAATTCAATTAAAAAGAAATTAATACACACTTTGGATCTATTTAACCCATAGATGGGACTCTAACGGTTACTAACAATCCGGGTCAGGGTGAACCTGGAAGTAATGGTGATAAAGGGATACTCCACATTCCCCAGAGTTCCAGAATTGGAACCTCAGTTCTAGATGCAGTTTAACGTCATACCCAGGATACTAAGACCCTCAGCCACTGCCTTCTAGCAAATATATCATAAAAAGGATTTGGGGTTTCCAAAGTGGCAATTGGGTTGGAACAATCATATAGGTACTACGGCTTGACATGACCAGCTGATTGATCGAAGGGGGCCTCTCCAGCCGCCCGTCTAGACTAAGTAAGACAAATTTCCTGGTGTATTCTTTCATCAAGTTCTGGCATCCCACAATTATTCAATGAACTCAGGGGTCGGTTTAGTTTGTCGGTAGTACCTATATGATTGTTCCAACCCAATTGTTGCTCTCTCCCGCATTTATACACATTATAAAAATGGATTTTATTTGATTAAATTTGAAGTTAAACCCTTTAGTTTTATTTGAAAGATACAATCCTTTTATATTATACTTCTTCAAAACTGATATTGTTATATCGTACTAAACAATTAACGGGTGAGGGATATGAAGAAATTTGGGACCATATTATCTTTAGGCACCCTTTTTTGATCTCGATTAAAAAAGGTCGTGTTTTTAATTTACACCGTTAATATCCGGTTATTTGTTAGGGTTCGGGTTTAGGGGTTAGGGTTAGGGGTTAGTTTTATAATTTTAAAAAATATAAAAAATCGTTTGTTAAAACAACCGGATATTGACAGTATAAATGAAAACATGTCCTTTCTTAATCGAGATCAAAAAAAGGTGCCTAAAGGTCATATGGTCCGAAATTTGTGATAGAAAGTGGGGCATGGTACTAAAAATGGTTGGGAATCACTGTTCTAGAGTTTTTTACAGTGTCAATTTTCTTGAAGTCCCTTCCTCCACGGGTTAGGCAGATACTTAATTGCGACACATCCTACCCCGATTGAACGGGTTGGGTCGAAGAAGAGCGTCGCTTCATAATGTAATGATTAGCAAGCAAGTTTCGTTGATCCGTTACTACTGAATAGTATGTTCATTCCTTGCTGGCTGCCCCATCCATACTTGCGACCTTCTGTCACATCCTAACCGTGGGGAACGCGTTGGGTAGAACAAGAGGGTCCCATCGTAATGTAATGGTTAGTAAACTAGTCATCGCAGATCCACTACTACTGAATAGCAAGTTGGATTTTCGTTGGATTCCCCATACTTGCGACCATGTGTCACATCCTACCCGTGGCGAAAATGTTGGGCAATAAAAAAGCGTCCCATCGGGATGTAACGGTTAGCAAGCTACTTCTTTCATATTCATTATTACTGAACATTTGATGCCCCATATTTTCAACTTTGTGTCGCATCCTACCCGTAATAAACAGGTTGGGTAAATGCCTATTTTCCACCATTAATTGGCAGGTCACTTCTTTCAAATACGAAACTTGGTTAAAGTTTTCCCGCGCTATGAAATTATTTGAACAAGCGGGAGCTGTGGATATAACTTATGCAATTCCAGAAGGTATGGTGACGTAAGCATTGACATTTCGGTTTCAGACTGACAGATACCGAATCTTCATTATAATAAGACTAGCAGGACCTGTGGATATACCACAGTAGGATAATTTAATTATTACAACGTTTGATATGTTTACTTAAGAGCTATTGCAGAATAGTTAAATATCTAAAATGTATAATAATCCTGATTTAATTCTTTCTCGTTTTTCTTTTTTTTTTTTCTTTTTTTTTTTTTTGCTTTCCTTCTTTTAATTTTTTTATCGTGTTTGATTGAAACAGATTAGCGTTATCAATACTGCGTGCTTACATGTTCGCTCTATATTTCCCTTACTCTCTTTCTTTCTTTCTTATTATATTTATTCTGTGTAGTATATCCTATTTCTTTCCTTTCTTTCTTTATAATAAAAACGGAATGTTCCATTATTTAGCTGAGGTGACGACGCTGAGGAGAAATAAGAATTCCGCGGATAAGCAACACCATATAATCAGGATTTACATTTTTGCATTTCATCTTGGAAGATTTGAATGGTCTTATTTTTTTTAACCAGAGGGTGTTGCAAGATGATAACGGTCAGAAGATTAAGGAACAAGAGTATTATCGACCGGTGTCTTTTTCTGTTTTCGGGGGTTTTCTGTCATAGCTTGAAATGATGTTCATTTTGGCCATTCAAGAAGACAAGTGGTATTTGAATGAATCATAGGTTCTATGAGTTTCAGAAATACTCTACAAATGTTCACTTCTTGATTTCAAAATAATCCCACGCTGTCCATGCTGCCTATCTATGATCATAATTGCAATTTCATCTGCAACAGGTGCATTGTATCTCATTTTATGTTCTGCAGCTGCACATTTGTCTGCTCTCATGATCATTAATATATTTTTTTTATCGGTTTTATGTGCTCTAATGCAGAGGTTTTTAAACTGTGGGTCTTGATCTTTCTGTGAGACGTGAAATAAATAAACTTGATCGCAAAATAAAAAGTCAAAAGTCTGTTCTAGTTATCTATTATCTTTCACTACTAATTCCTCGTATGAAATGTGATTATGTAACATATATATATATATATATACCTTTGAAAGGAAGGAAAAACTCAATAGACCCTCATTCTATAATAAATTTATTTCGACCAAAACTTAAAAGGCTTTTAAATAAATATCAAAAACTCCCTAGAAGTTACACTGAACTTCTTGGGAGTTTTTGAAATTTATTTATTTAAATTTTTAAAAGCCTTTTAAGTTTTGGTCGAAATAAATTTATTACAGAATGAGGGTTTATTGAGTGTTTCCTTCCTTTCAAAGGTAAATATTGCTCTGTATTTAATCTAAATTATAGATTGTTATACATTGAGCTCTCTTTGGGGATTTATAAAAAAATCCTTGCATTTGCACCTACTAAAACATGCAATAATTATAAAGTGAGATTTTGAAGATCCCATGTAGAATCATCCCTTACTACCAGTTTTGGATACCTTACACACACACACACACACACACACACACATATATATATATATATATATATATATATATATATATATATATATATTTATAAGCATACATCTAAACAGTTATACCTAAATAAACACGGTTACTGTTCTCTTTATGTGTACACGCACAAATATATGGATGTGTATATATATTGTGTGTATGTATGAAGAGAGAAATTTAAGTGTATATTTAGGTATAACAGTTTAGATGTATGCACTTAATTTAAGGAATTGAGTTAGTATATATAAAGTTTTGTCATAGTGCGTAAAATAAAATACAATTGGATTAATGTAAAAAAAAAAAGAAATATCAAATGAATACAAAAGAGAAAAAAGATGCAACATAAAAAAAAATCGAAAGACAATATTAGAAAAAAAGTCTTAAAAGAACGAAGGTTCTAACAATGCTATCTTATAATACAGTTATTATAATATTAGTTATCTATTATCTTTCACTACTAATTCCTTGTATGAAATGTGATTTTCCACTGTAACTCAGAGACTAAAGACAGAAACAGGTTCAACACTGTTCATGATATGCCTGTACCACCGTCTTCCATTGTCCCTAATTGGGAACAGCTGCTTACGAACAAGCAGGCAGATAGATCACATTAAAACAACTGTTATTTACTTATACTAGCAAATATATGCACCCTCCGGTGCAAGTATTTAAGTTTAATATAATAAATATCATATTAAATTAGAAAGGCTAATGAAACTGAATAAGTATTCAGATGAAAATATTTGGAACAGAGGGGGTATGATTGAAAAATAGAACAACTTCAAAACTAACTCTTCCATCATTTTCCATTACTCCCGTCTTTCATTGGTAAATTTTCCTAATTTAAACTATTTAGTTAAAATAGGAGGTAAAGAATAATATTACAGTTATTTCTTCTTGTTAATGGATTTCTTTTAAGATTTATCCTCGAGATTTTTGCTCATATTCATTAATATAAACCAAACAATTAGAAATCAATAATACTAAACATATATTTATCAAAATCAAATTTTTTAAGATCAATATGCAAATTAGCCTTCCCGTTCACACTGTAAACCGCTATTTTGTTGTATATATAAATACAATTGCATGTTATTAGTATGTAGATATGGTCAACATGGTTAATGATGTAAGACAATTTTATTAATAATTGAGGTTTAAATAAAAATAAAATCATGGAGAATGTGATGTAAATAACTAAGGGAATTGTGACTTGTATAGTAATATAGTTTCGGTTACAGACATACAAACCCACAATCTCCATTATAATAAGATTTCAATACAATTGGATAAATATAATTCAAATGTAAATAGATCTTGATAAATTTACATGGATTTTGTCGATGCTAAATAAAGGAAAATTATGAACAATGTTTGTCTTTGATTTACTTATTTCCTATTACACTTTTGTTTAATGAGTAGCAATATAATTTTTTTGTTGTTTTTTTTTGGCTGTGGATTGCAGTAAACAAAGTTTAAAAAAATAAACCCATCGCTCTAGTGCATATTGAAAAACGCTGACATTTTTATGGTGTAGGTGAAACATTTCCTGTAAATCGATAACTATGTTCAATTCTAATCCACCGTGAACATTTGTGCATCTTTGTTGTGCACCCGAAATATATACTTCCACAATTTTATTAGATTCTTAGAGTAGTGGAAGAGGACCACCCATCAAATGATAACACAACCACTTGATTTTATATGTTGTTAAGAATGCAAAGTTTGTTACATTCTTATCAGTCCCAAACGATGTCATCTGAAGAGCAAGATTGTATTTTAGAAAATTTATTCTGAAGTGTTTTGCTGCTGGAGTATCATGTGACAATAACTTCTTGAGCAATTCCTGGGGTTCTTTTAATGTTGGCAAATTGATTTTGCCTCGTAATTGGTTTGTTAGTTGGTTTGTTGGTTGGTTGGATTTTACAGCATGACGACCCTTGGGTTAATCATGCCGAAGACGTTTCTTTTATCCATTCTTGTTGGGTATTCAATTCTTTTTTAAACTCTTTCTTTTAAACATATTTTAACTATTTTTAAAAAACCTTTTTAACATTCTATGCGTTAAGTAGGAACAATTAGAACAAAACAAGCAATATTTTTAACCAATAAAATGAGGAAATAAGACTTCAAAATTAGTAATTTCTGAAGCCTCTCTCAAGCCACAAATAACCAATTTTGAACGTCATTATTCAGTTAGGATAACACAATACCACCTGCGGTGTAATGGTTAGAAAGTTAGTCTCACAGATCCATTAATAGTGAATAGTGAGTTTGATCATCGCTAGTTATCCCATATCTACGACCTTGCGTCACATCCTACTCATGGTGAATGGGTTGGGTAAATATTTACTTATCACCCGCTGAACACAACATTTTGTGCTTGGACATTTTGCTCATTGATCGTATTCCTATCGTCATTTTGCTTAAATTAAAGTACAAATGTTATAATTTATTAAATAAAAATCATAATAAAAAGTATATATACACTTGATTTTTTTAAGTATAGATGTTATAATTTATAGATTAATTAAATAGTATATGTTGTGGGGTTTTAAGTGGTCAAATAAGAACAAAACGACGGGTAACAAATGTAGGAAAATGTATTAACAAAAGAGTAGACAAATACAATACAGAGAAGTGGGAAATACATCCGACAATAGAGTTATGAGCTGGCTCGCATTGGCTTACTATCAAGCCATATTCTCCCTGTTACTTATAGTAACAGTCGGCGCATTCCATTATTCTATAGGGTATATCACCTATAACAGTATATAGACATAATAATTTCCTATCATATTTTTAAATAAACGGTTTGATTTGTTTAATCTATATCGTTACGTTTTTTTATCCTACCTTTGCTTAAATTAAATTATAAATCTTATCATTTATAGAATGATAATTAAACATTAATATAAACAGTACATACACATTATAATTACATTTTATTATTCTTACTGTGAACGTGTTTTAATAGTATATCGTGAGCGTATTTTTCATATATAAATCAAAATATAATGTTATGATTTATAAATAATAAATAAAACAGTAGAATAAAGTGTATATATATATATATTATATATATATATATATATATATATATATATATTATATATATAGTAATGAAGTAACAAATAAAAGTTTTTGCTTTTATTTTTTTATTTTGGAACGGTATTACAATCAGCGGTTTTTTTGCTGAAAGCATTCATCAGGTAAAACGAAGGTTCCTTTGAAAATGACAGAAATGGTGTAAATGGTCAAATGTGTGCGTTTTTTTAACTGTATTCTCGTGTTTGCGTGTTTACGTGATGTGGAATGTTTTTTTTTGCTTGTACGTGTGCGTATTTTTGTTTGTACGTATGTCATGCGCGTGCGCGTGGAAATGCGTGAAGGATGTGATGATATGATTGTGTCCACGCACGTGTGTGCGTATTTTTGTTTGTGCGTATGTATGTGATGTTGTGCGTGTGTGCGTCGGAATGTATGAAAGGCTGTTGATGATATTTGTCGTATAAATATGCGTATTTTTGTTTGGTATTCTTGGTTAGTATGTTACGTGGCAAATTAATATAATGTAATTTTTTAAAATGTATTTTTTTAAATATGCTGTTAATATATATATATATTATATATATATATATATAATGTATTGTTCTTTTTAATTTAATCTTTACCGTAACGATTTTGATTTTTTTAATTGTTTATCGTTAGCTATTTTTTATCGTAACCTTGCTTAAATTAAAATGTGAATGTTTATACATTTAAACTGTAAAAGATGATACGTGCTGTCTTGAACAAATCCTGTAGGCAGTAACCCCACAAAAGAGTTAAATATAAGGCCAATTACCTCTTATCACAAAACCATTAAGATAGTCGACAGCTGGACACTGCTGGAGACAAGGACGACATCTCATAAAGGATGTTATCCTATGGATACCTACACATGGACACACTAGTGTGAGTCGGCTTGCAAATCCTTAATTGATCAGTTTGTATGGACACCGAGGGCTGTGCAGAGGACCTACCAGTAACGATGACAGATAGGGGTGGATGGAGGAAGAGTCAGGAAATCCATGCTGTTGGTGCGATCTGATTATAATTATAGATTATTATTTTGTTTTATGATTTTTTAAATGATTTGATTTTTTTATTGTATATCGTAAAGCGTATTTTTATCGTAACTTTGCTTTAAGATCTAAAACGCTAATAAATGTCATTTTGATTTATAATGTTATTATTACATATTTTTCATTTACAAATATCTTCACTTCTTACAAAAGTTTACTATGAAATTCTTTTATCAAAACTCTCCCTGTCATTTTACATAATTGATAGGTTGCCTATAAATTATGTACAGTAGTGTATAAATTAAAAACAACGGTATTCTGAATATGGAAAAACGCGTATGAATAATTGACAGGACTTAACCTTTTACTAAAGTAACACCTTTTTGCGGGCCGAGGTCCTCTCTGCACGTATCTGCTGCACATCTTTCTGTATTTGCTGCAATTTTCGTCTTTTGTTTTCTGGTCGTATTATCGTCTGCAAGCTGGACCCTCTTGTGTCCGTGATCAAAATGTCCTCGGGAAACCCACCAAACGGGAACAATTAATAAACAAAGAGAGTGCAACAAGACAGAGTAGGGTTCACATCCAAAAATGACAAGAGAGAGGTATACGACTCTCTTCTTATCCTTTTCTTCCTGTCCTTCTCTATCTCCTATCAGTTACTATGTTCTGTCGAGCCGAGAGGTGGGAGGCCCTCCTCTCTGTCCGCTGTCGGTAGTAAACTGATCTGCTGCTAAAAGTCAATCTTCACTCGCCAAACCCGGATTCTAAATCTCACGTCAACTGCCGGATTCTCATTTCACACTTTTTCGCGTCCTTGCCAAATCTCGTTCAAAATCTCATTTCTCGGAGATTTGAAAATCATTTTGTTTAAAGAGACCACCAGATGGTCAGATTTATTGCAATCTAGACCTCCAACTACTTCCAACTTGCCTAAAGCCCAACATTTTGTTGCCTATTGGTATTAACACACTTCTTTATTTATTCTAAGTCTCTATCTTATTTTAATGAGCCTTTTGACTTCCAATTGACACCTATACCTCATACCTTCTATCTATATACATACGTACACATAGATACATACCCAAGATATACATGTATACACATACATGTTGTGGGGATTTTTTGTCCCCGAAAAGCACTGTTTAAACCCTACGTTTTAATAAGAGAATAACCGTACTTCGAATGCAGTGAGGAGATGGGTGCTGGCTTTTGAACAAAGGAGAAAAATGACTTTTTATAGAACAAATGTTTACTTTTATATGTTAAACATAAAACAATTCAAACAGGGTACAATCACATAAAATGAACAATCCAAAGAGTTTTAAAGAATGTTCATAGAGTCCAAAGGGAATAACAAAGAGTTCAATGTGTTTGGTTGGTCAAAAGATGTTTAAGGAGAATTGAATGTAGTTAAAGGCTGGTTGCAGATAAAAAAAAACCTGCGGGAACTATCTCTCTCACAACCAAAAACCAAAACCCGGAAAAAGAAAGGAAAAAAAAAAGGAAAAAAAAGAGAAAAAGAGGAAATAAGGTTCCGCCAAAAGGTTTTTTTAATTGGGCCAAAAACCAGCCCTTTAAACTACATTCAATTTCACCTTAAACTATCTTTACCAACCAACAATTGCACTCTTTGTAATTCCCTTTGGACCTATGAACATCTTTAAAACCTCGTTTTGGTTGTTTCATTTATGTGTATTGGTACCAGCCTGGTTTGATATTTGTTTTATGTTTAACATATAAAAGTAAACATTTGTTCTATAAAAGTCATTTTTCTTCGCTTTGTTCAAAAGCAGGCACCATTGCCTCCACTGCATTCGAAGTACGGTTATTCTCTTATAAAAACGTAGGGTTTAAACAGTGCTTTTCCGGGGACAAAAATCCCCACAACATGTATGTGTATACATGTATTATCTGTGGGTATGTATCTAATGTGTACGTAATGTATATAGATATGCAGTGGTATGTAGGTTATAGGTGTCAATTGGAAGTCAAAAGGCTCATTAAAATAAGATAGAGACTTAGAATAAATAAAGAAGTGTGTAATACGCAATAGCAGACAAAATGTTGGGCTTTAGGCAAAAGTTGGAAGTTGTTGGAGGTCTAGATTTGCACTAATCTGACCCTGGTGGTCTCTTTAACAAAATGATTTTCAAATCTCGAGAAATGAGATTTGTGAAACGCGATTTTGGGCAAGGACGGCGAAAATGTGAATGCAGAATCGGCAGTTGACGTGAGATTTAGAAATCCGGGATTTGGGCGGTGAAAGATTGACTTAGCAGCAGATCAGTTTCACCGACAGCGGACAGAGAGGACGGGCCTCCCACTCTCGCCTCGACAGAACATAGTAACTGATAGGAGATAGAGAAGGACAGGAAAGAAAAGGATAAGAATGAGAGTCCGTTTACTCTCTCCTTGTCATTTTGATGTGAAACCCTACTCTGTTCTTTGTTGGCAACTCTCTTTGTTTATTTCCATTGTTTCCCGTTTGGTGGGTTTGCCCGAGGACATTTTGATCACGGACACAAGGGAGGGTCCAGCTTGCAGACGATAATACGACGCAGAAAACAAAAGACGAAAAGTTGCAGGCAAATATCAGAAAGTGTGCAGCAGATACGTGGCCGCGAGAACCTGGCCCGCAAAAAGGTGTTACTTGTAAAAGGTTAAGTCCTGTCAATTATTCATACTGGTTTTTTCCATGATCAGAATTACCGTTGTTTTTAATTATCACTACTAGTACATAATTTATAGGCAACCTATCAATATGTAAAATGACAGGGAGAGGTTTTGTAAAAGATTTTCAATAGTAAACCTTTGTAGAAGTGAAGATATTTGTAAATGAAAAATAGCTAATAATAACAATTATAAATCAAATTGACATTTATTAGCGTTTTAGATTTAAAGCAAGTTTACGAAATAAAAATACGCTTACGATATACAATAAAAAAATCAAATCATTTTTACCGTAAAATCATAAAACAAAATAATATCTATAATTATGAATCCAGATCGCACCCAACAGCATGGATTTTCTTGACTCTTCCTCGCATCCACCCCTATGCTGTCATCGTTACTGGTGGTCCTCTGCAAAGCCTCGGTGTCATAGAAACTGATCAAATTAAGGATTTTGCAAGCCGACCTCACACTAGTGTGTCCATGTGTAGGTATCGCATAGGATAACATCTTTATGCGATCGTCCTTGTTCTGCAGCAGGTCCAGCTTGTTCGAACTATCTTGAATGGTTTGTGTTGATAAGAGGTAATTGGCTGTATATTTACTCTTTTGTGGGGTAACTGCTCCAGGATTTCGTTCAAGAGCACGCACGTATCATCTTTTACAGTTTATAATGCATAACATTCACATTTTAATTAAGCAAGGTTACGATAAAAATTTCGCTAACGATAAACAATTAAAAAAAATCATAATCGTTTACGGTAAAGATTAAATTAAGAAACAATCATATATATTATATTTTATATATATATTAACCAGCATATTTAAAAAATACATTTAAAAAATACTTATAATTAATTTGCACGTAACATACGTAACAAGAATACCAAACAAAATACGCATATTTATACGCCAGACACGCGCGTGGAGACCAATTATATCAATCACAGCCTTCTACATATCCGACGCACCACGCAACAACATCACATACATACGCACAACAAACTACGCAACACACG
>CM042137.1:33758310-33802000 GCA_023376005.1 Doryteuthis pealeii
ACTTCACCCGGCTATCGTCACCTACAGAATACGAAGAGATTTTGACTGTTTTAATACACACATTGTATGTAGGTAAAGGCCACCATAGAGTGCTCCATCCCTTATATAGGAGAGCGAAATCTCCCCCAAAGTGCTTAACCCATATATATATATATATATATATATATATGAAGATAGAAGGATTGGAAGTAAAATCCGACAGTATGAGGTAAAGTAAAAGGAAAAGTGGACAAAAATATATGACTGCAAACAAGTAGAAGTAGGAGAGAATATTTCGTTCCGCTTTACGCGAGGAACTTCCGAAATATTTCTCTCCTACTTCAACTTGTTTAGTCATTATTTTTTGTCCATTTTTCCTTTTACCCTGCCTCATTATATAATATATATATATATATATATATATATCGCACACAAAATGTAAACATAGGCATATATACATAGACGTGGTAAGCTGTCCGACTGATGCTGAATCGATCGGATTTCAATCCCGGTTGTAGGTAGCTTAGAAATGTCTAGCCACACTGAAGATATAGGAGATAAAAGGATATTAAAACACAATGCTGTTAAAATGAAAATATTTTATATCATATTCATTGCTAATATTGAACAATATTTCTATTTATAAAAATCATCTTCCGAGCTTGTTTTTAACCCGGACTCATCGAGAGAGAAGCAGAAAATAATTAAATTCGAAACGAAAAACACATGTTCCAAAAAGCGTGCAAGTCATGCGATCGTTTCGTCATTACACATCCACTACGCGTTTCTAAGCCAACGACATAATTGTATATCATTAGTGTAATAGTTTTTGAAAGGAGAAGACATATTTCAAATTCAAAAATAGACAAATTCTCTTTTTCAAACAGGAAGCGTTTTAACCCGTTCATGGTCAGCCTGCAACGGATTTTTTTTTTCAGAAAATAAATATTTTTTCAACTACTTTTTAAAAAATTACTTTTTAATATAAAAAATATGAATGGTGTAAGGGTTTATTGGGATAATGTAGTATCAAGTGTTTCCGTTTTAGGATTTAACCAAAATTAAGAACTCAAACGAATACATAGATTTTAAGAATATACATATAAATATCCGTTTATGGCATATCTTTACATAGACGGAGTATGTTATAGATTAACAAATATAAGAAAACCTCAATATATCAGAAATAAATCTATTTCGGGTATCTTTGACCCAACAAGCCTGATTTTTTAATAGGCTATATTCACATAGCCTTTTTGTCCATAAAAAAAAAAAAAACAGATTAAAAAAGGCAGAGAAAACCAAAACAAATTTATTTCGCATAGATTAAGATTTTCTCGGTGTCGAACCCGGAAGTTTGTGGTTCCAAGGTAGATGAACTACTGACTGAACTAAATCGGTCGATATAGACAAATTATAATCTTCTATGCACATATAAAGGGCAGTTGTGGTATGTGTATGTCCGAAGGAAACTTCGAAAAATAAAACAATTAATTATTAAGTAAACTAGCAAATATATGCACCCTCCGGGTGCAAGTATTTAAGTTTTAATGTAATAAAATATCATATTAAGTTAGAAAGGCTAATGAAACTAAATAAGAATACAGATAAAAAGATTTGAAACAGAGGGAGTATAATAAAAGATTTGAAACAGAGGGAGTATAATAAAAAATGGAACAACTGAAACTTACTCTTCCATCAATCTCGTCTTTCATTGTTATTTTTCTAATTTAAGTATTTAGTTAAAACAGGAAATAAAGAATAAAATGACAGTTATTTTTTCTTGTTAATGGATTTCATTTAAGATTCATTGAAGAGATTTTTGCTTATATTCATTAAAATAAAACCAAAGAGTTAGAAATCAATAATACTAAGAACATATTTATTAAAATCACATTTTTAATATCAATATGCAAATTAGCCTTTCCATTAACACTGTAAACCGCAATTTTGTTGTATATATAAATAAAATTGCATGTTGTTAGTATGTAGATATGGTCAACGTTATTAATAATGTAAAACAATTTTTATCAATAATTGAGGTTTAAATAAGAACAAATTCATGGTGAATGTGACGTCAATAACTAAGGGAATTGTGAGTTGAGTAGTGATTTAGTTTCGGTTACAGACAGAAAAGCACATAATCTCCATTATAATAAGATATATATACACATTAAATATCATCCGTGGGCGCACACCTGAATCAGCGGGACGGGTGATGCTGTATGATTTTATATTTGTGTATGCTGTCATAAATTTGGTTGGCTCGATGTCATTGATACCTTTCGTAGGCTGTTTTGTTAACTCATCAATAGACGCCAGACTTAGAGATGAGGAGCAATTGTTTCCTGACTGAACTGTTTGGTCCTGGCTGTTGGTCCACTTTTGGGCTCATCCGACCAGTATCTTGTGAGATACACCGTTGGCCCGTTTTGGGTTCGTCCACCATGTCTCACATCCACCACGCTGCTATCCATGGTTTCACGTAATAAGTGACCGTATGGCATGTATGTTGCTCTATCTTGAACTGTTGCCAAAGAGAGAGAGAGAGAGAGAGAGAGAGAAGAGAGAGAGAAGAGAGAGAGAGAGAGAGAGAGAGAGAAGGGATGGCAATACTTCGACATCCAAGTTTTAACTTAGTAAAAGTCCGCAAGTCCCATCCTATTCAGATACTACGGGAAGCCCCCCCTCTTTTTCTGATGTCTGTTTTATAGAGGGAAGACTGCTATCAAGGAGTTTATTGATTAAGGATTAGACTGGACTTATATATATACATATCATATAATATATATATATATATATATATATATATATATATATATATATCACACCTTATATATATAAAAAGAAGTGTGTTATGTACGTGGCGACGTATAACTCCAAAACAGGAGATCACTTAGATTCGAAATCTTGCATACACATAAATATCCTTCTGACTAAGAAACACGCCAAATTTGGTTATTGAATTTTGCTGATTAAGGGATATAATTAAGTAATTAAACCAAAATCAACAAATAAATAAATGAATAAATAAAACACTATTATAAACAAAATCTCTCTCGCACGTTTTCTCGTCAATGCTACACTTTTTCAAGGTCGACTTCAGGCAATCCTTATACATCTTCTTAGGCTTTTGAGCTAAACGCTTTCCGTCCACAAGCTCCCCATAGAACAGTTGTTTAGGAAATCACCCATCGTCCATCCTTACCAAATGCCCACTTCACCTCAATCTATACTTGGTTAGGATAGATTCTATATTTTGACATTTGGCTCGTTCTAGAACCTCAATGTTACTGATGTACATTTGCCAACGTACCTCTAATATTTGTTGTAGGCACTGCTAGTGAAAGCGCTCGAGACGTTTCAGATGTTTCCTGTACGTGGTCCAAGTCTTGCAAGCATAGAGGGGAATAGATAAAACACATGCAACATAAACCTTGACTTTAGTTGCAACTGATATTCCACAACAACTACAGAGCCTTCTGTCTAATTTTCCAAGGGCATCACTTGCCTTGCTGATCCTTAAGCAGATCTCGTCTTCAAGGGTACCAGTCATATTTAGCATGCTACCCAGGTATACAAACTTATCTACAATCGCTAACTTCTATCCATAGACATAGATAACCGGTTCATAGTATGATTCACCTGGTGCCGGTTGATACATTAGGACAGTCTTTTTCAAACTAAGCGTAAGTCCCAATGAAATACAAGCAGCTTCAAAGGCGTCCATGAAGCGCTGCATATCAGTCCGTGTATGAGCCACAAGATTACAATCATCTGCATAGAGACGGTCACGAACCGTGTTAGTGAATACCTTGGTGTATGTACTAAGACGTCTGTTGTTGAAAAGCTTCCTAGTAGTTCTATATCAAATATACACACGATCACAACAATCCTTGAATGCCATTCTAAACACCGTGGCGAAGTACAAAGCAAAGAGTGTGGGTGCTGGAATATCCCCTTGCTTAACACCGTTTTCCACTGAAATAGGATCTGTCAGTTTCCCTCCAATGTTGACCACAGCTTTCATATCATCATGGAAGAGCTTTAAAATAGATATGAACTTGTCAGGACAACCAAGCTTTTTACGAATCTCCCAAAGAGCTTTCCTATTTACAGTATCAAATGCCTTTGTTAAATCAATGAACACCTAATACAATCCCATGCGCTGTTCTACACATTTCTCTTGTAATTACCTGGCTGTAAAGATCATATTTACCGTCCCACGACCATTTCTAAAACTGTGACACTGTGACTCAGATAAAACACCATTAGCAACGTGTTTCAGCATTCTATCAAGCATGATTCGGCATAGCACCTTGCCAATAACTGAAAGAAATGAGATGCCCCGATAATTTCCACAATCATCTTTTGCACCCTCTCCCTTGTATAGCACTACAATTAATGTGTTCCGCTAATCCTGTGAAATACACTCATCACGCCAGGAAGTCTGCAACAAGTCCGTCAAGCGCTGCATCATATTGCGACCTGCACACTTGATGATCCATGCATATAACTGATCCATTCCAGGTGACTTTCCAGAGTTCAGCTTATAGACAGCTGCTTTAACCTCCAAGAAGGAGGGAACATCTGCCAAGATATCCTTGACCGGGTTACAGGGGATAGACTGAATTAACTCCAGTTCAACCTCAGAAGGCCTATTCAGAAGCTCGTCAAAATGCTCCCTCCATCTATGAAGAATATTGGAATTTCCTGACCATCCTTTGAGGGCAGTGGGGTGATAGGTGAGCTTGATGGTCCATACACTGCACGCAGTAAGTTGTACAAAACCTTGGTGTTGTTTTTGCCGTTGGCAAGTTGTATTTCATCGGCCTTCTGACTCCGCCATGCGTCCTGCATGTTTCGAAGCTTCCTCTGCACCTCCCTTTTGATTGCCTTAAACTCTGTTATCAATCGATCTTGCCCACCTTCTGTTAGACCAACCTTGAGATAAGCATGTAGGGACTTAGCCTTTGAATCCAGTAGTGCCTGGATTTCAATATCATTTTCATCAAACCAATCCTGATGTTTACGCTTGCAATGTCCGAACACATTCTCACACATCCCATAAACAGACGTTTTAAAAGCATCCCACGTGTTTTCACAGTCCAACTCTTCCATCTCCTTGACCAGTTCTTGCTTCACAACATCATTCTTTAGACGACCAATGTTAAGTTGTTTGGGGACAGACACACTTGGCCCTCTTATCTTGGGCTTCACAACAAACCGAAACTTAGCACGTACCAACCGATGGTCAGTCCAGCATTCTGCGCCACGCATAACACGAACACTGCAGATGTCCTTTATATCACGTTTTCTGACCAACACATAATCTATTATGTGCCACTGTTTGAAACCAGGATGCATCCAAGTAATTTTGAATTTGTTCTTCTGTTGAAACATGGTGTTACCAACATAAAAACCCATCTCCGAGCAGAACTGCAACAGCATTAGACCATTGATGTTATATTTGCCCACTCCATGTTTACCCATTACTATCCAGGTTTCAAAATCCCTTCCTACCCTAGTATTAAAGTCGCCAAGAATGACGACCTTGTCAGCAAGGGGGATCCGTCTAACTACTTCCCGTAACGCAAGGTAGAAATAAACTTTTTCATCTTCTGCTGCATCCACTGTAGTTGCATACACGCTCACAAGGGTCACAAAGCGACCATTTATCAGAGGTAACCTCATAGTTATGCTCTAATCACCCACTCCGCACGGAAGTTCTTCCAGGCTTGAGAGAAGTGTAGTCCTCACAGCGAACACCACACCAGATTCCCTTGTACATCCCTCTGACTTACCACTCCAGAAAAAGGTATAGCCCCCAGACAACTCCGAAAACTGCCCTTCATCAGCCATCCTCGTCTCAGATAATGCAACTATATCTAAATCATAACGTTGAAGTTCCCTTGATACAAGAGCAGATCTACGTCCCGGATGTGTGATTGTCGACGACAAGTCAAGCAACGTCCGTATATTCCAACAGCCAATGTTCATTGGCATACATTTCCTCGCAGTAGCAGGATGACGACCGAGACCAGGCTGCGGGGCCCTGAGACACCTGCCGGGCCAGACCCTGATATTGCCAGAGTCCTTATTGCCATTGACGTTCATAACTTTATTAAAATTCATTATTTGTTTTGCTGTTTTAGGCTACAGCCAGCCTTTGTATTATCAAGCAATGCCTGTGCCTGAAGCTTTTTTAAGTGAGGAAAGGCTTTGCCTAGGACCAATCCCACTCTCTGCCACACTGAACCAAAAAGAAGAACAAGTGGACATCATAGGTTGCAGCAGCCGCTGCAGGTTATATGTTGGAGTTTTCCTTCTCCCAGACACTTGCCTTGACAAGGCTGAGGAATGTATCTCCCCCAGTGGTTTTGCTACGCGTCTGGATATCAATCCAGATATTTTTACGTCCACGCATATGTTATTTGCTAGATGGCCGTTGAGCGAAAGGTTTCATCTGCCCTTTGACAGGTTTTGTTTTTCGCCCTGTTGGATGTCTAGCCACCCTCCTCACCAGACAAGCTTGGTGGGGTAGCCGGTTTAGTCGCCGATGACCCGACTATGAAACAGGTAGTACTGGATTACATAGTACCCGTAGCGCTTTGGATGACCTGACTACATATACATAGATATATATACACGTATTCCTTTCTGAATACAGACATATATACATATGGGAGTAAATATGGAAATAAATCCGACAATATTAAAAAATTTGAAAAACGAAGTGTTCCAAAAATAAGATGAATTTATTTATCGACGCTTAAACGTTTCGGTTTATTGAAACTTTCATCAGGATAGATTTTGAGGTGAAGAAATTGATTGATGCCCTCCCTTAATAATCGACTTGGATTTTTCAACATATCACCGTTTTTAGCTAAAATAGTTTTAAATAGTTACCATGTACCAGGCTTTATTTAATTATTCAGTTATCATTCCCCCTTTGTTCCCTTTGTTCTCATAAAATCAGTCCATTAATGCTTTTTCTCGTCTTTTGTTGAATGCATTTCTATGAGTTACTTAACGCGTCATGACATCTTCGCGTGTGCGGATCGCGACTTGTTTTTCAAAAATATAATGCTGAACAAATACAGTTACAAACTTTTCATAAGATTTTCTAACTCCTGCCATCTACAAAACATCCATCAATTTCTTCACCCCATAATCTATCCTGATGAAGGTTTAAATAAACCGAAACGTTTAAACGTCGATAAATAAATTCGTCTTATTTTTGGAACACTTCGTTTTTCAAATTTCTTAATATTTACATATATATATATATATATATATATATATATATATATATATATATATATATATATATATATATATTTTGGATTTTCAGTTTGATTTTGATGACGTTATTCAAGGTGTTGATCTGGAAATTGTTGTATCGACGTTTGAAATATGTAAAGAGTTTACGGTATGAACAAAAATTAAGAACAGTTTTAAAAAGTATATATATATATATATATATATATATATATATATATATATATATATATATATATATATATATATATATATATATATATATTATCCCTACACTATATGGTTTCCTCAAAATCCACAAAGAAAACACCCCCTACGACCCATCATCTACGTCATAGGCCGCGCTACTCATAAAATTGTCCGCGCTATTTCCAAAATTCTAACTCTATTAGGCCCCATCAGTCCTGCCCACATAATAAACTCTGCTGATCTCCTTAAGAGACTCAAAGACATCAACGTCCTCAACACAAAAATGAATAGCCTTGATGTAGTCTCCCTTTATACTAACATACCCAACAAGAAATGTCTAAACCTCCTCAAAACACACCTACGAAAATCAAAATTCAAACCAACCATACCCATCAGCTCCAATCGAAATCTCCAAACGCATCACGAACATAACATATTTCAAATTCAACAACTATTATACAAATATTACCGACAAAAAAAACTACCTATGTTACTTACTTCTCTTCTGGCCGGCTTGGTACTTCTATCATCTATCTTCTATCTTCTAATGGTCTCGTCTGGTCTTTCTTATCTGGGGATTCCGTGTCTGGTTCTGCTGGGGACCATTTCTTATCAGAAGCCCTGTGTCATTGTTAGCTTTTAGTAATAACAACAAGACTTCGATTTACTTTGTATGTTATTTTATTCCGGAACCCCAGGACCAGACAACTGCGCGCCGAGAGTCACATCTTGCTAGCTTCTAACTCTGCAACTGACTAACTGCAACTAACTACTGCAACTGACTAAGTTGCTTACACCTTAAACCGGAAGGGGCTTTCTATCGCTTCCGATTCTCACGATCATCCCAGAACGCAAGGTGAGAGTGAGGTCAAGAATTTTCACTCACTCTCAAGGCCATCAGCTGTACTGATCGCCATAAGGATTTCTATACTACCTTAAAAAGTAATAGGGATCCAATTAATATGTAACACCTATCGGCAACCCTCTCAGTGGCCTCATGGCCTGCCTATTCCTATATATATATAATATATATATATATATATATATATATATATATATATATATATATACGTTAGAATAAATAAAAAAATTTTAAAATAGAATTCTATTGAACGCTTAGAGATATGACGTGTTTTCAAAGCTGCGTAAAACGGATTTTTTAAAAATTAATTCATTTATTAATTTTTTAAATTTTTTATTTAAAAAAAAAAATTTATATATAATATATATATATATATATATATATATATATATATATACATATATACATATACATATATATATATATATATATATATATATATATATATATATATATATAATATATATATATATATATATATATATATACATATATATACATACATATATATATATACATATATATATACATATATATATATATATATACATATATATATATATATATACATATATATATACATATATATATATATATATACATATATATATACATATATATATATACATATATATATATATATATATAATATATATACATATATATATATATATATATATATACATATATAATATATATATACATATATATATATATACATATATATATATATATACATATATATATACATATATATATTATACATATATATATATATATATATATATATATATATATATATATCTAATATATATCTCATATATATATATATATATATATATATATATATATATATATATATATATATATACACTTTTTAAAGCTATTCTTAAATTCTGTTCATACGGTAAACTCTTTACATATTTCAGACATCGATACAACAATTTCCAGATGAACACCTTGAATAACGTCATCAAAATCAAAGGGAAAATCCTAACTCTCCAACATGAAATCAATTTTCTTGAGGAATGCTTAACACAACGAGTAGTCCCTATGTCCATCGCTTGCTGTATTATCCGGACACAAGCCAATAACAACCTACACATTGAAAAGACCTTCCTTGTAGATGAACGTCTTTCCACAACCACCAAACTTTCCTTTTTCAGTCACTATTACCGACGACTTTGGCAAAACGAATTGAACTTTTTATCTTTCTTCGACACCACACGCCTGTGTCGATACATGGCTTCCTTAGATGAGAAAACGGACATGATTATTCAATGTAAACATAATAATTTGTTAACCTTACTTATTAACAAACGTTATGGTTCCTCTTCTAATATTTTTGTAATGACGAGGCAAACCTACCTGACTCAAAACGGTTCCGGTGCATGGCTTGCAGGGAGAAAATGTAGCGAAGAAGAAAGGAATGTAGTCGGGGCGGTGTGTCGTGGAGTCCGGTCGGAGTGAGAAATGTTGAAAAGTTGGAAGGGGGGCAGAGAAGACACTTTTATTGATATTGAAAGGCACTATGGGTAATGGCCCATGGTGCATTGCAACTCCTGCTTTCACCTTGTCCATAGTTCGCCGAAATAGCTTATGTCTTCTTTCCTTCCTCTTTCTTCATACAAAAACGCCGTGTCACAGAAGCACGCAAAAATCGCCACACCCTCTCTGCCCAAAATGGGCCACTTTTATGGTGAAATATATATTGAGTTTTGAGTCAGGTAGGTTTGCCTCGTCATTACAATTTTCAATTTGAAAATTAATAACTTTTCCAATTATTCCCGCAACGATACTGAAAAGTTTGTACTCAAACACGGTCTT
Organism: Doryteuthis pealeii; assembly: GCA_023376005.1. Taxonomy (NCBI): domain Eukaryota; kingdom Metazoa; phylum Mollusca; class Cephalopoda; order Myopsida; family Loliginidae; genus Doryteuthis; species Doryteuthis pealeii. The sequence continues at coordinate 33,768,449 of CM042137.1, forward strand.
AAATTTCGTATTCCCCCCTCCAAAATAAACAGAGAATCCACCTTTTCTGAATTTGAAATATTATACGCCCAGTTGCTGAAACACCAAGCTACATCTACTGATGCACTCACAGCCCTCAAAGCCCGATTAGGTGATCTCGCCCACTCTTACTGTGGCTCCAGCATCGACAAATCCTACTTTTTCCTACACCTTGAACATTGTAATGCAGTTAAATCCTTGCGGAGAAACGACAATATAATCATCTCCTAACTTGTCAAAGGTGCTGGAGTTGTAATACTCAACAAACATGACTACATCAACAAAATGGCAGTTATCCTCAATGACATCTCCAAATTTACTTTCCTGGGAAACGTTGAGACTTTTGAAAAACTGCTATACAGGAACAACGTATACAACGCGAACTACTAAGATTTTATAAAGAACATTTAATACCTAAAAATATATATGAGAAAATACGTCTACTTGGATCCCAGGGGCCACGGCTATACGGACTCCCTGAAATTCATATACAAAATATCCCTCTAAGACCTATTTTATCTATGGTCGGATCCGCCCAACATGCATTGCAAAGTGGTTAGTAGTCATACTTGAACCTGTTCTACAACTTTACTCCAAACATTGTATTAGCAACTCCTTCACTTTCGCTAAAATAATCCAAAACACTTCAGTTAATCCCAACAATTCCCTTTTCTGCTCTTTTGACATCGTGAGCCTCTATACTAATGTTCCACTTGACGAAACTATCAACATTTGCGCTGACGCCCTTTATCACAGTCACTTAGACCCCCCCCTACTATGCCCGAACATGTATTCCTAAAATGAATGCACATCGCCACTAAAGATGTCCAATTTAGTTTTAACAACACAATGTACCAGCAAATTGACGGTATTGCTATGGGGAGACCCCAAGGCGCTACCCTCGCTAATATTTTCGTTGGATTTCAGGAAGAACGATTATTTAAAACCGTGGAACAGCCAAAATTTTACAAACGACACTTTCGTAATTTTCTCCTCCAGATCAGAAACTAGACGATTATTCATATGATCAACCAACTCCACCCAGCGTTGACTTTCACATGTGAATTTGATTACAACAACAGTCTTCCCTTTCTTGATGTCCTACTTGAGCGCACCGACTCAGGTATACAAACCTCGATTCATCGTAAACCAATATTTTCGGGTTCATATACGCGCTGGAGTTCATTTTTCCCCCTAAGACACAAAATCAACCTAATCAAAACACTAGTTCACCCTGCCTTAATGATCTGTTCCAAAGTTAAACTCACGGACGAGCTCGACAACATTAAAACCACTTTATTAAAAACGGATATTCGGAGGACCTAATATCTACCACAATAAGAAGAAAGTGCATGCAGTTTGCCTCCAATCCTAGATTTGGACCTGAAAAATGTCCTGTATATCTGAAGTTGTCGTGAATTGGCAACACATCTCAGCAATTGCTTGAGTGCATTAAGCGGTCTGTCCACTGTTGTTTTAATTCGGGTTGCGAATTGTTATTAAATCTGACATGCTCTTTCCCCCAATCTTAAAGATAGTGTAACCCCCTCACGAAAAAAGTTACCTAATCTACGAATTTGAATACAAATGCGATGTTTGCTACATTAGGCGCACTACCCAAAGATTAGAGGTCAGAATAAACCAACACATTCCATCTTATATCCGTAACAACAACTTTGACCACTCTTCTCCACCAAGCAATTCAGATTCACCTTCCACCATTGGGCAACACCTGTTGGGAAATCCTGATTGTGCTGCAGCTTATAAATCCGCATTGTTCTCGATTCTGAGTTGCACCTGGCTATACTCGAAGCCCTCCTCATCAACAGATTCTGTCCCGCTCTTTGCATACAAAAACAATTTTATTCTTTACTCCTTTTCGGAGAGTGTGTGTGGAGAAAGGTAGACAAACACGGGATGTTATGGAAACTGGATGTTTATTGTCGACGATGCAACGTTTCGATCTATTAGACCTTCTTCAGGACTTGGATATAGTTCTTGCTTCAATGATGAACATTCTCAAAATGGTGAAACAGGAGGTTGTCAGTAGGGGCTTAGTGGATTTTCTTCTCTCTAGATGGGGAGTGTCAGAATGGTGAATGGTAATGCAGGTGTTAGTCCAGAATGTTGGATTGTAAGGATTGGTCAAGATAAATGTGTATGTGTATGTGTATGTGTCTGTTTAATTGTTTTTTTTATATATACTAGCAAATATATGCACCCTCCGGGTGCAAGTATTTAAGTTTTAATGTAATAAAATATTGTATTAAATTAGAAAGACTAATGGAACTAAATAAGAATGCAGATAAAAAGGTTTAAAACAGAGGGAGTATAATCGAAAAATAGAACAACTGAAACTTACTCTTCCATCACTCCCGTCTTTCATTGTTATTTTTCTAATTTAAGTATTTAGTTAAAAGAGGAAGTAAAGAATAAAATGACAGTTATTTTTATTAAACAGAAATACAATTGCATGTTATTAGTATGTAGATATGGTTAACAGTATTAATAATGTAAAACAATTTTATTAATAATTGAGGTTTAAATAAAAATAAAATCATTAGTAATGTGACATAAATAACAAAGGGAATTGTGACTTGAGTAGTGATATAGTTTCGGTTACAGACAAAAAAACACACAATCTCCATTATAATAAGATATATGCTGGGGAACTGGATTTCTCATTAAGTTATATATGTGTGAGTTTTGTTTTTGTTTTGTTTTTTGTAAAGGGGGAAATGGTAAGATTTGTTAAAATTGTAAATGAGTACATGTATAATGTTATAGTATTATTATTATTATTGTTATTGTTATTAATAGTAGCGATATTATGATTAATGTTATTATTATGTATCATATATATTGTAATATACACCTATCTTTATCTATTTTGATATATCTAGCTGTCTTTAATCTGTTAATATCATCCGTGTCTGTCTATTTATCTATAATCTGTTAATATCTGTCTGTCTATCTATCTATCTTTTTTTTTGGGGGGGGGGTCTGTTAATATCTATCTATATGTCTTTCTATCTATCTGTCTATCTATCTATCTATTTCGCTTGAATGTGTTCATGTCTATGAATCCATCTGTCTTATCTATCTTTAATATGTTATTATCTATCTGTGTGTCTGTTCATCTATTTTTTATCTTTCTGTCCATCTATCTATCTATTTCTATTCAGTTAGTACCTATCTTTCTGTGTATCTGTCTATATATCTAACTTGAATATGTTCATATCTATCTATCTGTCTGTCTATATAGTCTGTTATCAATTTATCTGTTCATGGTCTGTTAATGTCTATCTATCTACCTGTCCATATATCTGTATCTAATCCGTTGATATCTGTCTATCTGTCAGTCAATCTATCTATCTTTAATCTGCTAATGTCTATCTCTTTATCTGTCTTTAATCTGCAAATCTCTGTCTATCTGACTGTCCATCTGTCTGTATTTGTTCTGTTAATATCTATCTATCTATCTATCTATCTATCTATCTATCTATCTATCTATCAGTCCCTCTATCTTCAATATGTTGATATTCGTCTATCTGTCCATCTATCTATCTTTGTTCTGACAACATCTATCTATCTGTCTATCTATCTTAAATCTGTTGATATCTATCCATCCATAAGTCTGTTAATGGCTGTCTGTCTATATATTCGACTATCTACATTTACCCTGTTAATATCTGTTTGTCTACCTTTCTGATTATCTGTCTATCTTTGATCTGTAAATGTCTATCTGCCTGTCTATCTATCTATCCGTTTATGTGTCTATCTTGAATGTGTTCATAACAGTCTATCTGTCCGTGATGTGTAATCTATCTATCTATCTATATTTAATCCATCTATACATCATTATACATCATTATACAAGATAAGATAGATGGATCGTGTTGTAGGTGACTCACCTATGACACGAACATGGACTTACCCAAAGGGTATATATTTAACAGAGTAAAGCTACTCAAACATGTAGTACCAGATATATGTTCTTCGTGTAAGCTGAAACAAGGAAACCCTTCCACTGTACGTTGATATATATTGCTGAATACAATCTGTTCCCTACATTTTATACCCGTGTTGAGTTATTATTTATTGACTCTTAAACAGGTAATAACAGTGGCGATGAGGAAAAAGAATTTTCACGGAACCCTAAGCAGTAGTGTCTAAAGCTTTATAAGGACCTATGCAATACTACAGTCACGGTACAAAACTGAAAAAACTCCAGAAAAAACGATACAGAGTCTCAAAAAGACCTTATCTGACTTCGGGATTTGAGCCAGAATCGAAAAAAAAAGTGTACAAAGAGACACTGCCATTTGAAACCACCGCGTTAGGATTACGAACTTCGTATCCATTTTTTAAGAAAAAAAAATATTTTCGTCAGAAAGACAAACTTTTTTGTTTGACACGCATGGATTTTTTTGGGGGGGAAGTAAGTGAAATCTTAATTTTTGATTTTCACTTATTGTAAAGAACAAGCTTTTTTTATTCAGTTAGAACTCGTAATTTCTGATTTCTTTTTTATTGCGAAAAGAGGAAAAGCGTTTGATTCGGTTAAATATTTTTATCGGTTATAAACATGGATATCCAGGCTGAGTTTTGCAGATGTCGAAACAACAACAGCAACAATTTCAACAACACCAAATAAATTAGAGGAGAGATTTCAACAACAGCAACAACAGCAACAATTTCAACAACAACAGCAACAATTTCAACAACAACAGCAACAACAGCAACAATTTCAACAACAACAGCAACAACAGCAACAATTTCAACAACAACAACAACAGCAACAATTTCAACAACACCAACTAAAATTAGAGGAGAGATTTCAGCAACAACAGCAACAACAGCAACAATTTCAACAACAACAACAACAACAGCAACAATTTAAACAACACCAAATAAAATTAGAGGAGAGATTTCAACAACAACAGCAACAATTTCAACAGCAATTGGCTGAAACACAAATTCAGTCTGACAAGAAAATGGATTTATTCACCAAAGTCGTAAATAAAAATCTGCAAAGTCTTGATGATGACGACACATTCACCCAAGGCGCAGTCTGGTCAGCAGTTGATACATTTAAATGCCGACCAAATGAGGATATAAGCTTCGAAGGAGGATATATACATAAATGACTGCAAAAACTGGTCAGACTCTAAAAAAGTCAGACTTTTAACAAGAAAGTTGGATACCGCCGAACATACTAGGTTCGTGAACTATATTCTACCTAGAAAAACTAACGAACTAACGTCCCAAGAGGCTGTTAAGCTTCTAACTTTTCTGCCCCCCAAGCATCCCTTTTCATAAACGATGGAAATGTCTAAATTTAATCAGGGAGGAAAATGAGGAATTCACAGTTTTTGCGGCGAAAGTCAACAAAAGTTGCGATGACTTCAAGTTGGCGGAACTTTCAGCAGACAACTTCAAATGCCTTGTTTTTTTGTCAGGGATTAATTTCACCAAAGGATGCAGAGGTCAGAAGAAGAGTTTTAAACAAACTCGAAAGTGAGCCTAATTTGATCCTACGACTTTTGGCAGAGGACTGTCAGAGGCACGTTACCATAAAAAAAGACTCAAAAGATATAGAAGAGTCGGGGATCTCGCATGTCCGAAAAGTACACTACACGAAGAAGAAATTCAGTTTACCCCCCAGAAGTAGCACATAAAAAAGAACTCAGAGCTCTCCCAAGAAACAAAACAAGTTGCCTCCTAGCCCCTGTGTGAGATGCGGAGCATTACACTGGTCTACTGACTGCGACTACCGAAAGCGGAAGTGTTTTTAATTGTAACTAAACGGGTCACAGGTCTTCCCACTGTAGAAAGAATGCCGGTAGCAGTTATATGAAAACGACCAAATGGGACAAGCAATACGAAGACAACTACAGAAAATATGTACCAGTACAGATACTTGGAAGAAAAATAAATCTACAGTTAGATTCTGGTAGTGACTTGACAATAAATAATCTTCAAACGTGGAGAAAGCTTGGGAGACCTACGAGGCTGAAAACTACCAAAATAGCGAAATCAGTGACTGGCGAAAAAATACAATTTGAGGGGGAAATTATTGTGAACGTCAACCAAAATAACAAGACAAAAAAATGAAGATATTTGTATTAAAAAATACAAATAATCTTTTTGGTAGTGACGCAATACAGGAGTTTGAGCTTTGGGATTCACCAATAAATACTTTTTGCAAAAAAGTTCAAAATGCAACGGCAGAATCAGATAAGCTATTAAAAGATTTAAAAGAGACATTCCCAGATGTCTTTTCTGGTGGGCTGGTTCGATGTAACAAAATGTCCGTAAAACTCGAGTTAAAAAACGACAGTCAACCTGTATTTAAAAAGAAAAGGAGCGTCCCTTTTGCGTCACTTAACCAAATAGACAAGGAACCCGACAGATTGGAACAGACCGGCGTAATCTCGAAGTACAGTATAACAAGTGGGCTGCGCCAGCCGTCTATATAAAGAAAAAATTAAACGAAGTTCGGGTCTGCGCAGACTCCTCCACAGGCCTAAATGCCAAGTCCTGATGAGGTATTTTGCAAGCTAAACGGAGGTAAAACTTTTTCAAAAATAGACCTTAGCGATGCGTATTTGCAGGTCCCCATGGAAGAAAATAGTTCCAGACTTCTGTGTATATACACACACCGGGGACTCTATAAGTTCGAAAGACTAGCGTTTGGAGTCAAGGTCGCACCGGCGATATTTCAACAGGTAATGGATACCATGTTGGGTGGTCTTGATTTCACAATTGCCTATCTTGACGATATACTGATCAAGAGTCAAGATAAGGACGAACATAAGCTGCATGTAAATCAGGTTTTTACGCGCATACAAGTGTAATAATACTGAGTTTGCCACGCGTGTCATCAAACGTAATACTATGGTGGTCGCGGCAACAAATGTAATACTATGCTGGTCGGGGTGCCAAATGTAATACTATGATCTGGTCACGGGACCAAATGTAAAACTATGCTGTCGCGGCGTCGAATCTAACGCGATGGGTGTTCTTTGACCCACAGGAAAGTTGAAGTGTTTGTTCCGGGCTGTACCTGAAAATGACCAAATTCACCAAGGTTGTTTCACAATTAACACGAATGCGTTTTTAACAATAAAAGACCTTTATTAATCATACAGTGATTAAAAATCATGTACAACCACAAAGGGGTATCGAGTTGAAGGTGAGTCGGTATTTTGTGGACTGACTGGCGATATATGCTGGGTTCTGATTCAAATTCAGGACTTTGAGTAACAAGATGACAAAGCAAAGACGGTGACAAGGGCCATGAGATGGAGCTATCAATTCGCTAGGGAAGTAGCTGTCGATCTGGTCAAGGACCAGCTTTCCACTCTGGTCAAGTACCAGCTCTCCAATCTGGTCAAGTACCAGCTCTCCAATCTGCCTGGGACCCTTTTGGGTCCTCTTTTATGGGTTCCAAACCCCTGAATCCATGGCTCTGACCGGCCAGCCAATCGAAACGCCGGACCAATGGCCCTACAGTGTAAATATCAGGAGGTGTACGAAACCCCACCCACGCGGTCGCATTTGATTGGACGGCCAATCAAAATCATGGCATTGGGTTACATATCTCGGAGGTGGGTAACAAGTCTCCGCCCCAGTTTTCTGATTGGTGAGGCACCTGATAATATTTTTGTTATTGTATAAATGGTCCTGTCAATTGCTATGATAATTCCCAGGAACTGGCCTAAGACCACCCGGGTAAATTGAGATTATCAACATTTTAAAGATTTAATCTTTAAACTGTTTTTGCTAAATAAATGTCCTTATCTTACACAGTCCCCACAACAACAATAATAGATATGGATGTCATCAGTCATGAAAAGTCAGACATTCGTTTTTATATCAACCACTTTTGGCCTGGATAAAGTGGTTCCTATCTTTTGGAGTCTCCATGTAAATGATAATATGATAAAACAGACTTCTGCTTTACATCAACCTATTTCTGCCATTAGGATTGGTTTTGTTCAAAAATTATTTATCATCTTGTTTCGACGCTACAAGAATGATAATATATATTTATATGAAAACATTTGTATAAACAAAAAGTCATTTGTGTTATATCAACCATCAACCGACTTTTAGCCATTAGAATTTCTTTGTGTTAGAGTAATTAATTTTATCTAGTGTTGACTTTACCACACCACTGACCTGTACTCTAATCTAAGTTGCTTGTACGATCCTAGACTCAATTGTTTTGTTTTAAGTATCCAGTCAGACATCGGATATCGCCAATCAGTCCATAACACTACAGTGTTATACAAGAGTATGGTTTCAAGATCAAGGAATCAAAGTGCGATTTTTTAAAAATTAAATACCTAGGACACATAATAGACGAGAACAGGAGAAAGCCAGACTCCGAGAGGTCGAAAGATGCCGGCACCAAATAAGCACCATTAAACGAACTCTTGAAAAAAGACAAGAAATGGAATTGTTCCACCGAATGTCAAGAGGCATTTAATAAAATTAAAGAAGCTCTAACTTCAGATTTGTTCCTTACTCATTTTGATTCTAGCCTGGAATTAATCGTTGCCTGTGACGCTAGTTCATACGGCATAGGAACGTACATCTTACACAAGATGCCGGATGGGACAAACAAACCTATCGCATACGCGTCAAGGACCCTCCTCCCCGCTGAGAGGAACTATTCGCAGATAAAAAAAGAAGCCTTAGGAATCATATTTGCCGTTACCAAATTTCATCACCGAATAGTAGCGTTGCCTCTAGATTCTTTGCCCAAATCCCTTCTATGATTCGTCGTATAGTCCGGATATGAGAGGTTGTGGATCGGTTTCTACGGAATTCGTTATATATATACACAATATTTAAAAAAAAGTATCGATATTTTTAAAACTTTTTGACTCACCATGTATTCTGAAAAAAAAATTAACGGTACATATATATGTATATATATACATATATATGTATATATATGCTTAGGCTACTTTCTCAGTCCACGAATCGAATCAATGAGGGAAAAGAATGACGTCATCTTATACAAGAAGAAATACGGAAAGGGGTAGAAGAAAGAAGGATAACAAAAATGTTCGGCTTAAGCCAACAAGGGGCCTGGATAAGATGGGAAAACATCATAAAACGCAAATTAAAATGGCCAGAGATATGGTATGCTAATTGCAGTCAATCAATATTATTGGTTCAGTCAGTTTATGACGTATTACCGAGCCCCAGAAATCTTCACACTTGGAAGAAAACAGTCCCCAGCCAGCCAGTAGGAGTTCTTTGCAGCATATTTGTTCATGTTTTTTGAAAACGTCAACATGGAGGACATTCTCTCTTTTTTAGGGAAATAAAATTAAACCATAGAATATAGACATGAAACAAATCAATACCATACAACATAATCCCCAATAATGCTAACACATTATTAAAACCAATTATTAAAAAGCATAAATATAAATACACGATATGTATCACTTCCTAACCGTTAGGCATGACATATCCACAGACGTTATTAAAATCAATAATCAAACAAACAGAAAATTATAGATATATTATACTTACAAGACAGACCAACAGGAATATTCATATTACTCCAAAGTAAATACAAATTCAAATATAAATGACTTAAATAGGTTCGAGCGCGCTGGTCTGTATCGAAAGATTGTCTACATAGCCCAATCAAATTAGACATACTCAAAGGTTCATCAAATCCAGAGCAGACAAACCGCTCACCTACTACTAACATAACAGCTGTAACCACAATATCTATAAAGACGACTACAGAGTCAAGGAGTAAAACACATCTACTAAGGTGTAAAGAAACATTAAGCTTAGCATCATTTAATGTTAGAACACTAAAAACGATAAACCAACTACCTGAGTTAACGGCATCTACAGCGGATAAAAATATAGGCATAATCTGCGTACAGGAGCATAGATTTGATCATAGTGAATTGGAAATAAAAATATCACGAATAGGTAATGAATGGAGGTTTGTGTCAGCATCTGGGAGGAAAAACTCCACAAATGCCACCATAGGAATTGTAGGAATGCTCTTTAGAGTCCGAACTATAAGAGCACTAAACAGCACTAACCAAGAATTATATGCACTACGTTTAATGGGAATCCCTGCATGACAGTTGTCTCGTGCTATATCACTAATGTCAGCGGGGAAACGGACATCGCAAAGTTCTATAATGAGTTATCCTCCCTATGCAGACAGATTACCAAATACAATATCTTGGTCATTGGGGGTGGCATGAATGCGCAGATAGGCAAAAACGAGAACAATAGATATTGCCTACATAACATCCCAAATAGAAACGGCGAATTATTAGCCGAGTTCTCTCTTGAGAACAGGCTTGTATGCTTAAATACAAAATACCAAGAACTATGGACCTACACATAACCAAACAATAAAAAAGTACAATAAGACTATATCCTAATAAATAAAAAATGGATAAATAGTGCAATGAACTGCGAAGCATACTCCTTTTTTGAAGAAGTATCCTCCGATCACAGAATAGTCTCAGCAAAATTACGATAAAGCCTACGTAGAGACAAAAAGCAAACCAGTAAATCTGTACGATACGACTGGTTGACACTTGCCAACAGCGATATATGCAATCGCTACGCTGCGGCAGTAAGAAATAAATTCGATATCCTCCAGGAGGCATCTGAAAGCTTCACTCCAAACGAGGAATACGAAAATGTTGTCAGTGCCCGCCGAGAAGCAGCAGCTGAGTGCGTACCGACCAAACTAAGAGCCATACCCTATGCCCCCTGGGAGACAGATGCAGTTAGAGAAAAGAGAAACAATATAAAAAAAGCAGTCCAACGTAATAAAACAAACCAAACTAACACCAATCTACACAACCTTAAGAAAGTTAAACATAACCAAAATACTCGAAAAAGAACAAATAGAATACATCCAAGTACAGATAAATAATATCAGACAATCAGTAGACGACAGACAGCCACGATTAGCATGGCAAACAGTAAATGAAATTAGTGGATCTAGGCGAAATGAACTCTCCTAAAACCATAGAAAATAATACCTAAAAGATTGCAGATAGACAACTAGATATCAAACTGGGGGATTTCATAACAGAAGAATTCAACGAAGTCTTAAAGAAGCTAAAAGGTAGAAAAGCTACAGGTCTTGACGAAATACCCCCCGAGGTTTGGAAGATGGGACAGTTAAATGACATTCTGCTTAGGCTATGCAATGCAGTATATAGACAAAATAGAATAGATGAATAAACGAAAGGCTGCATCCTCCCATTCCCCAAAAAGGAAGACCTCGGAATCACTAAAAACTACAGGGTATAACTCTTACTGCTATTGCAGTCAAAATATATAATGCCCTCCTTAATCGCATCCAACCCGAAATAGAGAAAATCCTTAGGAAAAACCGAAACGGATTCAGCAGAAATCGATCCACAAGCGCTCATATCCTGACTAATCGAAGAATTATAGAAGGGGTTCGAGCAAAGAATCTAGAGACAACGCTGCTATTCGTAGATTTCTCCAAGGCATTTGATTCCATACACATGGGGAAAATTCAACAAATACTACTAGCATACGGTCTCCCCAAAGAAACGGCTGCCGCTATAATTATGCTCTATAAAAATACTAAAGCTATGGTGCGCTCATCTTATGGCGACACAGATTTCTTTGACATCGCTGCTGGAGTTCTACAGGGAGATACATTAGCACCATATATATTTATAATATGCCTAGACTATGTACTCTGAACATCATTAGATACCATAATGGAAAAGGTTTCACACTAAGAAAGGCAAGAAGCAGACGATATCCCGTACAAACAGTCACAGATGCAGACTACGCTGATGATCTCAAACTTCTTGCAGATACACCGGCATAGGCCGAGTCACTACTATATATCTTGGAGGAGGCCACAAAGAATATCGGCCTCTATGTGAATTCCGATAAAACTGAGTTCATGAGTTTCAAAGAGAAAGTAGACATCTCCAGACTTGATGGTAAGCCTTTTAAGCCAGTAGGACAATTCACATACCTAGATAGTAATATCTCATCCACAGAAAGCGATGTTAATACACGAATAGGAAAGACATGGTCGTCCACAAATAAATTATCAGTCATATGCAAATCCGATCTCACTGACAAGCTAAAGCAACAATTCTTCCAGACTGTGGTTACATCAGTACTGCTGTATGGCTGCACCACTTGGACCATAACAAAGCGCCTTGAGAATAAGCTAGATGGGAGCTGAACAAGAATGATGCATGCAGTCATGAACAAGGCGGGGAAACAACACCCATAAGAAAGCAGCTGTATGGCCAACCGCCCTCCCCATCTCACAAACCATCCGAGTGAAACGGACTAGACATGCAGAAAACTGTTGGAGAAGTAAGGGCGAACTCATAAGCGACGTTCTCCTATAGAAGCCAACACATGGTTATGCTAATGTGGGCCGCCCAGCAAGGACCTACATTGACCAACTATGCGAGGATGGTGGTTGCTGCGCAGAAGACCTCCCAGGGGCAATGAATGATAGGGAAGGTTGGTGAGAGATTGTCATGAATATTCGTACTACTTGCGCGACATGATGATGATGATGATGATGATGATGAAGAAATATCACCAGGATGTATGTAAATCTCATTTTTTTTTTAAAAGATTGCTTTTATCTTTCTGATATTTTACCTTAATAATTGCTTGAAAAGATTAGCACTTCAACTGTAACAGTGAATCGATTAGTTACGAGTAGTTAAAAATTGACTGGCAATGAATTGAAATGAATATTTAAAAGAAAAAATAAGTCGGTGAGGTGGCCTATTTTCGCTAACAAAAAGATTTGATTTGTCTTAAATAGGTAAAAAATCATTGACATTGACTTAAAATGAATAATAAAAAAGTAAAGTGGTCGGGGTGGCCTAAAGTCGGTATCAGTCAATCAGTGAGACAGTCTATCCTCTTTTCACAAGCGCTAGACGAAGGAGATTGTTTTTGTGTCTGATGTGAAGCATCACACCTACCATAAGCTCCTTACTTTACCACTCAGATCCCTGTGCTACTCATACACTGAGTTGGCGAGGGCCAGTATAGAACTAGGAACCTTGTGGTTGGGGTATCCCATCCGGATAAGTCAGCTGGTCATATCAAGATCTAACATCTATACGATTAAGTCCCTACGGAAGCGCGTGGTGTAGTGGTGAAAGTCTTGGGAAATGGAATCGTCGCCCCGAGTTCAAATCCTGGACGTGGTAATTGCATTTCACTTAGCGCTAATACCCTTGGGAAAGGTATGAATCCTACTCTTCCCCCCCCCCCAGCTATGGATAAATAGTAGGACAGACTGGGCTCTTTAACCATGGTTAGGCAACCGGTCTAGGAGAAGGAAAACTCTGAATTCAAACCTGATAAACTCCGCTTAAGAAAGTGTCCTTGTGTCGCATCCTGCTCGTGCGGAAGGGTTGGTAAATAAGTCCCTACCATATTCTTCAAATTGCTCTCACGGAAAAGAAACACCTAACCCTTTTCTCTGAATGTTTGAGATGAGGCTTGATGATTAGTATTATCTGCGTTATTTGGACTATTGTCCTCATCTTTATTGTTATCTGTACAACGTTTCAGCCGATATGCCCTCCGGCCTTCTTCAGGTATTTCTTGTCGGACTCGGGGACCTTCTCGGACCCGGGAACCTTCTTTTTGAACTCGGGAACTTTCTTGTCGTAGTCGGGAACCTTCTTGTCGTAATCGGGAGCCATCACGGAACTTTGAACCTAACCCTTTATTCAATCCACGGGTGTATCCTGTTCTCATTCTGCTAACCATAGCTGGGGTAGGAGTTGTGTTAATTATTTTTCTATGTTACTGCCTCCGCTAAGGATTGAACCCGGAATCCAGAGATAACTGTCACTTAGAACTGTCTTAACCTAACTACCTTATCCACTAAGCCATGAGTCCAATTTATTAATCCTTTTTATTTTGCTTTCTTTTCTACTCTAACATATACATATTTACCAACCAATCCACACGATCAGGATGTGACACAAGGTCAATTTCTTAAGCGGAGTTTAAACATGTTTGAATTCAGAGTTTTCCTTCTCCTAGACTGGTTACCTAACCATGGTTACAGAGCCCAGTCTGCCCTGCTATTTACCCGTAGCTGGAGAGAGAATTTGATTCATATCTTTCCTAAGGGTATTAGCACCATGTGAAATGCAAACAGCTTCGTCGAGGAATTGAACTCGGGTCGACGAGTCCATTTCCTACGACTTTAACTATTTGATTACGCGCCTCTGACATATAGCACCTTCTTTTTCTATCTTTTCTTTTCTATAATTTTTCTGAGTTGATGACTTGACATAACATTTGAACCGATGGTTTTATATCTTATAAATCAAAACGGAATGGTCTATTATTTATCTGAGGTGATGACAAGACAAGACATATATACGTAATAGATATTATGTGTCTAACTGGATCAAATAAAGAGTTCAATTCAAAGTTCAATGAAGGTTAGCAATTATGACATGAAGGCTCGAGAGTTCAACAAAAAGGACTTGACGAAGGCTAAAGAACACAGATACAACATTGTGTATATATCTTATTATAATGGAGATTGTGTGTTTTTCTGTCTGTAACCGAAACTATATTCCTACTCAAGTCACAATTCTCTTAGTTATTGACATCACATTCTCCATGATTTTATTTTTATCTAAACCTCAATTATTAATAAAATTGTCTTACATTATTAATACTGTTAACTATGTCTACATATTAACAACATGCAATTATATTTATATATACAATAAAATAGCGGTTTACAGTGTGAACGGGAAGGCTAATTTGCATATTAATATTAAAAAATTGAATTTAATAAATATGTGCTTAATATTATTGATTTCTAACTGTTTGGTTTTATTTTAATGAATATAAGCAAAAATCTCATCAATGAATCTTAAATGAAATCCATTAACAAGATAAAATAACTGTCATTTTATTCTTTACTTCCTCTTATAACTAAATACTTAAATTAGAAAAAATATCAATGAAAGACGAGAGTGATGGAAGAGTAAGTTTCAGTTGTTCCATTTTTTTTATTATACTCCCTCTGTTTCAAATCTTTTATTATACTCCCTCTGTTTCAAATCTTTTTATCTGTATTCTTATTTAGTTTCATAAGCCTTTCTAATTTAATACAATATTTTATTACATTAAAACTTAAATACTTGCACCCGGAGGGTGCATATATTTGCTAGTATTAATAATGGAGATTCGCTTCTGGTTTTTGTCTGTAACAAAAACTACGTCACTGCTTACGTAACATTACCTAAAATCGTCATAACATAATAGATTGAATTTTAAACAATTTAAAGAAGGTGAAATTTAAATGTTAAATCATGTTTTACTTTTCGTTTGTTTTATTTTCTTTTGATGGGAGGGGTTGAAAACAGAACTTGAGAATAAAATGCAAATATATACTGAATGAGTATCATCGTCCCTTTCTTCTCATCTTACCATGTTCTAAGCGTGTTGAATATTTATCACGTACCCAACATGTACGAGTTAGGCACAAGGCCCTATTAATGTGGGACCACCCATTAACCGAAGCTCATGAGAGGCGGGTTCAAGAAATGCGTTGATCCCGTCGGCATTACCCCTCAAGGGGGCGACTCAGGCACCGGGCTATAAACCCAGTCCTGATCCTTTAAATCAAGGGGACAGGTGTTGCCAGGGGGGAATAGCCCCCTGGGATCACGCCTTTAATTTAACACTAATAGTCCAATGGCCAAAGCCACCAGACCCACAGACCCCGAGGGGCCCATGTTGTTAGGGCATTTGCCTCTCATCCCACTTATGATGACGTGACTCAAGGACATTTTTATGTGGGTCCACCCACAAGCCGAAGCTCATAGGTGGTAGGTGCAAAAATGCGTTGATCCCGTCGGCATTCCTCCTCAATGGGGCGCCTTAGGCACCGGGCAATAAACCCAGCCCTGATCCTTTACATAGAGGGGGCAGATGTATCCTGGGGGATGGCCTCAGGGGATCAATGATGCTAATTTATACGGTCCGAAGCCAATGTTCTAAACTTGTTGATTGCGGATCGGATCGTCTATCAGCTACCTGGGATTGACCCCCTCTATTCTTCTGATATTCCTTCTTGGGACTTCTTGGGACTTCTCATCTTTGTGTTCGTTACTGTTTATAGTTACGAACACAAGACCTGATATTGTTTTTTCGACGTCTTTATACACACAAGTAAGAACAAGCGTGGAGAAATGGCCTACAGACGCCATTTGCATATGTTTGTGTTCAGTCACCCAGCCAAAACTGGAATTCTATCTTTCTGGTCTAACGCTTGGCTTGGAGACCGACTACAAATTTAGCATGACACACTGCTTGGATGCACATATTGTGCTGTGCGACGTAGGTGCATATGCAACAGACAGTATACGTGTTTGGATATATAAATAAGTAGTATGAGATTAAGGTTAGTCCCATATAGGTACATTGTGAAAATTTATTAAGGGAATGGTGATCCTCTTTCACCGGACACCAGCAGCAGCCTGTGGGGATTTAAATAAAATTAAATAAAATTAAAATTAAATAAATAAATAAAAAGTTCTGAGCGTCTGGATTCTGGCGTTCAGAGTTAACGGTCTGATCTTAAAAATTCTCCATCTATACTTCGAAAGAGTTGTGTCTTTTTATTTCTCTTCATCTCATCATTTCCTGTTCCCTATAAGCCCTTAGGGTCACATGATGCTCACAATAAAAGAGGGGTCTTCGAAGAACTCGGCCTCTTTTTGCCTATAGCATTGGCTAGCTATACTTGTTCCGTATCATTAAAAGCCCCCAGACGGCGACTAATCGGAACCCTCACCTCGTTAGAAGCTGGAGCGACAAACGTACACCTAAAACCCATTCTGTATGGCTCAACAGGTTACGAGTAACAGAACTCGAGGATTTCAGCTAAGTTCCGCAGGTTTTTTTTTTTATCTGCAACCAGCCCTTTAACTACATTCAATTCTCCTTAAACTATCTTTTACCAACCAAACACATTGAACTCTTTGTATTCCCTTTGGACTCTATGAACATTCTTTAAAACTCGTTTGGTTGTTTCATTTTATGTGTATTGGTACCCCTGTTTGATATTTGTTTTATGTTTAACATATAAAGTAAACATTTTGTTCTATAAAAAGTCATTTTTCTCCTTTGTTCAAAAGCAGCACCCATCTCCTCACTGCATTCGAAGTACGGTTTATTCTCTTATAAAACGTAGGGTTTAAACAGTGCTTTTCCGGGGACAAAAATCCCCACAACATGTATGTGTATACATGTATATCTGTGGGTATGTATCTATGTGTACGTATGTATATAGATAGAAGTGTATGTAGGTATAGGTGTCAATTGGAAGTCAAAAGGCTCATTAAAATAAGATAGAGACTTAGAATAAATAAAGAAGTGTGTTAATACCAATAGCAGACAAAATGTTGGGCTTTAGGCAAAGTTGGAAGTTAGTTGGAGGTCTAGATTGCAATAAATCTGACCATCTGGTGGTCTCTTTAAACAAAATGATTTTCAAATCTCGGAGAAATGAGATTTTGAAACGAGATTTTGCAAGGACGGCGAAAAATGTGAAATGAGAATCCGGCAGTTGACCGTGAGATTTAGAATCCGGGATTTGGCGAGTGAAGATTGACTTTTAGCAGCAGATCAGTTTACTACCGACAGCGGACAGAGAGGAGGGCCTCCCACCTCTCGGCTCGACAGAACATAGTAACTGATAGGAGATAGAGAAGGACAGGAAGAAAAGGATAAGAATGAGAGTCGTATACCTCTCTCTTGTCATTTTGGATGTGAACCCTACTCTGTCTTTGTTGCACTCTCTTTGTTTATTAATTGTTTCCCGTTTGGTGGGTTTGCCCCGAGGACATTTTGATCACGGACACAAGGGAGGGTCCAGCTTGCAGACGATAATACGACCAGAAAACAAAAGACGAAAAGTTGCAGCAAATACAGAAAGATGTGCAGCAGATACGTGCAGAGAGACCTCGGCCCGCAAAAAGGTGTTACTTTAGTAAAAGGTTAAGTCCTGTCAATTATTCATACGGTTTTTTCCATGATTCAGAATTACCGTTGTTTTTAATTTATACACTACTGTACATAATTTATAGGCAACCTATCAATTATGTAAAATGACAGGGAGAGTTTTGATAAAAGAATTTTCATAGTAAACTTTGTAGAAGTGAAGATATTTGTAAATGAAAAAATATGTAATAATAACATTATAAATCAAAATGACATTTATTAGCGTTTTAAATCTTAAAGCAAAGTTACGATAAAAATACGCTTACGATATACAATAAAAAAAATCAAATCATTTACCGTAAAATCATAAAACAAAATAATAATCTATAATTATAATCAGATCGCACCAACAGCATGGATTTCCTTGACTCTTCCTCGCCATCCACCCCTATCTGTCATCGTTACTGGTAGGTCCTCTGCACAGCCCTCGGTGTCCATACAAACTGATCAATTAAGGATTTTGCAAGCCGACTCACACTAGTGTGTCCATGTGTAGGTATCCATAGGATAACATCCTTTATGAGATCGTCCTTGTTTCTCCAGCAGTGTCCAGCTTGTTCGACTATCTTGAATGGTTTGTGTGATAAGAGGTAATTGGCTGTATATTTACTCTTTTGTGGGGTACTGCCTACAGGATTTGTTCAAGACAGCACGTATCATCTTTTACAGTTTATAATGTATAACATTCATATTTTAATTTAAGCAAGGTTACGATAAAAATACGCTAACGATAAACAATTAAAAAAATCAAATCGTTTACGGTAAAGATTAAATTAAAAAGAAACAATACATATATATATATATATATATATATATATATATATATATATATATTAACAGCATATTTAAAAAATACATTTAAAAAATACATTATATTAATTTGCACGTAACATACGTAACCAAGAATACCAAACAAAAATACGCATATTTATACGCACACACGTGCGTGGACACAATCATATCATCACATCCTTCACGCATTTCCACGCGCACGCGCATGACATACGTACAAACAAAAATACGCACACGTACAAGCAAAAAAACATTCCACATCACGTAAACACGCAAACACGAGAATACAGTTAAAAAAACGCACACATTTGACCATTTACACCATTTCTGTCATTTTCAAAGGAACCGTTTCGTTTTACCTGATGAATGCTTTCAGCAAAAAAACCGCTGATTGTAATACCGTTCCAAAATAAATAAATAAAAGCAAAAACTTTTATTTGTTACTTCATTGAACTATATATATATATATATATATATATATATATATATATATATATATATATATACACTTTATTCTACTGTTTTATTATTATTTTATAAATCATAACATTATATTTTGATTTATATATGATAAAATACGCTCACGATATACTATTAAAACACGTTCACAGTAAGAATAATAAAATGTAATTATAATGTGTATGTACTGTTTATTATAATGTTTAATTATCATTCTATAAATGATAAGATTTATAATTTAATTTAAGCAAAGGTAGGATAAAAAAACGTAACGATATAGATTAAACAAATCAAACCGTTTATTTAAAAATATGATAGGAAATTATTATGTCTATATACTGTTATAGGTGATATACCCTATAGAATAATGGAATGCGCCGACTGTTACTATAAGTAACAGGGAGAATTATGGCTTGATAGTAAGCCAATGCGAGCCAGCTCATAACTCTATTGTCGGATGTATTTCCCACTTCTCTGTATTGTATTTGTCTACTCTTTTGTTAATACATTTTCCTACATTTGTTACCCGTCGTTTTGTTCTTATTTGACCACTTAAAACCCCACAACATATACTATTTAATTAATCTATAAATTATAACATCTATACTTAAAAAAATCAAGTGTATATATACTTTTTATTATGATTTTTATTTAATAAATTATAACATTTGTACTTTAATTTAAGCAAAATGACGATAGGAATACGATCAATGAGCAAAATGTCCAAGCACAAAATGTTGTGTTCAGCGGGTGATAAGTAAATATTTACCCAACCCATTCACCATGAGTAGGATGTGACGCAAGGTCGTAGATATGGGATAACTAGCGATGATCAAACTCACTATTCACTATTAATGGATCTGTGAGACTAACTTTCTAACCATTACACCGCAGGTGGTATTGTGTTATCCTAACTGAATAATGACGTTCAAAATTGGTTATTTGTGGCTTGAGAGAGGCTTCAGAAATTACTAATTTTGAAGTCTTATTTCCTCATTTTTATTGGTTAAAAATATTGCTTGTTTTGTTCTAATTGTTCCTACTTAACGCATAGAATGTTAAAAAGGTTTTTTAAAAATAGTTAAAATATGTTTAAAAGAAAGAGTTTAAAAAAGAATTGAATACCCAACAAGAATGGATAAAAGAAACGTCTTCGGCATGATTAACCCAAGGGTCGTCATGCTGTAAAATCCAACCAACCAACAAACCAACTAACAAACCAATTACGAGGCAAAATCAATTTGCCAACATTAAAAGAACCCCAGGAATTGCTCAAGAAGTTATTGTCACATGATACTCCAGCAGCAAAACACTTCAGAATAAATTTTCTAAAATACAATCTTGCTCTTCAGATGACATCGTTTGGGACTGATAAGAATGTAACAAACTTTGCATTCTTAACAACATATAAAATCAAGTGGTTGTGTTATCATTTGATGGGTGGTCCTCTTCCACTACTCTAAGAATCTAATAAAAGTATATATTTCGGGTGCACAACAAAGATGCACAAATGTTCACGGTGGATTAGAATTGAACATAGTTATCGATTTACAGGAAATGTTTCACCTACACCATAAAAATGTCAGCGTTTTTCAATATGCACTAGAGCGATGGGTTTATTTTTTTAAACTTTGTTTACTGCAATCCACAGCCAAAAAAAAACAACAAAAAAATTATATTGCTACTCATTAAACAAAAGTGTAATAGGAAATAAGTAAATCAAAGACAAACATTGTTCATAATTTTCCTTTATTTAGCATCGACAAAATCCATGTAAATTTATCAAGATCTATTTACATTTGAATTATATTTATCCAATTGTATTGAAATCTTTATATAATGGAGATTGTGGGTTTGTATGTCTGTAACCGAAACTATATTACTATACAAGTCACAATTCCCTTAGTTATTTACATCACATTCTCCATGATTTTATTTTTATTTAAACCTCAATTATTAATAAAATTGTCTTACATCATTAACCATGTTGACCATATCTACATACTAATAACATGCAATTGTATTTATATATACAACAAAATAGCGGTTTACAGTGTGAACGGGAAGGCTAATTTGCATATTGATCTTAAAAATTTGATTTTGATA
The DNA here is from genome assembly GCA_023376005.1 of Doryteuthis pealeii. Taxonomy (NCBI): domain Eukaryota; kingdom Metazoa; phylum Mollusca; class Cephalopoda; order Myopsida; family Loliginidae; genus Doryteuthis; species Doryteuthis pealeii. The sequence continues at coordinate 33,789,908 of CM042137.1, forward strand.
AATATATGTTTAGTATTATTGATTTCTAATTGTTTGGTTTTATATTAATGAATATGAGCAAAAATCTCGAGGATAAATCTTAAAAGAAATCCATTAACAAGAAGAAATAACTGTAATATTATTCTTTACCTCCTATTTTAACTAAATAGTTAATTAGGAAAATTTACCAATGAAAGACGGGAGTAATGGAAAATGATGGAAGAGTTAGTTTTGAAGTTGTTCTATTTTTCAATCATACCCCCTCTGTTCCAAATATTTTCATCTGAATACTTATTCAGTTTCATTAGCCTTTCTAATTTAATATGATATTTTATTATATTAAAACTTAAATACTTGCACCCGGAGGGTGCATATATTTGCTAGTATAAGTAAATAACAGTTGTTTTAATGTGATCTATCTGCCTGCTTGTTCGTAAGCAGCTGTTCCCAATTAGGGACAATGGAAGACGGTGGTACAGGCATATCATGAACAGTGTTGAACCTGTTTCTGTCTTTAGTCTCTGAGTTACAGTGGAAAATCACATTTCATACAAGGAATTAGTAGTGAAAGATAATAGATAACTAATATTATAATAACTGTATTATAAGATAGCATTGTTAGAACCTTCGTTCTTTTAAGACTTTTTTTCTAATATTGTCTTTCGATTTTTTTTTATGTTGCATCTTTTTTCTCTTTTGTATTCATTTGATATTTCTTTTTTTTTTTTACATTAATCCAATTGTATTTTATTTTACGCACTATTGACAAAACTTTATATATACTAACTCAATTCCTTAAATTAAGTGCATACATCTAAACTGTTATACCTAAATATACACTTAAATTTCTCTCTTCATACATACACACAAATATATATACACATCCATATATTTGTGCGTGTACACATAAAGAGAACAGTAACCGTGTTTATTTAGGTATAACTGTTTAGATGTATGCTTATAATATATATATATATATATATAATATATATATATATATATATATATATGTGTGTGTGTGTGTGTGGTGTGTGTGTGTGTAAGGTATCCAAAACTGGTAGTAAGGGATGATTCTACATGGGATCTTCAAAATCTCACTTTATAATTATTGCATGTTTTAGTAGGTGCAAATGCAAGGATTTTTTTATAAATCCCCAAAGAGAGCTCAATGTATAACAATCTATAATTTAGATTAAATACAGAGCAATATTTACCTTTGAAAGGAAGGAAACACTCAATAAACCCTCATTCTGTAATAAATTTATTTCGACCAAAACTTAAAAGGCTTTTAAAAATTTAAATAAATAAATTTCAAAAACTCCCAAGAAGTTCAGTGTAACTTCTAGGGAGTTTTTGATATTTATTTAAAAGCCTTTTAAGTTTTGGTCGAAATAAATTTATTATAGAATGAGGGTCTATTGAGTTTTTCCTTCCTTTCAAAGGTATATATATATATATATATGTTACATAATCACATTTCATACGAGGAATTAGTAGTGAAAGATAATAGATAACTAGAACAGACTTTTGACTTTTTATTTTGCGATCAAGTTTATTTATTTCACGTCTCACAGAAAGATCAAGACCCACAGTTTAAAAACCTCTGCATTAGAGCACATAAAACCGATAAAAAAAAAATATATTAATGATCATAAATGTGCAGCTGCAGAACATAAAATGAGATACAATGCACCTGTTGCAGATGAAATTGCAATTATGATCATAGATAGGCAGCATGGACAGCGTGGGATTATTTTGAAATCAAGAAGTGAACATTTGTAGAGTATTTCTGAAACTCATAGAACCTATGATTCATTCAAATACCACTTGTCTTCTTGAATGGCCAAAATGAACATCATTTCAAGCTATGACAGAAAACCCCCGAAAACAGAAAAAGACACCGGTCGATAATACTCTTGTTCCTTAATCTTCTGACCGTTATCATCTTGCAACACCCTCTGGTTAAAAAAAATAAGACCATTCAAATCTTCCAAGATGAAATGCAAAAATGTAAATCCTGATTATATGGTGTTGCTTATCGCGGAATTCTTATTTCTCCTCAGCGTCGTCACCTCAGCTAAATAATGGAACATTCCGTTTTTATTATAAAGAAAGAAAGGAAAGAAATAGGATATACTACACAGAATAAATATAATAAGAAAGAAAGAAAGAGAGTAAGGGAAATATAGAGCGAACATGTAAGCACGCAGTATTGATAACGCTAATCTGTTTCAATCAAACACGATAAAAAAATTAAAAGAAGGAAAGCAAAAAAAAAAAAAAAGAAAAAAAAAAGAAAACGAGAAAGAATTAAATCAGGATTATTATACATTTTAGATATTTAACTATTCTGCAATAGCTCTTAAGTAAACATATCAAACGTTGTAATAATTAAATTATCCTACTGTGGTATATCCACAGGTCCTGCTAGTCTTATTATAATGAAGATTCGGTATCTGTCAGTCTGAAACCGAAATGTCAATGCTTACGTCACCATACCTTCTGGAATTGCATAAGTTATATCCACAGCTCCCGCTTGTTCAAATAATTTCATAGCGCGGGAAAACTTTAACCAAGTTTCGTATTTGAAAGAAGTGACCTGCCAATTAATGGTGGAAAAATAGGCATTTACCCAACCTGTTTATTACGGGTAGGATGCGACACAAAGTTGAAAATATGGGGCATCAAATGTTCAGTAATAATGAATATGAAAGAAGTAGCTTGCTAACCGTTACATCCCGATGGGACGCTTTTTTATTGCCCAACATTTTCGCCACGGGTAGGATGTGACACATGGTCGCAAGTATGGGGAATCCAACGAAAATCCAACTTGCTATTCAGTAGTAGTGGATCTGCGATGACTAGTTTACTAACCATTACATTACGATGGGACCCTCTTGTTCTACCCAACGCGTTCCCCACGGTTAGGATGTGACAGAAGGTCGCAAGTATGGATGGGGCAGCCAGCAAGGAATGAACATACTATTCAGTAGTAACGGATCAACGAAACTTGCTTGCTAATCATTACATTATGAAGCGACGCTCTTCTTCGACCCAACCCGTTCAATCGTGGGTAGGATGTGTCGCAATTAAGTATCTGCCTAACCCGTGGAGGAAGGGACTTCAAGAAAATTGACACTGTAAAAAACTCTAGAACAGTGATTCCCAACCATTTTTAGTACCATGCCCCACTTTCTATCACAAATTTCGGACCATATGACCTTTAGGCACCTTTTTTGATCTCGATTAAGAAAGGACATGTTTTTCATTTATACTGTCAATATCCGGTTGTTTTAACAAACGATTTTTTATATTTTTTAAAATTATAAAACTAACCCCTAACCCTAACCCCTAAACCCGAACCCTAACAAATAACCGGATATTAACGGTGTAAATTAAAAACACGACCTTTTTTAATCGAGATCAAAAAAGGGTGCCTAAAGATAATATGGTCCCAAATTTCTTCATATCCCTCACCCGTTAATTGTTTAGTACGATATAACAATATCAGTTTTGAAGAAGTATAATATAAAAGGATTGTATCTTTCAAATAAAACTAAAGGGTTTAACTTCAAATTTAATCAAATAAAATCCATTTTTATAATGTGTATAAATGCGGGAGAGAGCAACAATTGGGTTGGAACAATCATATAGGTACTACCGACAAACTAAACCGACCCCTGAGTTCATTGAATAATTGTGGGATGCCAGAACTTGATGAAAGAATACACCAGGAAATTTGTCTTACTTAGTCTAGACGGGCGGCTGGAGAGGCCCCCTTCGATCAATCAGCTGGTCATGTCAAGCCGTAGTACCTATATGATTGTTCCAACCCAATTGCCACTTTGGAAACCCCAAATCCTTTTTATGATATATTTGCTAGAAGGCAGTGGCTGAGGGTCTTAGTATCCTGGGTATGACGTTAAACTGCATCTAGTACTGAGGTTCCAATTCTGGAACTCTGGGGAATGTGGAGTATCCCTTTATCACCATTACTTCCAGGTTCACCCTGACCCGGATTGTTAGTAACCGTTAGAGTCCCATCTATGGGTTAAATAGATCCAAAGTGTGTATTAATTTCTTTTTAATTGAATTAAAAAATTTGAATCCTCATCAAGCATGAATAGAACAAAACTTCTGCGGCATTAAATAATCCAACAAGGATTAGCATGCCTTAAAATCCACCGAACTGAACCAAACCATCGATAATATCCAATGTATTTCTATTGTAAAATCATTTCCAATACATTCCTATAGTAAAATCCCTTACAATAAATTTATATAGCAAAATCATTTTCAATTCATTTCTATAGTAAAAATAAGATTTTAAAAAAGTAACAAAATAGTCAAATAATAAATCTGAAGAGAATGAGAGTAAATGGATGAGGAACGGATTGAGTTTTTTGGTTGCCAAACACTAATATCGTTTTGTGGTAAAGTCCATTCAGTATGAAATCAATTGCAACAATCTGTCATCGATTTTCGCACTGATATTTGCTATTTTGTTATTTCATGTCAGTAATAGCTGGAAACCTGACCTAAAGAATAAAGAAATTCCTGATAAACCGGCTGCTCGTAAGAGATCGTCAGATAAAGAATATTGCAATTGCAGGAATATTAAGTGGGGTTGCAACTCTATTTTTGGTGGAGGGAGAATTGCACTTTATGTTTTTTGTGTCCCAAAATGATAAGCTTTGTGTAAAATTTATAAAAAATCACCCACGGTCAAGCTCCAGCAAATTTGTGAGTTAATCATTTGTAATGTAACAACCGTGACCCACAAACGAGCAATCGAAGCATTAGATCGAACACTGTAGGATCTAAAAGACAATACAAACGTATCGCGAGAAGTGGCTTTGCTTCTTGCTTCAGACAAACCGTTCCTTGGGAAACTAGAGCTGATCATATCAATTCCTGTCAGACAAAAACCTTATCTCTGGCATTAGAGTAAAACAATCTATATATAAATATATAACGCCGGGCATCTATTTATTGAAAAAATGAGGATTGTCTAACGTTGCATGCTCACATTTTGAGTATATTTATTCTATGTTATGACGTTGGATTATGTGTTGGATAATGTGACGTAAGCAGTGACGCAGTTTGTGTTACAGACAAAAACTGGAAGCGAATCTCCATTATTAATAGATATATGAGGAGTTCCCTTAAATACAGGAATCTGTACACACTAATTCAAACCAGACTATCAAATATCTTGAATGGCAATAAATGACCCCATAAAAAATATCCCTTCGTCTTCACTGCCTCACTCCATACACACATCCAACCCTCCCCTATTTCATTTCCTTTCACCTCACATCTTATCACTCAGTACCCTCCTCTTCATAAGAAACTGAGCCTTAAAATTAATATGCGAGTATTTTGGTAAGGCTGTTAGTGAATTTGCCACCTAACATTTACATGTGGGGAATGGACTTCTGAAAAGGCATTGTGTAGCGAGAGGGGAGACATACCTCGTGGAGCAAAGCGGGCTCGAAACCTGTCTCGTTTGCAGGATGAGTGGAAACAAAAAAATATGCCTGCTTTGGAACTAAAATTTAAATACGTGCGATCTCGAAGCAAGGAGACATTGCGATAGTAAATCTGCACGTATGCAAATTTTTCTCATATCACTGTACATAAAACGAGATACAACTGAGACGTGTGGCAAGACGCTTCGATACGGTGGATGGGTCGTATGCGGAGAACTGCTAGAAGATTGTTGCGGGACGAGAAAGTTGAAGAAACAGATGAGAAAAATCAATTTCGCAACCCATACATTGGCATAACCAAATTGGGACGCCCTTGTTTAACTTATTTCTGGGTATAAAGATTTAAAAATCGTCACTCCAATTTATGAACTTTCAACAACAGCAGGCACTTCCGGTAGAAATTGGCCAATGAGATAAGAGGACAGAAAGCATTTTAGATCGCTATCAATTGTCCTCAAATCAATATTAATTATTGTCGACGTTTAAAACGATTTGATTATTAGATATATATCAAACATATATCTATAATTAAATATATATTAAATACATATCTACAATCTTCATCAGGACATTCAAATATCGCCTGTTATCTTGATTTGCTTGCATACGCACATACCCTGATATTGAAGTGTCTTCCTCGCAAAATAATTCAAATCTTATAGATAAAAACTAAAATTATACGGTAATAAGATATTTATATCTGATATAATATATGCATTCAGGAAAATCATCTTTTTTTTTGTAAATTGACAACCAGAAAGTTTTTTAGGTTTGGTGTTTGCTTAGATTTTTCTCAGCCCTTCCGTTATCTTATGCCGTTTTGTCCGTTTTGATTTATTATTTGTTGAGTATTCAACTTAAAATAAACTTTCTAAATGTTTATTTAACCTATAGATGGGGCCATAACAAGTACTCCTACTCCAGGTCAGAGTGGACCTGGGATTAATAGCAATGAAGGTGTACTTCACACTTTCCAGAGTTCCAGAATTGGAACCTTACCACTAGATGCAGTTTAGCCGTTGAGAAACGGTCGAGGCAATCATATAGGTGTTAGGGTTTGACATGACCCTCCGAATGATTGGGGGGAGCTCTCGGAATCTAGCCTAAGTAAGGGTAAAAGTGGAGTGTTGCATGTCAGAGACTCTTCAACCACCAGGATTCCGTTCTTAAGCATCACGGCCACCAACGATTGGCAAGTGACCAAATTGATCAGGCGTTTTACCCTTTTGCAGAGTTGTAGTCGGTGTATTCTACAGCCCCAACAGACAGGGCGTCAAACATTTAGAATTAGTTGGTTATGAAGGCATTAAACTTAAAATCAATGAGATAAATGAACTCAGAATGATGAAATGTCCTGGGTATGAGGTCAAACTTCTGGTGAGTGTAGAGTACCCGTTCATCACCATATATCAGTCGGCAGAGCGTCCGTCAAGCTTCCTGGTTCGATACCGGGTCTCGCCAACTCAGCGTATGAGTGGCATAGGGATCTGTGCGATAAAGTGATGAGTACTTGGTAAGTGTGGCGCTCCATCTTAGACAGTAAAATAAAATAATCTCCTTGGTCTAGTGCTTGTAAAAAAGGGATAGACTCTCTCGCTGTATGGCTGATACCGACATTAGGCCACCCCGCCAACTTTACTTACTTTGCTTTTACTTCCAGATCTACTGTGTCCCGAAGTGGTAGTACCTGTTAGCGTCTCACTTATAGGTTAAATAGATTAAAAAGTTAAAATGTGTTTAAAAATAAGTTTTAAAATTTCAATACCCAACAAAAATGAATTTAAAAAATTCAACCAACCAAGCAAGCAACCACTCAAATAAACTATCAGAATAATATCAAAAACTAAATTCTGAAAAAGAAATATATATATATATATATATATATATATATAATATATATATATATATATTATAATTTATTTATTTATTTATTTATTTATAATTAATAATACAAATGAAAAGTCGGTCCTACCATTGGTTTCTGAATAACACTTTTTCGGTGTTATTCGTCGTCAGAGGCGTTGACTTTTAATATATATCTTAATATATATCTTAATTAATATATCTTAATTAATTATTTTATTATATATATATATATATATATATATATATATATATATATTATATATATATATATATATCTTAGAAAGGAAGGAAAAACTCAACACCGTTATTTCATAATAAGTTTGTTTCGACCAAAATTGGGGCCTTTATAAAGGCCCCAATTTTGGTCGAAATAAATCTATTATGGAATAACGGTGTTGAGTTTTCCCTTTCTTTTAAAGATGTATATTGCTTTGTATATAATCTAATAAGATTATTATACATTGAGCTCTCTGTAGTGATTTAAAGATTCACTGTATTTGTACATACTGGATCATACAATAATAATACTTATTGTCTTAGAAATCACATATAGAATCATCCTTACTACCAAGTTTTGAATACCTCACATCTCTCTCTCTCCCTCTCTCTCTCCCTCGCCCTCTCTCTCTCTCTCTATATATATATAATATATATATATATATATATATATATATATATATTCCTTTCTTTTCAACATGTCATTTTTCATTAAAAAATTAAACTATTCTGTTTATTCAATAAAAAATATTAATGTTTCGAGAAATTTCTTTTTCATGTTACTCAAGAATTCAAAATTTATACGTTTTAAATATATTCTTTTAGAAATTTATATTTGATTATCTTATATTCGTATCAAGATAATTTATACGTATACGCCAAGCAACTTAACCACGTCTTTACTTTTTCTGTTATGCAATATAATGATATTTTTCAATTATTTAAATAAGCACTATCCTATAAGGAAAAAGAATGAGAAGTCCGGAAATTAAAATTACACTGTTCATAATATTTAAATATTACAGGTTGATTTGGTTTGTTTGGTTTGTTTTGTTTTACGGCATATCAACCTCGTGGGTCATTTAATGCCGATAAAGTTTTGAAATAAATCAATTCTTAATGGATAATACAATTTTTTATAAAATACATTTTTCTATTTAACCCATAGATGGGGACCTAACAGGTACTACCACTCCGGGGTCAGAGTGGACCAGGGAGCAATGATGATGAATGGGGTGCTCCACATTCCCCAAACCTCCAAAACGGAACCTCACCATCAGATAGAGTTTAACGTCATTCCCAGGACATGTAGACCCGCAGCCACCGCCTTCTAGCACCCATATGATAAAAGGGGTTGGGGCTTGCCATAAGGGCAATAGGGTTGGGAAAATCATATAGGTGCTAGGGCTTGACGTGACCAGCCGATTGATCGGAGGGGGCCTCTCCGACCGCCCATCTAGCCTAAGATAGGGCCAAAGTGGAGTATTGCAAGTCATGAACTGCTCATCCACCTGGGCTCCATCCTTAAGCATCACGGGTTGCCACCCACGGCCAACAGGTGGCCTCATTGGGGGAGACTTACCCCTCTACAGAGGTGCAGTCGGTGCATTCTAACGCCCCAGCCGATCTTGTCGATAACATCAATATATAAATATAGATAAGAGATTTATTTTTAACTTTCTAAATCCCGGGCATTGCCGGGTAACTGATAGTTCTGTATGATTTATTAATATAGATAGGAATACTTGAAACCATACAACTGTGTGCAAATTATTACGTACTAGTAGGACCTGTGGATATATCATAGTATGATAAATTTAATTATTACAACGTTTGATATGTTTACCCAAGAGCTATTGCAAAATAATTCATTATGGAAAAAGTATAATAATCTTGATTTAATTGTCTCTCACTCTTTCTTTCTTTCCTTCTTTTCATTATGTTCGATTGAAACAGATTAGAGTTATTGCTTTCGTGCGCTCACCCCTCTCTCTATCTTTCCCCTACTTTCTTTCTTATATTTTTTCTACGTAGCACATCCTTTTTCTTCTCTTTCTTTCTAGTAAAAACTAAATGGTCCATCATTTAGCTAAAGCGACGACACTCATAAGAAATAAGAATTCGGCAGATAAGGAACACCAGGATTTACATTTTTGAATTTCATCATGGATGATTTGATTTTTAACCAGATTGTGTTGCAAGATGATAACAGTCGGAAGATAAAAGAACACGAGTTATTCTATGATCCAATATGTACAAATACAGTGAATCTATAAATCACTACAGAGAGCTCAATGTATAATAATCTTATTAGAGTATATACAGAGCAATGTATATCTCTGTAAAGATAAAAGAGATTGACAAGATCGGTGTTTATAGTATAAACACCGACCTTGTAAATCTTTTTTTTATCTTTACAGAGAAGTGCTTTTATTGGCGCTACTTTGGTATTGTTTTGACTGAAATAAACCAATCGTTCGTAATGAAAGAAACCAGTGATCTGAATTGAAAAAAAAAGGAATGGCCTGTACTGAATGAAAGCAATGTTCTGTGTAATTCAATTGACTTAGTTTGTCAAACTCAACTACGTTCCCTCATAAGTCTACACCCTCCGTCCAACGTCACTTTCTTTCAATTCCGTAATGCGCACACGAGTCCGCCTTAACGAAACCGAAAATCTTCTCTCTGACATTTGTTTTTATCATCATCCACCCTATTTCCACAATGCTTCCCATTTCTGGTCTACACTCTATATAATGAGTCACTCTCGGGCGCCTTTTTTCCCTCGGCCACGAAGTAAGTGAATTTTCCTTCTTTTTTATTTTATTTTGTTCTTATTTCAACTACAATCTGTATTGAAAAAACTTATGATCTATACTGAAAACAACTAATTGTCGGTACTGAAAGTATGCGATCTATATGTAATGAAATTGATTTGGTATGTAATCAAACTAACCCTAAACCTAACCCGAATTTGCTTCATTATAATTTTCTTTAAATGAAATGATATAATTTTCATAATCTATTTTTTTTTTAATTTGGTTGATGTATATTAATTTGCATGTAAATTTAATAAATCCCTTTTAAATTTGTATAATTCTAAGTTTTCTAAATAAATGAATAAAAATATGATAATGTTTTACTCAAGCCGTGATAAACAAAATTACGGTGAAAGAACCGGTTCCTGCTAGAAAACCAAGGTTAAACAGCAATGAGCCTGTAAATATATTACAATTGGTAATAAATTGGCGGGAACAGGGCCCCCGGTTGCTGCGCTCTTGTTATGATAATCTTTTCTTTCGTCTAAACGACATTCAGTTCACAACGATATATGTCAAAATAGCAGAATTGTTATTCATTGATGGTTACTGTCACTGAATAAAAGAGGGAACCGTCAAATGTACAGGATAGGTCAGCATTACTTCTTGTTCGGTTATATATCCAGTGCATGTTCAACTTTCTGTTGAATAACACAAAAGGAAATCCTGTCTCTTTTTTTGACGGGTCTGTGTCAATAACTGCGTAATTCTTTTTTCTCCATACGAATGCATTAAACAAACCGGTATATGGGTGTGAACCTTCTTCCATTGAACACTTAAAATTGTTGAATGGGCCTACGCGTAAACACAGGAACACGAATGTATAGAACAAAAATGAGAATCCTCGTGTCACAAGGAAATGCGATCATAAAACCTAATAAGAACAATGTTTTAAGTGTACGTGGAAATACCATAAATGCCCACTAACATTGACGCTCAGCGCAATTTGAGGTCATAGTTTTTTTTTGTTTTTTGTTTTTGTATTTTTGTATTTTTTTTTTTTGCACAGACGATTTCTTTACTTGATAAATACGAGGGTATCTAAGGAAAGTCCTCCCAAAATATTAAAAGCATCACAGAAACATACTCATTGTTATTGTCAATAGAACGGCTTACGCAGCGTCGTCTGGTAGATGGGTAAAGAGGTAGTCTCGCAGATCTTATTGTTGACTTGAGAGTTGATCCATGGGATGCCCCATTAAGAATCATATGTAAAAAAACAAGACTTGTGGGGAGGGGGTGATCCAGATACCTAGAAGAAAATTTAATTCTCACATTTAAATGCTAAATGCAAAAAAAATATGCAGTCATATTGGAAATTATTTTATTTTTATAATCATCTTTACGATATAAATCAAATCTTCATTATTTTTGTCAAATAAAACAAATCAACTGCGTAGATTATAGAGAGATGTGTACTATATATTCTTTTCAATCTAATTGAGTTATTTTCCAAGTTTCATTCCGGCATTATCTCGCAACTGCCCTGTGTGATAGCAAGATATGCTTTGCTACATTTATAAATTTTAATGCGTATCTTATGTTTCTATATCATTGGATTTCGGGTCTGAGCATTCTTGTAGGTGCTGTGTTTTTTGTGTGCCAATGTGATACAATCACGCCACTGTTTGTTATGAGTAAGAGGCGTTAAAACACCTCAGTGGTCTTGCAACACGCTTACACCTTACGACATCCAGAGAACCGCCATAATAATCTGTTAATTGGCGATAGAATTACAATTAGTTTAAATGCTCAAAACCGAATAGTCGTGAAACTTCACATTGGCGAGTAAGGTACCGGTGCTCATAAAAAGATGCCAAAGCGGAACTGATTGATGGAGTGAGAGAGCGTGTCATACAAGAGGTGACATGAACAAACACACCGTGTTTTTGATGTTCACACGAAAGTAGAGTTGCCCAGTAGCCGCACGAAACGGTCGC
>CM042137.1:33802010-33902010 GCA_023376005.1 Doryteuthis pealeii
AAAAACAAGAAGAGAGATAAGATAATTTCCATTCTTTTATTTAATTCTCTTTTATTCCTTCTTTTCTTCATTCTCTTTTGGTTCCTACTTTTTATTCTTCTATTTTTTTTTTTCATTCTTCTATTTTTCATTCTTTATATTTTTCATTATTTCCCATTCATTATTTTCATTCTCTCTTATTGACTTTTTCATTCTATTTTAATGTTTCTCTTTCATTCTTTTATTTTCATTTGCTTTTATTGTTTTTTTTCTCTTTTTCATTCCTTTTTATTTTCATATTTTTCATACTTTTTGTGTTCAGTCATGTAAATTCCTTTTATCTTTTTATTCTTGATGTTTCATTCGTCTATTTTTACTCCTTTATTACATCTTATTTTTTCATTCTTTTGTCATTTTTTTTTTATTCTTTATCTTCTCATTCTCTTTTTATTTTAACCATTTTAATTCTTACTTTTTATTCGTTTCCCTTCTCTACACATCCATCATTTTGTTGTTCATCTCTTTTTTATTCTCTCGTCTTATTTCACGTATTTTTCAATCTCGTATTTTATCATCTTTTTATTCTCAACTTTTTCATTCAATTTCTTTTGTTTATTTTCTTATTTGTCATTATTTTTATTCGCTTCCTTTCAATTGTTTTTTTTTTTTTATTTCTCCTCCTCACTCTCTTTTATTTCTTTTTGAATATCTTCTTTTTAATTAATATTTTGTACTATTTTATTTCATTTAAGTCATTATTATAACGTAATATACAAGGGTAATCCCGCAAGTAAAGTCTCCAAGCGCTGGGGACGAAGGGAAACTGTTCGTGCAGCTATTGGCAACACTGTTATGTGTTTTATACGTACATCTATACCTACCCTGTGCATGCCTCGTTGCCACACTCTGTCCAGGTTGGCAGTCGTTTCTGATGAAGCTCCCTGATGGGATTGACACTATCGGGAAGTGTGATGTTGCGCAGTTATTCGGTTTTAGAGCTCAAAAGGTATTAAACCGATTGAAATCCATTGCCAATCAACTGTGTATGGAGAGTAGTGCATGGATGTCAAAAACGCCCGCGTGTGGTGTAGTTTTGCAACGACGACGAAGTCAACGCTTTCTCAACGATCTAACAGCGAGCTAGTATGATATTGGCATAGAAATTCGCAAAGCGCATACAAAAATTCATCGATGTAAAAGGCGATTATGTAGAAAACATTTTTGAAACTTTAGAATGATTTAAACATCATTGACAATAAATAATAAAAGTTTCTGTGATTTCTAAATATTTTGGAGACCTTACCCTTGGGATTACCCTCGTACATGCTTACAGGGAAACTACATAAAACATTCTAACGTCCATATATTGACGTATATCTATATCGAGAAATACATTTTGACTTATAAACCGAAGCAGCCGTCTATATGTATTTGCCTCATACCACACTTGTATGGGCTGGACACAAGGCCTGGTTTTAATGTGGGCCCACCCACAAGCCGAAGCTCATGGGTGGGAAAGAACAAAAATTGCGTCATCCCTTCGCATTCCCCCTCAAGAGGGGGCCTCAGGCGCTGGGCAATAAAGCCAGCCCCGCCCCCAAGTAGCCGTCTATATGAGTTTCTGTTTACCCAACGTTACTTGTAAGTTCGTTCCGGATTCCACAGAAGTTCCTGCATGTCTTGTTCTACTTTGATGGTTTGTGAGATGGAAGGTGAGTGGCCGTACATATGTTATTTTGGGGGTGCAGATTACATGATTTATTCAAAACAGCGCACAGCATCCGTTACAGTATTACATTTGACTATTATTGTAGCATAAGATTTATGTGTACGTTGTCTGCCTTCTTATCATTTGTATAATGAAAGAAAAAACAATTATGTATCCGCGTGTGCTTATACCCTTCCCATGTGGCTATTAATCATATATCTTGCTATATATATCATTATCATCATCATGTCGCGCATGCAGCACGGATATCCATGACAATCTCTCGCCAACCTTCGCTATAATTCATTGCACCTGGAGGTCCTCTGGAAGCAACCAGCATCTCGCATAGCTGATCAATGTAGATCTTAGCTGGGCCCCCACACTTGCATGTCTATGTGTTGGCTTCCATAGGAGAACGTCGCTTATGAGCTCATCCTTGCTTCTCCGGCAGTGTCCTGCATGCCTTGTCCGTCTCACTCGATAGTTTGTGAGATGGGGGGAAAGACCGTACAGCTGCTTCCTTGTGGGGGTGCTGTTTCCACGACTTGTTCAAGACTGCAGCAGCATTCTTGTGCAGCTCCCATCTAGCTTATTCTCAAGACGCTTCGTTAGGGTCCAAGTGGTACAGCCATACAGCAGCACTGATACACCACAGCCTGGAAGAACTGTCGCTTCAGGTTGTCAGGGAGATCGGATAGTGTCTATTGATGAGTAAAACAGCCACCGAAAGGTATCGATGACATTGAGCCAACCAAACTTATGATAGCACACAAAAATATAAAATCATAACAGCATCGCTATATATATATATTATATATATATATATATATATATATATATACGTTAAATATCTTTGTTATACGATATCGCGGATACATAAGCATGATTTATTACTTTATATATTTGTATATATCGATAATTAATAGCACCACTACGGTTCTTACAAAAGGATGAGTTTGGCATTAAATAGCCCACAAAGGTTGATATGTCATTAACAAAGAACCAACCAAACCACATTTTTTAAAGTTTTATTGTTAGTTTGAATGACTCGAAATACAATATTAACTTGACTTACGAGTGTCTTGACTTGAGGTTTTCTGAGTTACGAGCTGTAACTCGGTCGATTTTTTGCTTTACATTAAGACAGAAAATTTGGGTACAAGCCAGATTCAGATACGCTTGTGTTAATAAGTTCACTAAAAATGTTTTAAGTTTCCAAATCTATTACGTCAAAGAAAATATTATTCATAAAAATAAACATTAAAACATATATCAGCAGATAATTCATTAAATCTTATTTTATTATGTTTTCATACAATAGAGTGCTTTTTTTATTAAAAAAACAAATTATTACAAAATTGAGGTGTTTTGGGGGATGGGGCTGGAACGGATTAATGGTATTTCAAGTTCTTTTGATGCGAAAAATCGATTTGATATAGGAGGAAATTGAGTTACAAGTGGAACGAATTAAACACGTAAGTCAAGAAGCACGGTATTCGCATTACAGAAAAGAAGTTATAGAAATAGAAATTTATTGGAAGTTTAATTGTTTGGCTGGTTGGTTGGTTGGTTGGCTGGTTGGTGTTAACACTTGGATCATCATATGCCGAAGACATTTCTGTTTTATTCATTCTTGTTGGGTAATTTAACATTTTTTAAACTAATTTTTAAACAAATTTTTGAAACTCTTTTTTTTTAAATCTATTTAACACATACATGGGACCTAAAAGGCATTACCACTCCGGGTTAAATTAGACACTTAGATCGTCAGCCACCAGTCTAGTGTTGTATACCCTTTCTTTACCTGGCACTACATAGGTATATGTTATATACTTCTCTTCTGGCCGGCTTTGCTTCTTCTATCGTCTCTTCTATCTTGGTCTGGTATATCTTCTAAGGCTCGTCTGGTCTTCTATGAGGATTCCGGGTCTGGTTTCTGTTGCTAGGGATTGTTATCAGAAGCCTGTGTCATTGTTAGCTTTTAGTAATAACCACAGACTTCGATTTAGTTTTGATGTTACTTTATTCATAAACCCCCAGACCAGACAATGCGCAGTGAGACTCACATCTTGCTAGCTTCGCTTCTAAGTTCTAACTCTAACTAACTGAGTTGCTTACCCCTTAAACCGGAAGGGGGCTTTCTATGGGGTTTCCGTTCTCACGGTCTATCCCCAGAAAGCAAGGTAAAGTGAGGTCAAGCGCCGTCACTCCACCTCAAGGCCATCAGCTGTACTGATCCCCATAATGATTTCTACACTATTGTCATATCATTAGGTATCTAATGATTATGTAACACTAGCACATATATGATAAAAATGGTTGGAAGTTGCTATAAGAGAACTACAGTCGGGACAATCATATGTGATAGGGTTTGACGTTACCAATAGATTGATCGATCGGGTGGAGCCTCTTCGGCCGCCCGTTTAGCCTGACTACGACAAAAGTAGAGTGTTGCAATTCATGGACTGTTAAGCAACCAGGATTCCGTCCTTAGCATCACGAGTCGCCATCCACGACCAACAGGTAGCCACATTCAGGGGATCATACCCGGGTACTCCACACTCCTCAAAGCTCCAGAACTAGAATGTCCCCACTAGATGCAGTTTAGTGTCATACCCAGGAAAATAAGACCCTCAGCCGCCGCCTTCTAGCACAAATAAGATAAAAAGGGTTTGGGGGTTGCCATTAGAGAATACGGTCGGGACAATCATATAGGTGCTAGGGCTTGAAGTAACCAGCAGATTGATGCGATGGGCCTCTTCGAATACCAGTCTAGCCAAAGTGGAGTTTTGCATGTCATGGACTGCTCAGCTACCAAGATTCCGCTCTTAAGCATCACGGGTCGCCAACAAGGACCAACAATAAAATAAGGAAGTAGGCAGCATAAGAACGACGGAAAACGATTTTTAGAAGGGGGAATGTAAGAAGACAATATAAAAGAATAACTTTTGGAAAATAAGACACGCACGAAAGAAGGGAAAATTGAATAACAACAATGATATCTGAAAAAATTAAAAAAAAGTGCCTGTGACTACGCCGATCCTCTGACTAACCCCTTTCTCACGATCTGACCGACCAAAATGAGCTAAAAGGTCAGTCAAAGGGGTCGGGTCTTGTCTATCTTTTGACTGGTATTTTCCATGACACTTCTTCTAACAGAATTACAAGTTTCTGAGATTATTCAAAATGGGGAAATCAGAGTGCTCCAGGCTTGAATAGAGCTCTGTTTTCAAATCTTTCGTAGCTGTGAAATTTAACGAAGAATATTTGATTTGTATGGAGAAGCATGTTTTAGTAAAATAAATCTTTACAAATGTGCTAAATAAGGGTTTGCCACAATGAATCTGAGCCGAAAGGACCGTCCATGGAGTAGAAATGTATTGACTATCCAGTAAAGGAAAAAAAAAAAAAACGAAAAATGACAGTTTTCTGGACATGAAAGGATGCATCATTATTGATTTCCATGAACAGTAAAACATGAAAGTAAACAAAGGACTAAAGTTGCTTACAGTAGCTGATGTTTCTAAAGTAGTCACCCAATTAAGTATTGAACAGGCTTATCGTTGCTTAACTTCTGAGATCCAGCAGGAAACCGATGTTTAAAGCATGACTTGACTGTTATCGCTAATCGACCAACCTACTATATTCGAGACAACAAGCAATTGAGAAGAAAGCTGGTTGCTTACGTTGGGGGCCAACCAAACATTATGTGACAGTGTCATTAGAATAGGGTATACTGTACATTATATAACAGTGTCATTAGAATAGAGTATACTGTACATTCCCGTCAACATGAATGCTTCTTTCTTGACTGCTTCTCCTGTGAAAAGCGAGGGACAACTTCATTTCAATTTTTCACCACCTACAGAATAACATTATTTAAACTTGAATTCTTAGTAAATGATTACCAGTTGGATTGAACGTTATCAGCGATTATATCAAAACCCAATTAAGTATTGAACAGGCTCATCACTGCTTACTACGTGATCTAGCATTAAATGCCAGTATCATTTGAGCAGGGTACATTAGGGTAGGTTGATTTTTCACTTTTTTTTTAAATATCAATTCTCCGAAACGGAGAAAGTTGTGTGTTGGTATAATGAGTACTGACGCCAAAAATTAGATATTATACGCGCACCATTGTTTGAGGAATTGCATCAAAGATCGTCTTCTAAAATGCACGAAAAAATCCTGTTTTCGCAACATTTAGCCAAGAAATTGGTTAGAAAATTTAGCAATTTCAACATTAAAACAAAAAGTTTGTATTTTAAACGAAACGAAAAAAATATCATAACTAGAATTCAAATTGAATATATGCCCCCATCACCACCGACATATCCGATATGCTGTAACAGTGATAATATTTTAAGAGACTGAAATTTATTTCCTCAAACGAAGGCAAAGTTTTGAAAAAAAATATTTCGTGTGGTAATTATTCTATGTTAATTATCAGCTTTCGCCTCATGGGAGACGTTACAGTTCCAAAATCAACCTACCTTACTGTACATTCCAGTCAACAAAATGCATGAAGTGGCCAAGTTTTCACCACCGACAGAAATACATTATTCAAACTTGAATTGCTTGTAAAAGATTACCAGCTGGATTCAACGTTGTCAGAAGATATTATCAAACAGTCTTGGTTGTTTTCGTCATGCTGTTAAAATGATGTGAACTAACGCATCAGCTTTGACTCAAGTATCGTGACGATCTTGCTGAAAATCTCAATATTGACACTTGAAATAGTGTACACAGATGAATTGCACGACGCAGTTGTCATCGACAAGGACAACAAATTCCATCATACCGACGGCTAAACACTTAAATAAAACATGTCATCTGAGGGAAACTGAAAAATCTGAACAGACATTCAGAGAGAACGAGAGTGAAGGAGGGATAGATAGATAGATAGATAGATAGATAGAGGAGAGAGATGGAGAAGAGAGAGGAGAAGAGAGAGAGAGAGAGAGAGAGAGAGAAGGATCATAGAATTCTGTCACATTAAACAGCATATTTCAGTGATAGTAAACCTAAACTGTTTTTATTCTGCCTTTTTGTTCGGCAACAAAAACCTTGAATTCATACTTCTCTCTGGTAGGACTAAAAAATACTTCTGTTAACATTCATCGACATAAAGGCATATTTGCCGGAATTACTTCATTAAGCCTTACTGCTCCTCTCTGACTTTTCAAAAATTCGGGAAGTTGACAAGCTGATAGATAATTGTCTGAAATGAATAAACAATCGTCCGCAATCAACAGACGCCCTGTCGGCTGTGGTTGCAGAATGCGTCGACAGCACCGCTGCAATTGGTTAACCGCCCCCCCCCATCGGACCATATTTTAACCGTGAGTGGCGGCCCGTACAGCTTAAGGATGGAATCCTACTGACTAAGTCCATGATTTACAATACTTCACTTTGGCCCTTACTTGGGCTAGATTCACGGTCGGAGAAGCCTAACACCTATATGATTGTTCCGACCGTATTTCCAATTGCTCTTATGGCAAATAACCAACCCTTTCTATCATTATTTATTTTTATTACTAGCAAATATATGCACCCTCCGGGTGCAAGTATTTAAGTTTTAATGTAATAATATCGTATTAAATTAGAAAGTCTAATAAGAAAGGCAGAAGTAAAAAGATAAGTAACAGAGTGGGGGTATAATAGAAAAATAGAAATTAAACTAACTCTTCCATCACTCCGTCTCTTCATTGTGAATTTTATTATTTAACTATTTAGTTAAACAGGAACATAAAGAAATAATGACAGTTATTTTTTCTTATTATATGGATTTCATTTAAGATTCATTGAAGAATTTTTGCTTATATTCATTAAAATAAAACCAAATCATTAGAAATCAATAATACTAAGCACATATTTATAAAATTACATTTTTAATATCAATATGCAAATATAGCCTTCCCATTCACACTGTAACTGCTTATTTTGTTATTTTATGTATATATAATACAATTGCATGTTATTGTATGTAGATATGGAACTATAAAAAGGTGAAGCAATTTATTAATAATTGAGGTTTAAATATAAAATAAAATCATGGAGAATTGTGATGTAATAATAATGGGAATTGTGACTTGTATAGTAATATAGTTTCGGTTACAGACAGAAAAACACCACAATCTCCATTATAATAAGATATAAAATGCAAAATCTAATTGTTCTGCTAAAAAGTATTGAATTTTGTATTTGAAAAAATCTATTTCAGTGGATTTAGTTAAGCAAAATGAATCGGTACCAACATTTTTTGGTCGCACTCTCAACAGTTCTTGAGTGTTCTTTCCACTTCAAAGTCTATGTTCTTGGCAAGCTGCTTTTAGCTTTGCTCTTGGGGTGCTTTTCCTACCATTTACTTCCTTTATGGTTTGTCAAGCTAATAGCGATTGTCTATCTTCTACAGAATTTCTGATTTTATTTATTTGCCCTTGTATTTATTCTATTTCTTGTCTATCTGGGCTGTACTAAAATTTGACACATTGGTGTTAGTTGGGTTTGTTTTATTAAGTAGGAATGTTATATTTATATTATTTATCTTTTCTCTAACTGCGTTTGACTCCAGGGGACAGTGTATTTGGTTTTTAGTTTAGTCGTTATGCATTCAGCTGCTGCTACTAGGTGGGCGTCTTCATATTCATCTCTTTTCTCTAACTGTTTTAGTCTCCCAGGAGACAGAGTATTTAGCTTTAATTTGGTCGGTATGCATTCAGCTTCCACTGAGTGGGCGTTTTCACAGCCACATTCGTAATTTGGAGCATGCCTTCTGATATCTCCTGAAGAATATCGAACTTGTTCCTTATTGTTACGATAGTGATAGTGACTGCTTATATCACTGTTGACAAATGAGGACCAGTCATATCGTACTGGTTTGCTTTTTATTTCTGCGTAGACCAGGTGTAATTTGCTGAGTCGATTCTGTGATCGTGGATACTCCTTCAAAGGATATGCTCGCATTTCATAGCGCTGTTTATCCATTTCTTATTTATTAGAGTGTATCTAGCTCAGTGTGGGATTATTTGGATAGGAGAGGTCAATATTTACCATTCCTTCGTTAGAATTTGGTGTTTTAAGCACACAAGCCTGTTCTCAAGAGAGTACCGACCAGAATTCATCGGTTTCTGTTCGGGAATTTGTGAAAGAAGAATTATTGTTTCATTTTGGATTTTTTTTAATCAGAAAACCTTCAAAGATTTGGCATGTTTGAAATCTTCAAACTGGCTATAAACAAAAATCCGTGTAGATGGTTATAGTCGTAGGAATGGAACCCGGAGTCGAGAGTTCAAATCCTGGTCGAGGATGTTTGTTTTTTTTTTTACATAGGCTTAAAACCATGTGAAAGGTATATATTCAACTGTTAACCCCACCCATTGGGCAAATGGGAGGGAAAACTGGCATCTTTACCTAGTATTTGGCAACCGCATATAGAACAAGGAAAACTCTGAATACTGTTTAACACTCTTGTGTCATATCAGTCTCGAGGCGGAGGAATTGGTTATATACATATATAAATAATATTGAGCACGATTACTTATAAATACACAAGCCAATATATATATATATATATATATAATATATACTAATATATAAGAGGTCTATCTGATTAAAGATTCACGGTTTGGTCAGTTGCCAGACATTTGTTGCCAGATGAAGAGGAGAGTTTTCCTTCAAACAGTAATGATGCCATGGCTCCCCAACAACTATAAACACATCAGTTTAAGAAGCTGACGAATGTAGCCAAAGTGTTTCCTACACAACTGCATCATTACTTGAACACACCACCGCTCCGTGGCTGGGCAGTAGAATTACACGACTGGAACCACAAATATTAAAATCCCCCTAATGGACCACTTACTCGTCGTTGGGTGGTGACCCGTGTTGTTTAGGGATGAAACCCTGGTGAATGAGCAGTCCTCACATGGAAAAACCCCCACTTGTCCTATTTGGGTTTTTTGGAAGCCAAAGCTATATTTGTAAAGAACAGTAGTAATTAAATCGGCGAGTGGCCTATTGCGAAATCAGTCCAGAACAGCGAGGAAGCCTATCCGTTTTCGCTAGCGTTAGACCATGGAGATTGTTTGTTCTGAGATGTGTAGCACCACACCTACCGTTGTCGCCCCAGATAAGATGTTGCAGTGAGCGACAGTTGATCACACCCGGAAAACTTGTGATTTTTAGGTGAATGCTCTACAAACTGAGCTAAACCGAAACCCTTAGTAGAACAGTAGTGGTACTAAGTAAAGAAAGTCGTTCGGGGGTGGTCAAAGTCGGTATCAGCCAATCAGCGAGGCGAGTTTATCCCCTTTTTCACTAACTCTAGACCAAGGAGATTGTTTTGCGTCTGCGGTGCGAGCGCCCCACACCTGCCTATCAGCTCTTACTTTACCGCACAGATCCCAGTGCTACTCATACGCTGGAGTTGGCGGAGCCGAGTAACGAACTAGGAACCTTGGTTTCTAGCCGAACGCTCTACCGACTGAGCCAACCCGGACCTACTAATTCACTAATATTTGTGGGGATGCTTGGTTTCATGTCTTTTCTAAGGGCATTAGTTCTAAAGTGAACGTTATAGCACGACTGGAGTTCGAACTCACATTCTTAAAAGTTAAAATTAGCAACAACACCGCAGGGAGTCCTCCTGTCTTACTTGGCACTGTTTGTAAGTTTTATGGGGTCTTTATGCAATATATGTGGCAGAATTTTTTATATTGCCAACTTGTCACCCAAATCCTCTGCAAGCTGGATTCCTATCTGCAATAGTTTTCAATATGTGTTGTTGCTTAGTCATGAGTTTTTCTGTTTTTCTGTTGTGTTTTTTTTTTGTTTTGTTTTTTGCTGCCTTCAGAGTATGCATGCACTAGGCAGCAGCAGAAGACATTATTATTGTAGGTCTTCGGTCGTATTATTTCTGCAAACATAATACTTAATAGAATAACAAATTGGAAATACAATGATAAACAAATGTGACTACTGAGTGTCTATTTTGAGTAATAAGTGATACAAATATGTTAACAGAGGCGTTGGGGAGACAGAAGATAGCAAAAGAAAATAGATATATGAACTTTTTATTAAAAAATATATCTTTAAACTTATTGCCATAAAGTAAATATTTTCTTTTAAGATTACATTTCAGTTTTAATTGCAAAAAATAACGTAAAGTTAATCTTAAAAAAGAAAGATTCCTTATGAATTTACCTACTGTTAATCTGGCGAAAATTAATAAATAAATGTGAAAAAAGAGACGTGAGGATGATTTATTAATATTTGAAAATCAATTGGTGGTGGTGGTGGGGGTGTCTTTCCTTTCTGCAGAGGTGCAGTCAGCATATTCGAAATGAATAAATGCATTAATTAGGTGGCATGAACATTTATCAAATGATCATTGTTTTTTTTGTTTTTTGGGGTCTTTTTTGTAAATACATCTTTTTAAGAAAAATTAATTCCAGTATACATTGCACATAATGCACAAAGAAGCAGCCTACATCAGAATACATACAGATAATGTTGTTGTGTTGCCAATGGCAAATTTATGTGCATTAAATGCATCCATTCTTGAGTATATTTGATGCACGTGACTTATTGCATGATTTTGAACTGACTAAAGTTAGTTAGGAGGTTAATTTAGAAGGCGATCACAATGCAGGTGTAAAGAAAAAAATAATAATACGGTAACAATGGTGTTGTGTGTTAACCTGTATTTTATTCTTGCATTTTCGAGATAAAATCTCTTTTTCAAAAAATCACTAGAACTGAAGTAGTCTAGTTATGGCATTTCTTTTAAAAAAAACTTTAAAAAAAAAAAAAGAAATGCCATAACTAGACTACTTCAGTTCCAGTGATCTTTTGAACAAGAGATTTTATCTCGAAAATGCAATAATGAAATACAGGTTAACACACAACACCATTGTTACCGTATTATTTATTTTTTCTTTACACCTGCATTTTGATAGCCTTCTAAATCAACCTCCTAACCAATATATACACAATGCTTCAAGCAAATTATAAAACTCTCTTATGACTAAAGTTAATTTTAAAGTTTGTTTTTTTAGTCGCGTAGTGATGTAGTGACTAACGTACTAAACAGCAACATCGTAGCAAGAACTCCAGTCGAACTATTATATTCACTTTTGTACTAATACTCTTGGGAAAGGTAGGAACTCCCACTTACCCCCAGCTGTACCACTACTGTTCTTCTACAAACATATCTCTAGCATTTAATAACCCACGACGGTTGATGTGCCATTAAACAAAAAACTTAGTTTTTACTATTTTACATATAACTTATTTTATGATAAAAACATTACATATTATATTACATCATCCTTTTTCTTTTTATATGTAATGATGGAGATTCATTTATAAAGGGATGGAAAAAGTCGTCAAAAATGGTATGTAAAAAAGTCTCGCCCAGAATTTGAACTCAGGTCACCGTGTCCATTTCCTACGACAATAACCCTTACACGACGCGCCTAAATATCAACATAAACACATTTTGTGTGACTTGGTTAGTTTCTGTTTGTTTGTCTTTTGTCAGAAACGTCCATGTCAATTTTGGCTCGATGTTTCTGTCTGTCTTCCAAAGCGATCTAACCAAATTGACATTTAGGTGTTTAAATGGTGATTTCAACTCCTCTTACCAATATGATGAGCAAATACACATCTAGACGTTTTTGTACAAAGTGAATTGCATGTATCTTTGTCAAAAATATCACCAAGAATTGAGAATTTGTGCCAAGTAAGCCAAGCACATCCCTCTCACTAAATGTCATTACTCAATGCAAATATTTATCTACTTAGTGAATAGAGTTCGGTTAAATCCAACATAACGGACCTAAATACCACATCGTATGTCACTCCAGTGAAAGAAAAAATACCAAAAATCAGAGAATTAACCGAATGAAATTTTCACTATTGATATATAAATGAATAATAGATATAATGCACTAGTTATTTTATTTAAGAAATGTAACATTTTTTCAGGTCAGTTAACTTTGAACCATATATATTTGAGGCGTAACACAAATTCTAAAAGATACGTCGTTCAAAGTTAACTGACCAGAAAAATGTAAAAGTTTTTAAATAAAATAACTGGTGCATTATATATTTTATTCATTAATAATCAACACTGAAAATTTCATTAGATTCGGTTAATTCACTGATTTTTGCTATTTTTTTCTTTTGACGGGGTGACATACGATGGTGGAATTTTACTAGTTAACTACGATGTCACCATCCAGCACGTTAGCCACGCCCCTTTGATGTTATATGGTACGAGTGACACTTTTCATATCGTCTCCGATATGAAGTAAAAAAAGAAAATTACCAACGTTGGAATTGTAATTCAAGGGAAAACAATCCTACTGAGAGAAAATAGGTTATGCTCCAAAGATAATGATATATGGTAGGTAGGATTTCCGGAATCCTGGTATGTTACTCACATTACAATTGCATTTGCAGAACTCACGCGTCCCAGACTTGCCAGAATGTACAAAGATAAGTAATCAACTACATTAATGGCAATTTCTGTCTGCCTGTGTAAACGCCTACGCCAGTAATCCGATCATGATGATATTTACACACATGTTAAGCTAATATTCAGAAACATGGCTAGCTAATTGTATAAGAAATGAAATCCCTGGGGACATCTTTACAATGGAAGAGGAAAGGGAAGACGTTCCAATGAAAGTAGGAAGAGGGGGAGTATTTGTAGAGGCAACTCCTATTTCCTCCCTCTCACTGTTTACAGTAATCCTTGAATGTTACATCTACTACTACTACACTACTACTACAGCTGCGTAAACTATTTGTTTTTTAAAATTCTCCTACGATTTAAAAATAAAATAATCTATATATAATTATATGAGAAGTAAATACACAAGCGATGTGTTTTGATATGGCTTGTTTTTAGCCGACAATTTTTGGGAGAATATGTGCTTAATTGAAGTCGTACCTAATTTTGAAAGTTAATTAATTAATAATTAATTAATTAGGCGGGCACACCTATTCAAATGTAAGGCTAAACAAATCGAGAAAAATCAATCTCTGTATGTACATTTCGGCCTATTAGGCCTCATCAGCAGAGCTATAGATAGGAAGACCGCCTTGTGCGTGATTCGAACCTTGACTGGACCGGAATTTCTTAGATTTTTCGTTTTGTTTAGAAGTAGGTTTTTATTCCTCTTATAGTGACTTTTTCTACACGACAGTATGAGAAGTAAATACACAAGCGATGTATTTTGATTACTTTTTGCTTTTTTTTAGCCGACAATTTTTGGGAGAGTATGTGCTTAATTGAAGTCGTACCTAATTTTGAAAGTTAATTAATTGATAATTAATTAATTAGGCTAAACAAATCGAGAAAAATCAATCTTTGTACGTACATTTCGGCCTATAAGAGATTTATTTTTAACTTTTTAAATCCCAGGAAAAATCGGGTAGCTCTACTAGTTGTGCTGGAATTTGAAAGCAGTAGCCAGCACTGGTAAAGGGAGTAATTAAAGTTCGAAACGGAAAAACGGACACGAACACAAAACGTATAAAGTTCCAAATATCTGAAGAGGTGATCAGAGAAGTGCAGCGACAGAAGATGATGGATAAGTCATTTGTCATGAGACGATGATTCATTGCTTTTGTCAAAAATATGTATTTACCAACCCCTCCGCCACGAGGACGATGCGACACGAGGTCAATTTCTCAAGCAGAGATTAACAGTTTGAATTCAGAGTTTTCCTTCTCCTAGATTGGTTGCCTAAGCAAGGTTAAAGAGCACAGTCCGCCCTACCATCTACACATAGCTGAAAAGAGAATAGTTGAATGCGTACATTTGACAACGGTATCAGCGCTATGGAAATGCAAACAGTCTCGTCCAGGATTTAAACTCGTGACGTCGAATCCATTTCCTAAGACGATAACCGTTACACAACGCGACTAAAATCTCAATATAAACACAATTTTCTTGTGACTCGTTTAGTTGCTACTGGTTTCATATGTTTTTTTTTTTTTTGTTTTTTTTTTGTTTTGTTTTACGGCATATCAACCTCAGTGAGTCATTTAATGCCGATAAAGTTTTGAAATAAATCAATTCTTAATGGATAATACAATTTTTTTATAAATACATTTTTCTATTTAACCGATAGATGGGACCCTAACAGGTACTACCACTCCGGGTCAGAGTGGACCAGGGAGCAATGGTGATGAAGGGTGCTCCACATTCCCCAAACCTCCAAACTGGAACCTCACTATCAGATAGAGTTTAACGTCATTCCCAGGACATGTAGACCCGCAGCCTACCGCCTTCTAGCATCCATATGATAAAAAGGGTTGGGACTTGCCATAAGGGCAATAGGTGGGGAAAATCATATAGGTGCTAGGGCTTGACGTGATCAGCCGATTGATCGAGAGGGGCCCTCTCCGACCGCCCGTCTAGCCCAAGATAGGGCCAAAGTGGAGTATTGCATGTCATGAACTGCTCATCCTCCTGGGCTCTATCCTTAAGCATCACGGGTCGCCACCCACGGCCAACAGGTGGTCCCATTGGGGGAGTCTTACACCCCTGCAGAGGTGCAATCGGTGCATTCTAACGCCCCAGCCGACAGGGCGGCCATATGGTTTATGGATTGACGTTGCAGTTGATCTTCCAGAGCGATCTAACCAAATTGGAGGATGGTATCAAGTATTTCCTTGATAGGATTTAACCCAAACTAAGAACAGAAATGAACATATAAGAATTGCGTAAATATTTTTACATATACGAAATATGAAAAATATAAATAAATGAATGATATAGGTAGATAGATGTTAAGCGGATTTGTTTGCCTGTTATAAATGTTAATGAGACAGTCTATTTTGAAATCGCAAGATTACAGATTTCTTTCATCTTGAGTACGGATTAAGGATCGAACTAAGGACGTTCAAGACCAATACAGTTTTAATGCATTATTTACGTGTCCCTAAACTATAATTTCTCGAAACTTTATTATTATTATATTATTATTATTATTATTATTATTATTATTATTATTTGCTCCTTTTGAGTTTTCACATCAGCATTAGCTGATGGTCATTCACTGGAGTCTGAGTGACAGCAAGTCTCCTCAGGTCTCCAGGACTCTTCTGGGTATTCTGGCAGATTGCAGCAGTGCAGTGTTCTGAATGGTTTCAATCCTTCCTCTGATTTCCAAACTTTCCAACCCCTTTTCCAATCCTTTTGGGACCGTTCCAAGTGCACCAACTACAATTGGTATTACTTTGACTTTCATATTCCATAACTTTTTCAGTTCTCTGGCAAGGTCCAGGTATTTGTCCATTTTTTTCATTTTCCTTTAGCTTCACCCTGTGATCTGCTGGAACTGCAAAATCCACCAGTTGACAAGTTCTTTCTTTTTTGTTAATCAACATTAGGTCTGATCTCTTGCTGGGACAAGGTGATCCGTTTTTATTTCAAAGTCCAGACAATTTTATGCGTTTCGTTCTCAAGAACAGATTCTGGTTTATGCATATACCATTTTGTTGTATGGTCAACATTTTTTGCATAATTCCCAGTGGATTACCTTTCCCAACCCAGTCGTGTCTAGTTTTGTATTCCCGTTGTGTTAGTTTGCTACATTCGCATAGTACATGGTTTACAGTTTCATCTCTATTACCGCATAGTCTACATTTACTATTTTGTTGGGTCTTATCAATTTTTGCTTTGGATATAGTTTGTCCTTATGGCATTATTCTGTGCAGCAATTATTAGTGATTCTGTTTCTCTTTTAAGGTTTCCTTTTCTTATCCACGTCCAGGTCTTTTCGTGTGCAACCTCTCCGATTTGTCGTTTAAAGTGGGCATATTATTTTTTTTTCTCATTTTTGTTTTCTATTATTATTATTATTATTATTATTATTATTATTATTATTATGTGAGTTATCCTAGTTCAGATATAAATCTATTTCGGCATTTTTTTGTTTCTTTCAGTCTGATTTTTATCAATTTGAAGACCGGATATGAAATTTTTAAACTAGTAAAAATAAGACTGAAAGAGGCAAAAAGAATCCGACATGAATTTATAATTGAACTAAAGTATTCGTTTATTCATATATCATCATCATCATCATCATGTCACGCAAGTAGCACGGACATCCATGACAATCTCTCGCCAACCTTCCCTATCATTCATTGCCCCTAGGAGGTCTTCTGTGCAGCAGCCAGCGTCCTCACATAATTGGTCAATGTAGGTCCTTGCTGGGTGGCCCACACTAGCATGCCCATGTTTTGGCTTCCACAGGAGAACATTGCTTATGAGCTCGTCCTTGCTTCTCCAGCAGATGCTTTGTGAGATGGGGTGGGGCAGATGGCCATACAGCTGCTTCCTTGTGGGGTGCTGTTTCCATGACTTGTTCAAAACTGCATGCAGCATTCTTGTGCAGCCCCCATCTAGCTTATTTTCAAGGCGCTTCGTTAGGGTCCAAATGGTGCAGCCATACAGCAATACTGACAGAACCACTGCCTGGAAGAATTGCCGCTTTAGCTTGTCAGTGAGATCGGACTTCCATATGACTGATAATTTATTTGTGGTCAACCATGCCTTTGTTATTTGTGTATTAACATCGCTCTCTGTAGATGATATATATAAAAATAGTAATCATAAACATACAATTTTTATTAACCAATAATTATTTTCACATAATTATAATTACACTGACATTATTTGTATAAATAATCACTAGTACACTATTGTAATAATAATAATAATAATAATAATAATAATAATAATAATAATAATAATAAAAAATAACAATAATAATAATAATAGTAATAAAAATAATAATGATAATAATAATAGTAATAAAAATAATAATAATAATAATAATAATAATAATAATAACAATAATAATAATAAATCACCACAATAATCAATTACTAGTACATAATTGTAATATTAATAAAAATCATCATATAATCGGTTACAATAATAAAACAACAATAATTAAAAACTTTAACCGCACAACTCTTACAATAAAATTTTTTACCCCCACCACCACACACACACTTTTTTTTCTCTCTTCACTTACTAAAAAATTTCATTTGACATGCGTAGATATCTTTTTCCCCCTACCCCTTACATAATAAACACACACAGCACCTCAAAAGGTATATATATATATATATATATATATATATATATATATATATATATATATTATACGTGTGTGTGTGTGTGTGTGTGTGTGTGTGTGTGTGTAGAGACATTTATGAAAAAAGAAATGTTTAAGAAAGTTTATTTTGCTTGTTTCAAATAAATTCTCATTATTCATTGAATGGCCCTCGTATATTAATGGAAGCGGAATTTTATATGTATTTATTAAGTATTTGTAATAAACGTGGGAAAGTATATTTTACAATGTAAAAAAATAAAATTAAAATAAAATGGATGCTTACGATGGAAGAAGCCATATTTAGATTGCAGATGGAGTTATATTTGAAATATTGTTCTATCATGACTAATTCATCTGTGTTTGAGAAGCCACTTCAAATTCAGCAGAATATTTTTTTCAGCAAAGGAAAAAGAATAGATCGTGTGGATCTGTATGTTAATGTAGAGAAGCTTTTCACGAACTTTGAGAGAGATTTGTTGATCACGTTACGTAAACAACGCAACACTTTTTGGACTGGGATAATTTTTTAAAAGAATGCTCCAGCTTCTGAGAAATCTGATCCATCCTGATCTCTGGCATTTACATTGGAATACGTTCACCCAGAAACTTTCGTCGTCTTTGGGATTGTATTAGCAACCAGTGATAGTCTTTTTATTCATATCTAGAAATCATACGGAGAAACCTTCCGTTGAACGGAATCATAAATTCATAGTTGTTGTTGCAGATATTGTGATCTCAAAACAGGCGTGCTAAATAGGGTGCAATAAACAAAAAATAACTGTCCGCAGCAGGAGATAGATAGATAGATAGATAGATAGATACAGAAAGACAGACAGCATGATATAGCCTGCCAGATAGACTGAGATAGGGAGGTATGAACCTGCAAGAATAGATAGATAGACAGAGAGATTGATAGATAGATGTTGACTGATATATATATATAATATATATATATATATATATATATATATATATATATATATATATATATACAAATAGATTGGTAGATTGATACAGACTGTAAGGGATATATAGACATACAGACTGACACGCTGGGCGATAGATAGATGGATACTGACAAACCGAGATATATATATATATATATAGATAGATAGATAGATAGATAGATAGATAGATGATAAATTCATAGCGGCTGCTGCAGATATTGCGATCTCAAAACAGCCGTGCTAAATAGGATGTGGTAAAAAAAAAAAAAGCAGTTCTCAGCTGGAGATTAAAATCTCGAGTGTCTATTTCAAGAAGTTACAGACTTAATTTTTGTCAAAGGTCGGCACGTGCACCCCGAATTTCGAAGGCGCGAACTCAAAATTTAGGGCGTCCCATCGTTGTGTAATAGTTAGCAAGCTTGTCTCACAGATCCACTACTAGTGAATATCGAGTTTGATCCTCGCTGGATTCTTGTACTTGCTACTTTGAGTGTCGATTTCAAGAAGTTACGGACTCCATTTTTGTCAAAGGTCGGCACGTGTACCACGAATTTTCGAAGGCGCGAACTCAAAGTTTACAGCGTCCCATTGTTGTGTAATGGGTAGCAAGCTAGTCTCCATTACTACTAAATAGTTCGATTCTCGATGGATGCCCCATACATGTGACCTTATTTCGCATCTTACCCGTGGCAAATGGATTGGGTAAGAGCGGCATCCCAACGTTGTGTAGTGTTTATTAAGCTAGTCTCACATATCCATTACTATTAAATAACGAGTTCGATCCTTGTTGGATGCCCCATACTTGCGATCTTGTGTCATATCCTACCTGTGGCGAACGGGTCGGGTAAAAAAGAGCACCCCGTCGTGGTGCAATGGTTAGCAAGCTAATCTTGCAAATCCATTACTGCTGAATAGTGGGTTTGATCCTTATTAGATGTCACATACTTGCGATCTTGTGTCACATCCTATCTGTGGGGAACGGGTGGGGTAAGAAAGAGCGTCTCGTCGTGGTGTAATGGTTTGCAAGCTAGTATCGCAGATCCCTTTCAACTGAATAGCGAGTTCGATCCTCGCTGGATGCACCATATTTGAAACCCTGTGTCACATCCTACTCATTGTGATCGGGTTGGGTAAATTACCCCTGTAATTAGCGTAGGGTAATTAGATAAGTAGAACACATGCGTGACCCAACCGTTACTTTTAATAAAGAAGTTAATCTTCTTCTAAACCAAAGATACCACAATATTCACGGACTGGATTTTCTTGACGTGAAGTGGAAACCATTAATAAAACATTTAAAAATGTGTCTAGGTTTCTTAGACTGGTTTCTTTCTTTTTTTTTTTTTTTTTTTTTTTTTGACCAAGACACTCATAGTTTTATTTAATCAAAATCGGAATCCAATTAAGATCTCTGGCACCCAGGTATTACTTTAATAAATCAGAAGTTTGCTTATTAATCAGAAGTTAACGAATATTTTTCAACACTTATAATAATTTTTTTTTTTTGATTATGAAGAAATATTAATTCTTAATTCTTAATTTGAACACATTACGCGTAATCAAATCAAAATTTTATAGTAAAATCTTTTTTAAACAAATACTTTTTTAATTTATAAAACTAAACAAAAATAAAGATTATTTTAATATAAAAACGTGTCTTTCGTTTAAAGTTTTATCATTAAAAAATATTAGTTTATCTTTTGTGCAAAATTAATTTTTTTACATATGCTAACAACAACAACATGAAATAACTTTTTTTTATTATTGAAATCAAAAACTATTTTAGTATAAAAACGTGTCTTTGGTTTGTATGCAATGTCTAATTTCAAAAAATCGTCTGCTGATTTTGTTTACAACCGGAAGTTTGCAGTGAAAAGCAAAATTCCGTTCTTTTGAAAAATGCTCCCAGCTGGAGTGCCTACTGGTGACTTGGTCCATTTTGTTTACTAGCAAACTGAAGATTCCGTTGAAAAGCAAAATTCCGTTCTTTTGAAAAATGCTCCCAGCTGGGGTGCCTACTAGTGACTTGGTCCATTTTGTTTACTAGCAAACTGAAGTTTGCGGTGAAAAGCAAAATTCCGTTCTTTTGAAAAATGCTCGCAGCTTGGGTGCCTATTGGGGACTTGGTCCAATAAATATTGTCGTCAAAGAAAAACTAATTTTTTGATGTTGGAAAAATAAAGGATTAACAATACTTGTACATCAGTGGTTCTTAACCGAAGGCCATATGCCCCCCTCCGGAACACGTGGTTAAATTTTGTATGAATTAGAGGTTTAGAAGCCGAATCCGCTGATGAGCAGAAGAATGCTGCGTGCTGTCTTAAATAAATCGTGGAACCAGCACCCTACAAAAAAAACAGCTGTACGGCCACCTACCCCTATCACTCAAATCTTCCGATTAAGACAAACAAGACACACTGGGCACTGCTGGAGAAGCGAGGAAGAAATCGTAAGTGACGTTCTCCTGTCTAAACCTGCACGTGGGCATGCCAGTGTAAGCACTTCAGCAAGAACCTACATTGTTCAGCTTTATGCGGATTCTAGATGCTGCACAGAGGACCTCCTGAGGGCGAAGACCGATAGGGACAGTTGGCGAACGATTGTCATAGATACCAGGGCTGCCAGCGCGACATGATGATGATGATGATGATGAGGATGATATCTATATACAAAGTTTGCTTTATAAATATTAAAAGGAGTGTCTTCGTTATTATGAGAAGATTGTTTGCTTGAAATTCATATGATTTTTTTAAAAATTCGTTTATACATGAAAATCTCAGTCGAAGTTCAACTTCTTGTTCCTATCTCGAACAGTTTTCATTTCATTTATCTAAAGCACTTGATTTGAATTTGTAAATTCCACAAAACATTTCGCCCACTTCAGTGGTTTGCCCTGGATCCTATTTATAAAGACGAGAAGCATTTCTGAATAGCAACTTTTGCAGCCAACTATGGTGACGTATTTCTTAATAAGCATCATAAACCTTGCCACGTTAACAACGGACATTTCATTCTTACTTGCAGTTATAAACAGCTTCTTCTTTTTAATTTTTTTTCTACTGCAATTGCAACTGCTGCCAATAAAAACATTTTTGGTGTTTTCTACTGCAATTTGCAACTGCTGCTAATAAAGTTTTTTCTTGTTTTTTTTGTGTATTTTCCTCTCACTTTCATACATTCCCCTACAGCTGTAAGTGAAACCATATTCAATACATCGTAAACAAAACGAGACTAAAAAATATACTTGTTATTTGCTTCCTTTTCCTGAACATTGTCTACAACGGTAACAAATAACAATTGTTACTATAAAAGGTAAATTCACAGAATAGAAAAAGATTTATCAATTATATTCGCTATGTTTTATTTTTAGATCATATTTAATGGATTTTTCGTTTTATACATTTTTTTAGATCTGGAATTTTAGCCGTTACTAAGCTAAAATATATGTAATTATTCTAGATGTCTATATTGAAAATCTTATTTGCTTAATTAAGAATATTTGATTAAATATAAACAATGTTACAAATATCCCTCAGTCCGTGTCATTTTTGGTTGGATATTAACCAACTTTTAGGAATAATTAGAAAAATCTTTGTATTCGGCCAAAATTATTTGATTTATTACTCCTTAAATAGAAACTACGCATTGGGTCAAGAGTGTCCGAACTTTGTTAAAAAGGGACCAAAGTTGATAAGGTAAAGATGCCGAAGTCCAGTATTTCTTTCTGATGTATTTAACCATAAGACTACGTGCAAATATACTCTTCGAAGACTTCCGGTATGTTGTCGATAGCTGTTCAGGAAATCGCAGATTCGCTTAGTGTACAATTGTAAACAATCCACAAAAAGGATTTCGCTAAAAATCATTGAATTTATCTGAAGCGAAAATCTCCATAAAAAATATTTCTGTTTACAAATCAACCGGTAAGAAAGAAAAAAGTGTTGACGTTTTCAACTTGCCTGGCAATTTTATGTTTTCTGGTCCAAATCGTCCGGGGCGAATCGGCGCCGTGTTTGACGCTGCTATAGCGGTCCATAAATAGTACATTATAATACTGAAGCTGCGGGTCGTAAGGAATCTTACTGTGGATCATAATTGCCTCGCAAACCAGATTTTGAACATACCTGCCGTATTCCAATAAAACTTTAAGTAATTGCAATGTAATCATGATTTTTAAGGGATGTTACTAAGTAAAGACGCTTAACATTATTCGCGGAGAACGGACATCGTTTTCAAAAGCGGCAATTCATTTAATATATATAATAGGAAAGTGTCACAGACATTTCATTCTTACTTCTAGTTGCAAACAGCTTTTCTTTTCTTCTTTTTTCTTTCTTTTATTTCTACTGCAATTGTAACAGCTGCAAATAAAACATTTTTGGTGGTGTTTTTTTTTCTCTCTCACTTTCATGAATTTTCCTCCAGCTGTAAATCGAAACCATATTTTTAATGGAGCTACTATTTTTGCAAATATAATTTTTTAGCATATCAGATGCAAAACTACGAGGAATCACGTCCGGGTGTATCTGCGCGTGTGCGTGTGCGTAAGAAGGTTCCGGATGATTCCGGGTTCGATACCGATCTTCGCCAACTTAGCACATGAGTTGCACAACATGGGTAATTTAATCTGTGCGGTAAATCATCTGAGAGCTGACGGTAGATGTGGCGCTCCACGTCAGCTTAAAAGAAACAATCTTCCTAGTCTAACGCTAGCGAAAAGAAGATAGATTCCCTTGCTTTCCGACTGATACCGACAATAGTCGACTTCACTATTTTTATTAGACGTTTTTACAAACGTCAAAGAGTTTGTTTTTTTTAATCAATAAGGCTTAGATTGCTTAAATGTCCGAAGTTTTCTCCGAATGGGTTGGTGGTAAATTTGCGAGTGCCAGGTGACCTTGACTTTTCTAAATGTTATTTCGACCCCACTAATATTGACAGACTTTCGTATTTATATGGATGACGACATACATAATTCCTATTTTAAATCCAGGCGGTGCTAGGCTTGCTTGCTCGCTGGGCAGATATGAACTTATGGTTCTGACATCTTTTGCATATTTTTCCAGTGAACCACATTCTTTTCAGAGTCATGTTTATTTTTTATTCGTTATATTCTTTCTGAGCTAATTCGCAGTATTAATTCATAAAGACATTTTCTGTTTTCTTGTCTTGTTTATTTCTAATGTTATTTTTAACGAAACCTGTTGTTTCTACTTGGGATTCTCTTTCTCTTTTCAAGGTTCCTTTGCACAAACTCATACAGGCTACTTATTTGATTGGTTTCTTTTTTAATGGAATATCAACCTTCGTAGTTTATTCAATGCCAAAGCAATACTTGTAGAAGAACAGTAGTGGTGCACGATTTATGTCTTTGCTGATACCACTGAATGTATTAGTATGTTAGAATTGAAGCAAAAAGATTTCTATGAAAAGTTTTGGTTTCTTGTCTTGCCTATTTTCTTATATTGTTTATTTTTAACCGTGGATATACCGCAGTATGATAGTTTGACTATTACAACGTTTGATATGTTTACTTAAGAGCTATTACGAATACTTCAATGTGTAAAAAGTATTATAATCTCTGGCGAAATTCTTTCTTTTCCTCTTTTCTATTCCTTTTTTCGTTTATTTTCTTTTTCTTTTTTTTTTCTGTTTTTTCTTCTATTTCATTGAAACAGACAATAAGTGTTATCGCTTACTCTCTCTCTCTCTCTCTCTCTCTCTCTCTCTCTCTCTCTCTCTCTCTCTCTCTCTCTCTCTCTCCACACACACACACACCTTTCTTTCTTTCTCCTATATTTGCTTTCTTTTTCCCTCTGAAGTGTATCACATTTTTTTCTTCCCTTTCTTTCCTCACAATTAAAACGATATGGTCCATTATTTATCTTAGGTGATGACAGGGCACAACACTTAATCACGTGCATTTATATCTTATAAATCAAAACGAAATGGTTAATTATTTATCTGATGTGATCACATGGCGTCGCACACATTGGTAAGTACTAGCGTATTAATATACAGGTGTTGTTTTTAACGTCACCTGCTGTTCCTACGTGAGATTCCGTTTCTCTTTTCAAGTCTCCTCAGCAGAAAAGTAGGAATCAGGTTATTTCACATACACCTCCTTTCTTCTGACTCCAGAATTACTCTGTAGAATCATTTTCCTTCTTCTTTTGCGTATCGGATCTTTTTAGTTTACTCAATAGAGAGTTAATGGTTGCTTTGTTTTACGGCATATCAACCTACTTCGGTCATTTAATACCGAATCAAGTTATTTTGATAAAGAAGGGGCTGCTTACAGTATCTGCAGTTAATAAAGCAGTCACCCAATAAATTATTGAACAGGCTCATCACTGCTTAACTTGTGGGAACCGGTGCTTCGGTGTGACTTGACCCTAATAAATGGGTGTAAATGATTTCATACTGATCTTTCTTCTTTCTCCTTAATTTGCCATCACATGAAGATCTATTGACGTCATCATTACAATGCAAGGCTTTACTTTTGACATAGAACCAATGGAGACATTTTTATCAGATTCATGATTATAATTTGAATTATAATTGAATGCTCTTTTATTCCATTGATTTATGTTGGTTGGTTGAATTTTACGGTATGTCGACCCTTGGATTATTTTATGCCGTAGATGTTTTATAAACAAATTAGTAGAAATAATGTTCATTAACTTCAAATATCTTATTATAATGGAGATTGTGTGTTTTTCTGTCTGTAACCGAAACTATATTACTACTCAAGTCACAATATCCTTTGTTATTGACATCACAATATCAATGATTTTATTTTTATTTCAATCTCAATTATTAATAAAATTGTTTTACATTATTAACACTGTTGACCATATCTACATACTAATAACATGCAATTGTATTTATATATACAACAGAATAGCGGATTACAGTGTGAATGGGAAGGCTAATTTGCATATTGATATTTAAAATTTGATTTTAATAAATATATGCTTAGTATTATTGATTTCTAATTGTTTGGTTTTTATTTTAATGAATATAAGCAAAAATCTCTTCAATAAATCTTAAATGAAATCCATTAACAAGAAGAAATAACTGTAATATTATTATTTACTTCCTATTTTAACTAAATAGTTAAATTAGGAAAATTTACCAATGAAAGATGGGAGTAATGGAAAATGATGGAAGAGTTAGTTTCAGAGTTGTTCTATTTTTCGATTATACCCCCTCTGTTTCAAATCTTTTTATCTGCATTCTTATTCAGTTTCATTAGCCTTTCTAATTTAATATGATATTTTATTATATTAAAACTTAAATACTTGCACCCGGAGGGTGCATATATTTGCTAGTTTAGATAAACAAGAATAAATAAATTCATGTGTGTTAATAAACTGGTATTTATGTCTAAATTTTCATTAACTTAATGTTTACCAGTAAACTGGTTGAAATAATTTTAATTAAATTTGAAATACTTTTGTTTGTTTTCGTTGTGTGGGTGGGTATGTAGTTATATGGCTGGTTGGCTGGATATTAAGGTATGTTCACCTTGTTGGATTATTTCATGCCGAAGACGTTTTATAAACAAATTGGTAGAACTGATTTTCATTAACTTTAAATAGTTCGTAGGTAAATATGTTTGTTTGTTTGTTTGTTTGTTTGTTTGGTTGGTTGGTTGGTTGGTTGGTTGGTTCGTTCGTTCGTTGGTTGGCTGGTTGGTTGAATTCTATGGCATCACAACCCTTGGATTATTTTATGCCGAAAACGTTTTATAAACAAAGTGGCAAAAATAATTTTCATTTACTTCATACCTAACAATAAACTAGAATAAATAACTTTATGTGTAATGATAAACTGGTGGTTATGTTTGATTTTTCATTGACTTAATGTGTATCAATAAACTGTTAGAAATAATTTTCATTAACTTTTAATAGTTTGTAGGTAAATATTTTTGTTTTTTTTTTTTTTTGTTTTTTTTTTGTTTTTTTATTGGTTGGTTGGCTGGTTGGTTGAACTTTATGGCATGTCAACTCTTGGGTTATTTTATGCCAAAGACGATTTATAAACAAATTGGCAAAACTAATTCTCATTAACTTCATGTGTATCAATAAATTGGAAGAAATAATTTCATATATGAAACTAAACTAATAATTTTCATCAACTTCATGGTTGTTTTGTTTTACGGCATATCAACCCTTTTTGGGTCATTTAATGCCGAATCAAGTCATTTTGATAAAAAATGGAGTCAGATAATATATGATTCACATACCTAAACATCGTAGGCTAGAATCTTCTGATAAGTTTGGTTTGGTTTGGTTTATTTGTTTTAATGGCATATCAACTTTCGTGGGTTATCCAATGCCAGAGACATTCTTGTAGAAGAACTGTAGTGGCAGGTATTTACCCAACCCGTTCGCTACGGGTAGGATATGACATAATTTCGCAAGTATGGGACATCCAGCGAGGATCGAATTCAGTTTTCAGTAATAGTGGTTGGTTGGTTGGTTGTTTTGTTTTACGGTATATCGACCCACTTCGGGTCATTTAATGCCGAATCAAGTTATTTTGATGAAGAAGGGTTCAGGTTTGTTACAGTACCTCCGGTTGCTTAAGTGGTCACTCAATTAGGTATTTAACAGACTCATCGCTGCTTACCTTCTAGTGATCTAGTGATAACCGGTGCTTTCAGCGTGATGTGACCGTAATACAGTAGTAATGGATCTGAAGAACAGTATTAGTTCAATTTGACCTATAGTTAGGGGGAGACTTTTGAACAAAGACAACACTGCCTTGAGGTAAGTAGGGTTCGAGACAGCAACAGACAATAGAACAAAGAGAACAAAAGACTTAAAAGAAATAGGATCCTTGAAGTTGATAATCAGCAATAACTGACACTGGAAGAACAGAAAGAAAATAGAATGCGTAAAGCATGTTAACAGCGAGAATCTGAAAGTTAAGGACAACAGTGCCTTCAAGCAAATCAAGTAAACCGCGTTCAGCAAATAACACCATTCACCTCAAATGAGTGCCACTCTGTCGGCTGGGGTTATAGAATGCACCCTCCCACACACGCGCACACACACGCAGACACACACACACACACACATTTCATTTAAGATATGTTTTGGGTCATATCTCATTCATTTGCATACACAAATCATAAACGCCTGAAGGGTTTCCACTTTTCCCACACAGTCATGCTTATTTTTTTGCTCTTTCTGAACCAATTTGCCGTATTGACTTAATAAATATTCGACGGTCTGCGTAGGTGACATTTGCTATTTTACTGTGTTTGAATTTCAAAATCACATAGATGTGTGTGTGCATGTGTGTGTGTGCATGTGTGTGTGTGTGTGTGTGTGTGTCTGTTTTGGTCATATCTCATGTGTGTCTGTATGTGTCTGTATGTTATTTTATTTAAGATATGTTTTGTTTTGGTTATATGTATTCATGTGTGCGTGCGTGTGTGTGTGTGTGTGTGTGTGTGTGTGTGTGTGTGTGCGTTTACATCTGTTTTGTTCATATCTCATGTATGTGCGTGCGTGTGTCTGTTATTTGATTTAAGATATGTTCTTTTTTGGTTATATATCATATGCATGTGCGTATGTGCGTGTGTGTGTGACTGTTTTAGTCATGATATCATGTGTGTTTATATGTGTTTGTGTGTGTGTGTGTTTATTGTTTCCTTTAAGATATGTTCTGTTTTGGTCATATTTCATGTATGTGTGTGTGTGTGTGTGTGTGTGTGTGTGTGTGTGTGTGTGTGTGTGTGTTATTTCATATGTTATCTAAGATATCTTCTGTTTTTTAGTCATATCACATTCATTTACATAGTCAAATCCCAGACGCCTGAAAGGTTTTCACTGGATCCCCTTTCCAACACAGTTTTAATCTCAAAACCGCGTAGATGTGTCTGTGTGTGTAAATTAATTTAATATATGTTCTGTTTTTGGTCATTTATTATCTCATGTGTGTGTCTATGTGCGTGCGTGTGTGTGTGAGTCTGTGTCTATCAATTTTGGTCATATCTCATGTGTGTTTGTGTATGTGTCTGTGTGTTAGTTATTTCATTTAAGAAATTTAATTGCTATTTTGTTTTGGTCATATTTCATGCATGCGTGAGTCTATGTGTGTATCTGTCAGTCTATGTCTTTATCTATTCTGATCATATCTCATGTGTGTGTGTATGTGTATGGGTCTGTGTCTCTCTGTTCTGATCATATCTCATATATATTTGTGTGTGTGTGTGTGTTGATGGGTGTGTTGGTGGGTGGATGTATATGTGTCTGTCTGTTCTGATCATATCTCATGTATATTTGTGTGTGTTTGTGTGTGTATCTGTGCGTCTACCTGTTGTGGTCATATCCCATGTGTGCGTGTGTATTTGTGTATGTATGTGTGTGTGTGTGTGTGTGTGTGTGTGTGTGTGTGTGTGTGTGTTTCATTTAAGATATGTTTTGAGTCATATCTCATTCATTTGCATACTCAAATCACAAACGCCTGAAGGGTTTCCACTTGATCGCTTTTCCCACACGGTCATGCTTATTTTGTTTACTCTTTCTGAATTAATTTGCCGTATTGACTTAATAAAGTCTCATCTCTATGACCGGTGTAGTTGAAATTTGTTATTTAACAACGTTCTATCTACTGCGGTTTTGATTAGATTGCTTACGAAATTATTCTGTGCCACCTTTACAGATTTTCAGTTTCACTCTTCAGATGTCCTCTTCGCAACTATACCTATCTC
Source organism: Doryteuthis pealeii (assembly GCA_023376005.1). NCBI lineage: Eukaryota > Metazoa > Mollusca > Cephalopoda > Myopsida > Loliginidae > Doryteuthis > Doryteuthis pealeii. The sequence continues at coordinate 33,831,522 of CM042137.1, forward strand.
ATCACATCTACCTTTATTTTTGGCAGGTTCTCTTGAAATGACCGGGCTGGGGTTTTTTTTCAGCTTTGTTGAACAAAATTTTATTTCTATGCCTCGTGAAGTCCCCAAGCTCATTGATAACATATATTGTCCCGGTCCTATTTCCCTTATGGCAACACCCAAATTTTGTAACATATGTGCTAAAAAGTGATGACTGAAGGTCTTAGTGTCCTGGGTATACGTTAAACTATATATAGTGGTCAGATTCCAATTTTGGAGCTCTAAGGAGCGAGAAGTATCCCTTCATTGCCATTACTTCCGGATCCACCCTGATCCAGAGTGGTGGTAGTACCTGTTAGAGTCCCATCTATGGGTTAAACAGATCAAACAATGGGTTAAAATGAGTTTTAAAAGAACTTGAATATTAAATAAGAATGAATAAAATAAAAGCGTCTTCGACATAAAATACCCCAAGAAGAGTTGACATGCCATAAAATCCAACTAACCAAACCAAATTGATAATATAGTCAAGATCTTATTATAATGGAGATTGTGTATTTGTCTGTCTGTAACCGATACTATATTACTACTCAAGTCATAATTCCCTTTAATTATTTACGTCACATACCCCATCATTTTAAAATTGCTTTACATTATCAATACTGTTGACCATATCTACTTACTAATAACATGTAATTGTATTTATATATACAACAAACTACCGGTTTACAGTGTGAACGGGAAGGCTAATTTGCATATTGAGATTAAACATTTAATTTGAATAAATATGTGTTTGGTATTATTGATTTCTAATTGTTTGGTTTTATCTTAATGAACATGAGCAAAAATCTCGGTGATAAATCATAAAGGAAATCCATTAACAAGAAAAAATAACTGTAATTTTATTCTTTACTTCCTAAAGTTTACTAAATAGTTAGGAAAATTTAGCAATGAAAGATGGAAATGATGGAAGAGTAAGTTTCAGTTATTCAATTTTTTTATACCCCACTCTGTTTCAAATCATTTTATCTGCATTCTTGTTTAGTTTTGTTAGCCCTTCTAACTTAATATAATATCTTATTAAATTAAAACGTAAATACTTGCACCCGGATGGCGCATATATATGCTAGTAGTTGGATTCATACCTTTATGAAAGATATTTGTGTTGTGAAATTTAGACAGCCTCGCTGAGGATTTAAACTCGCGTCACTGTATCTATTTCCTACTAAGATAACCATTACACAATGAGCACCTCCTGTTTATGCATATTATATTGCTGCCTTTTTATGGGTTTACCCTGTTATATCCTCTGTTAAAATTCTGTAATATTGAATTTATGATGAAAACAAACATTTTTAGCTGAAATCTTGCCCTACGAATAGAATTTTTAGCTCATCTCTACACATATGATAGGCTGTACTGGGCTGTTAAGTAGAACTAGCATAGAAATGAATACAATATGGGAACCCATAATTAAGAAGGCTAGATCAGATTGAGAAAAAAAAACCAAAAAACCCACAATATGAGTCGAGGTAAAAAATCATACATAAGTAAATAGGTAGATATTCTAGCCAAATCAAGACATTAGGTTTATAAGTTCCCAAAATTCACACTCGATTGTCCAATTGGACACATGGCCAAATGGATTAGGCAGTTGGGTTAAAAGAGACAGTTATCTCTGGTTCCCGAGTTTAATCCTGAGTGAAAGCAGTTAGAAAAATAATTAATTAGCATGAGCACGGGTGGGTTATAGAATGCTTCGATTATTCTTTAAATATTTAATTCGTCTAACTTTTGCAATTATCATTATTTCAGTGATTATTGTGTCTAACCAGACTGAAGAGACGTGAAACGCCGAAACACGTGTATGTGGAAGACTTATTAATTAATACATATATATATATATATCACTGAAATAATGATAATTGTAAAAGTTAGACGAATATATATATGTTTGTGTGTGTATGTGTGTGTGAGAGAGAGAGAGATGAATCTGACAGATACATTGTAAGAAAAATACATATACTTTGATTTCGATGAAAATTTATTGCTGTTATTTTGTCAACACGTGTTTCGATCAAATTTTGTTCACATGTTCAGAATATTCTATTTAAGAGTATTTTAAATATAAAACAATTCTTTTTAAAAATGATAAAAACTAAATTGCATGCCTAATATTTTTTTTATTATTATTATTTTTATTTTTATTTCTGCGCTGCGATCTTGTGCCTTATCCTAAACCGTGGCGAACAGGTTGTATAAATACCTATTTTAATATTCTGTACTTAAAAGAAATTAAGATTGTAATTACGAAGTTCACACTTTAAGTAATGTAAAGGATTTTGTTGATGACAAAGCAGAAGTTAAAGACATGAAATATATTCAGTAGTAATGGATCTGCGAAATTAGCTTGTTAACCATTACACCACCATGGAACACTCTAGGCCTTATTATAGGTATAAACAAGTCTGTTTATTTATACGTCATTATATTATGCGTATATTTAAAGATAAATTAAACAAACCCCCAAAAAGGAAAAATTATGAAAATGCACAAATGTAGTATAAAGAGAATGTTGGTTAGTTGAATTATACGTCATATAAATCCTTTTGCCGAAGACATTTTGTTTTATTCATTCTGATTAGGCATTCAGTTTTTCAAAACTCAATTTTCAACACATTTTTAAGAACTAATTTTGATCTATCTAACCCATAGACCGGACCCCAACAGGTACTACCACTCCGGGTCAGAGTGGACCTGGGAGTAATGGCGATGAAGGTGTACTTCACACTTCCCAGAGTTTCAGATTTGGAACTTCACCACTAGATGCACTAACGTCATACTTAGGACACTAAGACCCTCAGCCACCTCCATCTAGCACATATATGATAAAAATAGTTGGGGGCTTGCGATAAGAGCAATAGGGTTGGGACAATCCTATAGGTGCTAGGGCTTAACGTGAACAGTCGATTGACTGTCTAGCCTAAGTAAGAGCCAAAGTGGAGTGATGCGTCTCATGGACTGCTCATCCACCAGAATTTCGTCCATAAGCATCGCAGGTCGTCACATATGGCCAACAGGTAGTCCCATTGGGGGAATTTTACACCTCTGTAGAGGTGCAGTCGGCGTATTCTAAAGTCCAGCCGACAGGGTTGATAAAGAGAAATAGACTCTTAAATGTTAATTATACATAGAAAATTGATAAGTACATTATTTTTTAGATAATTAAATACTATTTAATAGTCAAATACTATTCCTTTTTTCAACATGGTCACATTTAGTGATCTTTTAACTTGATAACTGTTAATCCTATGTGAGTGCATATTTTTCTTTCTTTTAAACACAATTCTTATTGAAGTCAGTTAGTCTACTGTTGGTTTGAATAACAGCAGCTAACTAAGTACAACTGAAGCTGTGTCCAAGACAGTTGGTATGTATAGAAATCAAGAATGATCCATTCATGAATGTGGGTGATTTGGGTGATTCCATTCCTTGGGTTCTGATTGGCTACTTGATTTGAATGATATTGTGGAGTTTTATAAATACCCTGTCATTCTGCAGTAGACTTGCAACTATTTGGGTTTGTATTGGGTTACAACCGTTTGTTGCAATGTCTTCCCAATTCGACGGTAATTGGAACTTTGATTATTCTTCAATTCTCAATTAAATCTCTTTCTTTCTGAGCTTCTATTAAGTCCCCGTGGCATAGTGGCTAACGTGTTGTACTGTCACATCGTAGTAAGCGAGTTCGAACTCCAAATACAGTCATTACGTTCACTTTCGGACAAATACCCCGCGGAAAGCTATGGACACCCTCATACATCCAGCTATGGTTTAAATGTACTACTTGACCCATAGCTGAGTGGGCTCACTACTTTTTTCTACAAGGATAGCTTTGGCGTTAAATAGCCCACGAAGGTTGATATGCCATTAAACAAAGAAACCAGACGAAAGCTTTCTTTTTTTCATTTCCTATTTCCTTTCTTTCTTTCTTTCTTTCTTTGTTTCTTCTTCTTCTTCTTCTTCTTCTTCTTATTATTATTATTATTATTATTATTATTATTATTACAACAATAACAACAACTTCCTGTGGCATAATGCCTAACGTACTGGATTGTGACATAGTAGTAAGTGAGTTCGAATTCCAGTCGTGTTATTATGTTTAATTTTAGGCTAATACATTCAGGAAAGATATGAACCATCCCATCCCCCAACTATGGGTTGAATAGTATCACTAGTGTTTTTTCTACAAGGATGTATTTGGCATTAAATAACCTACAAGTGTTGATATGCCATTACACAAAGAAATTAAACCATTCATAAAATTCTAATAAAAATAATTACAAAAAATGTCCTTATATTTATCTTTATCTAACAGGGAAGTCCCCTTGATGTAGTGGCTAATGTGCTAGGTTGGGACATCGTAGTAAGCGTGTTCGAACTCGAGCTGTGGGTTAAATAGTACCACTACTGTTTTTCTACAACGATGACTTTAGTATTAAATTACACACGAGGGTTGATATATCATTAAGCAAATAAATTAAGCCAAACCATTATGTGAATAATGTTGGCTAGATTTTGCATTTGGATGTGAGCCAATAAATTTATTCATTTATCAACTCCTACGCACGAGTAGATGCGATACAAGGTTAATTTCTTAAGCGGAGTTTAACAGGGTTGAATTCAGAGTTTTCCTTCTCCAATACCGGTTGGCTAAACAATATTAAAGAACCCAGTCTGTCCTACTATTTACCCATAGCTGCAGGGATAATAGTTTGATTCATAACTTTCCCAAGCGCAATGGGAAATGCAAACAGCCTCGTCCAGGATTTGAACTCGTCTCGCCGTGTCCATTTCCTACTACGTTAACCACACACACACACATACACATATATATATATATATATATATATATAGTATACAACGTACAATAAATACCACGTGTGATACCCTGTTCTCATCAGCCGCTAACTAGGTGTGATAACACAGTTTCGGTAGTTAAAGGCCCTGCTACATCTAGTGCCACCAAGCAGCTTTTGGCCATCGGACAGGGTATCAAAAAACTATCAAATGAAATAAATAGATGAAATAAATTATAAAATAAATTAAATAGATGAAATAATAAATGAATAAATAAATAAAAGCCTTCAATATATATATATATATATATATGTGTGTGTGTGTGTGTGTGTGTGTGTGTGTGTGTGTGTGAATGGAAAATGAATCCGACAATATGAGGAAAAAATGAGTAAAGAAAAGAAATGTAGATGGATAAAAATGAATTTTATCGATATCACTTTTAATCGATATCACTTACACATGTGTTTCGTTCTGTTTATCAAAATCTATACAGATTTACGTTATTATTATTATTAAAATAATCAGATGGAGTTGAAATGATGATAATAATAATAGGAAAAATGTATAAAATGTTCCGTACACAGAGAGATTTTGACGACCTTCATCAGAGTGATTTTATATATATATATATATATATATATATATATACCATAATATATATATATATATATATATATATATATATATATATATATATTATTCCTTTATTTATCACGAATAATAGTTATTGAATAGTGACTATATATAAATCGTCAAACAGGACAATGCAACACCATTTAAACATCGCACGTGTAGTTGCAATCAGTTTTCTTGTGCATTTCTTTCTCCGTCTGCCCTCCGCCCACCCCTTTCTCCTTTACCCTTGCCTTCATTCTCCTCTTTACATATTTGCAATTACGTTCCACCTTGTTTTTATGGTTTTTTTCCTTCCCCTCCCGCAAAGCCTCTACTTACCCTCCCAACCTCTACTTCTCCTAATGCAGCTAATGCAGCTTTGCTGCAAGCCAAAATATGCGATGCAGCCAAACTTGCATCGTCTGCAGCTTTTAGCTCAGTAAGTAGATGTTAATTCTGTCTGCAGCTAGCTGTACATTGACCTACTTGCATTTGATACCAGATGATTTATGCAGCAAGCGCACGTAGTTGAATTGGGTTAAGGACGAAGATACAGTGTATCTACGTCAGTTGGGTTTGTGGCGAAGCAAACAACTTTCTCTTAGAGTTTTTGCTTGCTAGTATAGCTGTGCAATTGTGATTATGTTATTTACAGTTTTCGACCGAATGAGAAAAAAGAAACGGACCATTTGAATAGCTAAACAGATTAGGAGAATAGAGAGCTGTACATAAGTGGAGAAACAAAGACGATAAGAAAGAAAATAAGTACAAGACAGAAAGGAAATATAAAAAAAAAATTTAAAAAATTAGGAACTGAAAAGGGAGATATTTATTAAAAAATGTATAGGCGGGGGAGTGCGACTTTAGGAAAAGAGCGGATATATATTTGGTTGGTTGTGATGTGCGTGGTGTAATGGTTCCAGTAGTAGAAAATGGACACGGTGAGATGAGTTCAAATCCTGGATGAGGCTGTTAGTAGAAATCCAACTATTATCCCGCCAACTATGAGTAAATAGTTAGGCAGACTGGGCTCTTTTACCTTGGTTAGGCAGCCAGTCAAGGAGAAGGAAAAGTCCGAATTAAAACCCTTTAAACTATGCTTGATAAATAGGCCTTGTGTCACACCCTACTCGTGCGGAGGGGTTGGTAAATATGTATATCAGTTTTGTTCGGCATGGAAAATAAACGTAATAGTTCGACTGCAGTTCGAACTCGCTTACAACGATGTCGCAGTCCAGAACGTTACCCATTACGCAACGGGTCTCCTCACCCTAGTATTTTGTAACTGAAAACTTGCTCTATGCGTTACTTTATTTCTGTACATTTTTATAGTTGCCGTGGAAATACATAGGGACTTTATTCGTATTCATAACTTTCCTAAGGATATTAGTCCTAAAGTGAATAGCGTGATTGCAGTTCAAACTAACCGTGGCGAACGGGTTGGGTAAATACCAATTTAAAAACGTAGTGACTTTAAATAGTTGCAAATATCTTCTTTTTTGTTCACTTTTACCTATTCTATTAGTTTCGGGAAGGTCAGATTAGTAGAACAAAGTGCCAGTTCCGCCTTTGAGTTGACACAGTCGACTTTTTTTTAAAGAACAGTAGTTATACTATTTAATTTAAAGCTGGGGGTCTCCTACCTTTCCTAAGGGTATCAGAACGAAAGTGAACGCAATATCGCAACTGGATTTCGAACTCGCTTATTATGGTGTCACAGTCCAACATGTTAACCATTATGCCACGGTGACACACGCACACGCACACGCACGCACACGCACAACACACACACACACACACACACACAAGCTGGGAAAGAAAGTAACTGAAAACAGGTCATTAACACTGAAAGAACAAACAAAACAAACACAGCAAAGGAAGGAATGGGGAGAAGGGAGGGAGGGAGGAAGGAAAGAAGGAAGAAAGTGAAAAGAGGAAACAAGGAAGTGAAACAGAGAAGATTAATTAGTTGATAGCGAGACTGATGGATCGGTAAAGTGATGAAGAAAAATGTGAAATAATAAATGTTTGTCGTTGTAGACAGGAGAGCCCCTTTTGAAGAGAGATTTGTCTCCTGCTGGGGTAAAAAAATAAAAATAAAAATAGAATAAAATAAAAAAGATAAAAAAATAACACGTCTGAATAAAAAAAATTCGCGCCTCACGCTCAAGTGAATTGCACCATATGGATGGATTGTTGGATTTTACGGCATGTCAACCCTTGTTAAGTTATTTTAAGCCGAAGACGTTTTATAACAAATTGGTAGGAATAAATATCATTAACTTAATGTATATCAATAAATTAGAAGAAATGAGTGTGGTTTAATGTGTGTCAATATATTGGTTTGTTTGTTTTTATAGAATAATCATACTAAGTTCCAATTACCGTCGAATTGGTAAGACAAGACAACAAGTAGCTGTAACTTAATACAGATCTAACCTTGTTGCAATCCCACTGCAGAATGTCAGATTATTTATGAAGCCTCAGAACATCATAGAAACCAAGCAACCAATCAGGAATCAAGGAATGGAATCACCCAAATACATGCATGGACTATTCTGGATTTCCATAAATACCAACTGTCTTGGGCACTAGTTCAGTTATGCTTAGCCAGTTGCTGTTGTCCAAACCAACAGTATACTGACTGACTGACTGATGTAAGTATGGTGCTGCGAACAGGATAGAACCTGAAGATTGGGAAATCTACTTCATCAAAGCGGGTATCTCTGCCGACTCAGCCAAAAGCTATGCTGCAGCATTTGCAAGTGAAAAGCTGACGAAAGAAAACCTCCAAATGATGGATCGGGCCATGCTAAAAGAGTTGGGAATTACAGCAATGAGAGAAGCCCTGTCTATCCTTAAACAAGCTAATGAGACCTCAATAGTTTTCTTGTATATTGTTTTACGGCATATCAACTCTTTTGGGGTTATTTAATGCCGAATCATTGATCTTCGGTGATCTAGGGATATGACTTGACCGTAATATATTGTTAGAAATTATTTTGTTAGATTTTTCATTAACTTCATGTGTATAAAAAAATATGTATAAATAATTTATTAACTAGATTTATATTAATAAGTTAGTATAATCTGTATGTTTTATCTTCTAATTTTATTGATTTGTAAGTGAATAGTTAGTTGGTAAAACTTTTGTTTGGTCTAATTTTATAAACTGGTAGAAATAATTCTCATTAGCTTCATATATCTCAATAAAAATGGTAGAAATAAATTCATGCTAGGTTTTTCATTACCTTAATGTGTATTAATAAGTTAGTAGAAAAGATTTTCATGTTAGATTTATCATCAACTTCAGTAAACTGGTAGAAATAGAAATATCAACCCCTCCGCACGTGCAGGATGTGACACAAGGTCAATTTCTTAAGCGGAGTTTAACTGGTTTGAATTCAGAGTTTTCCTTCCCCTAGACCGGTTGCCTAACCACGGTCAAAGAGCCCAGTCTGCCATACTATTTACCCATAGCTGGAGGGAGAGTAGAATTCATACCTTTCCCAAGGGTATTAGCGCTAAATGAAATGCAATTACCACGTCCAGGATTTGAACTCGGGCGATGAGTCCACTTCCTAAGACTTTAACCATTACACCACGCGATTCCTACAAAAACTGGTAGAAATAATTTTAATTAACTTGCACACACAGATGGAACCTTAACTTACACTGGACCTGGGTGTAATGACAATGAAGGGGTACTCCACACTCGCCTGAGCTCCGAAATTGGAACCTCACCACTATATGCAATTTAGGATTGCACCAGAACTGAAGTGTGGACAGATAGAGGATTTTAAAAAAAAAGCATGCATGGTCGCTATATGCTTGTCAACACGTAACACACGTGTATGGAAACCACATACACACAGACACACACGTGCAAAAGCGAACATATATACAGCTGCCTATTTTCAAATTTACTAGCATGCAAATGGACAATTTACATATACACACCCACAACGAGACATTCATTTATCCACGAACACATACAATTCAATACACGATCTGGTATTTAACTATCATAGCTTTACCAAGGTTTCTCTTAGCAATAACAAGATAATTATCACATTTTTATCTATCAAATATTTGGCTCGAGGGCTCCGTACGAATCAGCTCCTAAATTGTCAGGGTGACTTTCTCTAGATACAATGTACTGAATATTTTATCTCGTCGTAAAAGATATACATCAGAAGTAGTTGTCACATTAATCTTTTTTCGTTGGTTGCAAATGTGCAAATATTCCGCGCAACCCTTGACATGCATGTTTTCAACAGGTTTACTCGGTACATTTGTACTCAATTGACCAAGATAAATATTTTTCCATCTTTTTAGGGTTGAACCTGCCAAGCCTCAACTAAGATAAATATGGGGGTGAGGGATGTTTATCTTCTGTTCAATGCATGGGCAGCTATCTACATGGAAACACAAATAAAGTCAATTTGAAATTAAAATTGACACATGTCAACACCACAGAGTCCTCTTCCTATGGCGATAACCGTTATACCACAATTACCTCCATAAATGTTCAATGATGTAAAGTAAAGTTGGTTTATTGTTGTTATCAGCCGCATAGCTAGGAAATCTATCTCCTTTTACAAGCTCTAAACCAGGGAGTGCGGTGGAGCACTACACCTACAATCAGCTCCCCCATTAGATCCAAGATGTGCTACTCATGCGCTGATTTGTGAAGGCCGATATCGAACCCGGAAGACTGGGGTTCCTATGTGGAATTGTACCGACTGAGCTAAACTGAATACTCCTACATAAAATCTATGAAGTGGTTACAAGATTTAAATTAAAGAAATATAAGCTTATTTTCTCAGTAAAATTTATTATAAGTTTCCCACATTATAAGAAATATATGGAAAATATTTTTTGTTTAATATAAATAGTTCCTATGTTTGTTAGTTATCATGATGATGAGGATGTTGGTTAACTATGAGAGTGACATCGATTTCAGAAGTTCAGATAATATTTATTAAAAATATAGACCAAATACTGCAGTGGAATAAAAGTAAAGTCTCTGGGAAATTTTATCAACTCCCCATATGAGTCGTAAGAAAGGGAAAAAGAAAAAACAAAAAAAAAACAAGGCAATTGAATAAGTTCAACAACATTTATATCATCATGTTCTTACATAGAAAAACTTAATTTTTGTGGTCAGTTTATCTTGTTCAGACTTCTCGTCGATGCTTCTCTTAGTTCAGGATTCTTGTCTGTCCCATACTTACTCATAGGAGATCAAATATCCGTCCGCGTGCTAGTAGCTCTTATCGACTTCTAGCTTCCTAGCGTCTGGTTATATGATTCGTAGTGCTTTTCCCCACTGATTCCCGCCTGATTTGGGGCCATACCCATTCTTGGCATAAGTGGAATCGTTCATTAATGTTCGGGGAGATAACCCATATTTTTTTTATTAGTCGGCAGAGTGATCTATTGTGGGTATCAGCCGTGTAGCGAGGGAGTCTATCCCTTTTTCACCAGTGCTAGACCAAGGAGAAAGTGTTTTGTCTCAGAGGTGAAGCGCCACACGTACCATTGGACCAGTGTTAAATTAAGGATGTGATCCCAGGGAGAATGCTGACGGGATCCACGCATTTTTTGTGCCTGCCACCCATGAGCTTCGGTTCGTGGGTGGTCCCACATTAAACGACTTTGTGTCACACCCGCATAAGTGGGATGCGAGGTAAATACCCTTTTTCAGCGATATATATATATATATATATATATATATATATATATATATATATATATATTAGGGTTCGAATCACGCACAAATCACTGCCCTGTCTATAGCTCTGCTGATGAGGCCCAATGGGCTGAAATATACATACAGAGATTGACTTTTTCTCGAGTTGTTTACGCTTTACATTTAAACCGATATGCACGCCTAATTCATTTAATCATAATTAATTAATTAACAAATTAGGTATGACTTTAATTAAGCACATAATCTCCCTAAAAATTGTCGGCTTTCGCCATTTCAAACACATCGTTTGAACACTTCATATATATATATATATATATATATATATATATATAATATATACATATATATATATATATAAAGCGAGAATCATTCATTCATTCACTGAAAAGATTATGAAATTTGTCACTTTATATTTCCGCAACATTTGTCACATATGGTTTACCTAGCCATATCGTAACTATTTAACGGGAATTAAGATTCAATTTAATCGTCATTGTTAGTGTTACTCTCACAGTTCAACTATTTACAGGTTAATTAATATTTATAATGTCACTTAACTTTGACCTCCCCTTCCTTATTTTGGAGGCACAAAATATCGGTGGGTTTATATAAAAGTTAAACTAATTACAGTATAAATAAAGAGACAAAAGACCGAAGGTATGAATAGAATTTTTTTTTAAAGAAACAATTTTGGTAGAAAATAAGTACCGAAAATCTGAAAATTAAACGTAAAAAAAATGTTATAAATTTTCTGGTGATTCTTTTTGCTCTATTGTACAAGAAATATAATTAACTTTTAGATTATCAGTGAAAAAAGTATGCATCTATATTTGTTTTGTTTAAAAGGGTGTGGGCCTAACTTTTCAATTGAGTTTTCTACAAAAATTATTAAATAATCATATTAAAGAAGGCTTGTTATTAGATAAGTATTTATGTTTAGAACCTGAAAATATGAAATTTAAAACTTAGAATTAAGTGATTCATATTTTGAATAAATCTTATCTATTAATTAGTTATATAAATTGTTGTTCTCAAAGCTCATATGGATGGTGCGAACAATAATATCTATTTTAAAGAATTTCGATTTATTTTCATTGAATCAGTTTGATTGAAACGATTCAGAAATTCAAAAGAAAGAATTGGTTCAGTAATAAGTCAACACTGGGAGTTTTCCTAAAATCAGACAATTCCCTGATTTTTTTGGTAATTCTTTCTTTATCAATCTGGGCACTTATCTTCCACCGTATTCTTAACAGTTTTCTCGCAGACTTTTGTAAACAAAAAACGCAATATTATTTTTGTACTCTTAGTTTTTTTCCCGCATGTTTGGAATAAAAAGAAGATATTTCATTTAAAATAAAATATGAAAAAGTAGTATGTTTTCTGTATATAGTGTATTTAATGTTTTTTATTATTGTTTTTTAAGAAGAAACTGTTATAAATGTATTCAAATTTTATTAACGTGTGTATTTTAGTACGTAATTTACTTCACAGAAAGCGGTCATATTTGTTGAAATTTTCGCTGAATTTAATGTTTAAAAAGTATTAATAATTAATTATATATGTAATATTATTTTTCTCTTTTACTCTTTAACAATATGTTACTACTTTTCGACTAAAACAAAAATTTGACCCTTAAATAATCGATTTGATTAATTCTAATTCGTTTTTAAAATGAAAATCGATGCACATTTTGTTGGTACCTTTATTATTTCTTTTTGTTTACATTTAAAATAATATCAGGAAAACTATCAGTTAATTTTTTGAAGCATTTACACGATTTATTCTATTAGTTCAGCAAAAAATTAAATGTTCGTTTTACACATAATACTAAATTACATAAAATGTTCGAAAAGGCGCTAAATTCAAATTTCACCTATGGAACCTGTGATATTATAATATACATCGGCAGTTATGTGGTAATACTAACTGGAGTCGGGGACTAAGTTTTAGTTCCAATTTGTGCTTTAAGATTTTGTAATTTAGCGGTAGTTGGATTCGTTTTATTACGAAGTCAGGTTGCTATACTTTGAATTATATACCTATGCTCAGCAAGTTTTATGTCGTAAATAGAATGCTGTTTTTTACCAAAAGTTTCACTTAAAGGTGAATTTTTTAGTTTCCAATCCATTTAGCAATTTAAAAAAATAATAGTATATGGGTGTCTACTTTTTTTATATAGCCTATTTTTTTAATCGTTAAGAATTTGTGGATTGTTTTTGTTTACATTGAGAATAATATTTCAAAAAGTAACTCATATATTGAGTGTTTTGAATCAATTTTTTTCTAAAACTTTTGTACATAAGACAATATCTAAATTGGTTTTTAATTGCATGTTGAGTTAGTGATAAAATTTATCAGTGTGATTTATTAGTTTGTTGACCCCTAAAAGTAACAAAGAAGCTAATAACTAAACATTAGCTTATTTGTTTTGTGGGATATTTCACGTATCAATTCAAATCTCTTACTTTTATGAATAGTTTCTTTCAAAAAAGTTTTGAGTTTCACTGATTAAAAATGGATAGATATTATTATAAAAATATGGAAGTACTCGTAAAAAATATCGATAAAAATATTTTCATTTAATTTTTGTTCGTTCATGTATGTAATGTTTTCCTACTACGATTTCGTTTTTTTTTTTTACACTTAAAAAGATACTCTTCATTTGAAAAGTTCATTTTTTTAGTTCTCCATTAGTACTAAGTTACAGAAAAAAAATTCGAAAACAAATTTTTCCTATTGAATCAGAGTGATATCTATTTATGTTGGCTTTTAGTTTTAGTAGAAATAGAGCTATGTTTACTATTTTAGGAAGGTCAAAATCGAAGTAATAGTTGTAACGGCCATTTTGAATCACTGCCGATATTGCAAACAGACAGCCAAAGTTTAATGTTAACAGCAGCAGCGGCCATACGACAGTTTCCGCAAATCGTTTGATTTTACTTTTGATTAATTATATCCCTTAATTAGTAAAAATGAATAACTAAATTTGGTGTGTTTCTTTGTTATAAGGATATTAAGGTGTGTGCAAGATATTGAATCTGAATAACATCTCTTCTCAGATGTACAAGCCGACACGTACGTACCATGGCATTCTTATATATACATATATAATTTTCAATTGGTCGCATCAGCGTAAGTTGGGAAAATATGAAGATCCACGAGAATAATATGTCAGAAATGGCTGGATAACAAATGTATTTTCTATCAAGGTTGGAAGCCAAGGTTTCTTTACCAACTCAACTACCGCATACTTGACTAATCTTGGACTTTCACCATCAGACAAAAGGAAATACATAAAAAAAGATCTAAAGTGATGCCCTAACTGCATCAACGGGGATATTAAAGTCCCGCAGCGAGACGACAATCCAACAAAGCCTGTTAGTATTGTGAGATACTGCTGGTGCGCTCTGGACCAGTGGTAATGATGTCTCGGCACTGAAACTATGCCTGAACTCATTGTCAATATCAAATGAATGGGTTGTTGGAAGCAACACTTCTGGGCAAACAGCAGCCATTATATATAAAATATATATATATATATATATATATATATTATATATATATATATATATATATATATATATATATGATAAACGAAGAGTGAAAAAATCAGTAATATTACTTTCAAAATGAGAGCAATTAACTTTGGTAAGTGGTTCATCGCTCGATACGTGATCCAATAAACATATTACTTACAACCAATCCACAATACACCAGGGAGATCAACGACAAACCCTAGAACCTGCTAAAACATTTTATTCTACTCTTCGGTATAATCACAATATGGTCATATGTTCTATATCTCATGAAAGAAAGAAAGAAAGAAAGAAAGAAAGAAAGGAGAATTGAAAGGATAGAAAAACAAACAAGGGTAAAAAGAAAGAAAGAAAGAAAGAAAGAAAGAAAGAAAGAAAGGAGACTTGAAAGGATAGAAAAACAAACAAGGGTAAAAAGAAAGAAAGAAAGAAAGAAAGAAAGGAAGAAAGAAAGAAAGGAGAATTTAAAGGAAGAAAATAAAAAAGGGTAGAAGAAAGAAAGAAAGAAAGAATAAAGAAAGAAAGAAGAATTGAAAGGATAGAAAAACAAACAAGGATAAAAAGAAAAGAAAGAAAAGAAAGAAAGGAGAATTTAAAGGAAGAAAATAAAAAGGGTAGAAGAAAGAAAGAAATAAAGAAAGAAGAATTGAAAGGATAGAAAACAAACAAGGGTAAAAAGAAAGAAAGAAGAAAGAAAGAAAGAAAAAGAAAGGAGAATTGAAAGGAAGAAAATAAAAAGCATAAAAAGAAAGAAAGAAAGAAAGAAAGAAAAGAAGAATTGAAAGGATAGAAAAACAAACAAGGGTAAAAAGAAAGAAAAAGAGAGAAAGAAAGAAAGAAAGGAGAATTGAAAGGAGATTTGAAAGGAAGAATAAAAAAAGGGTAGAAAAGAAAGAAAGGAAATTAAAAGGACGAAAAACAAATAAGGGTAAAAAGAAAGAAAGAAAGAAATGAGAATTGAAAGGAAGAAAATCAAAAAAGAAGAAAGAAAGAAAGAAAGAAAGAAAGAAAGAAAGAAAGGAGAATTGAAAGGAAGATGAACAAAAAGAAAGAAAGAAAGAAAGAAAGAAATGAGAATTGAAAGGAAGAAAATCAAAAAGGTTCGAAAGAAAGAAAGAAAGAAAGAAAGAAAGGAGAATTGAAAGGAAGATGAACAAAAGAAAGAAAGAAAGAAAGAAATGAGAATTGAAAGGAAGAAAATCAAAAAGGTTCGAAGAAAGAAAAGAAAGAAAGAAAGAAAGGAGAATTGAAAGGAAGATGAACAAAAAGAAAGAAAGAAAGAAAGAAAGAAAGAAAGAAAGAAAGAAAGAAAGGAGAATTGAAAGGAAGATGAACAAAAAAGAAAGAAAGAAAGAAAGAAAGAAAGAAAATAGAATTGAATGGAGGTAAAAACAAAATGGATAAAGAAAGAAAGAACAAAAGAAAGAACGAAAGAAAGAAAGAAGAAACAAAAAAGGAGAGTTGAAAGTAAGAAATCAAAATAGATAAAAGAAAGAAAGAAAGAAAGAAAGAAAGAAAGAAAAAGAAAATTAAAAGGAAAAACAAAAAGGTTAAAAGAAAGAAATACTTGAATGGCAGAAACCTCAGGCAGATGTGACAGGTTTATTAAATGAATAAAAACTTGCCGTTGGTAATGTATTAGATTGTAACTGTAAATACTGAAAAAAAAACTTTTTTTTTTGTCATAACATGGTACCCACACAGAAATTAAATAATTTCATAATCTTAATATTATGGACTGCTATAGACAGATTATTGAACATATGGAAATCTTATCTCCGATGAGATAAAGCGAAAATTCTTTCAAGCTGTAACCGTATCTGTACTACTGTATGGCTGCACAATTTTAACACGAACAAAGCGCCTAGAGAAAAGAGTTAGACGGGAGCTACACAAGGATGATGCTTGCTGTTATGGAAACAATTCTTGGAAGCAGGACCTCGCAATAAAGAAGCTGTACGGCCACTTTCCCCCTATCACACAAACCATCCGAATAAGACGAGTAACACATGCTGGACACTGCTAGAGAACCAAGGACGAAATCATAAGTGACGTTCTCCTGTGGACCATATACACATGGACACACCAGTGTGGGCCGAGCAGCCAAAGCCTACATCGATCAACTCTGTTCGGTTTCTGGGTGCCGCGGGAAGGATCTCCCAGAGTCGATGACCAATAGATACGGTTGGCAAGAGAAAGTCATAGATATCCGTGCTGCCAACACATGATGATGATGATGATGATGATGATGATGATGATGATTTGGTCGGAATATTTATGCTATTTGAAAAGAGCAATAACATGATTTTGGCGTCAATAAGGGGTATAATACTAGGCACTCGCCGAAGTTAACGCTCCTATTTATTTACATGAAAACTACAACAGATACAGCTGGTCGGTTAGTTGGTTGGCTGGTTGGTTGGTTGGTTGGCTGGCTGGATTTTACGGAATGTCAATCCTTGCCAAATAATTTTTTGTTTTATTCATTCTTGTTGGGTATTCGAATTTTTTTAAACTCATTTTAAAACATTTTTAAACTCGTTCTTTTATCTATTTAACCCATAGATGGAACATTAAAAGGTCAGCGTCGACCTGGAAGTAATGTCGATGAAAGGGTACTCCACACTCCCCAGAGTTCCAGTATTTTGTCTTGTTTGATTTTGTTTTTTTGTTTAATGGCATATCAAGCTTCGTGTGTTATTTAATACCAAGACCATCCTTGTAGAAGATCAGTAGCGATTCTATTTAACCGATAGCTGGAGGGATGAAGATTTCAAACCTTTCCCAAGGGTATTAGAGTGACTGCAGTTCGAACTCCTGTACTATGATGTAGCATTCCAGAACATTACCCACTATGCCATGGAACTCCCGCTAGTATTTTCTAACTGAAAACTTGCTCTATCAAACGGCGTTATTTTTTTATGATTGCCGTGGAAATAAATAGGGGTCTTTAATTTCAATTAGTGCCTCGTATCTTAACTCGCTGCTGAAAATCAAAGAAGTTTCAACCTCATCATATTTTTACTAGCTGCAGTATCCGGTAATAGCAGGGAAAGGTGGGGTTATTCCCAGTTCCCAGAGTATGTCTGGGTGCCCATACTGGTATTTACATGTGTCCCACTTTCACACGATATGGCACAAGGCCGCTTTATGTGGGGACCACCTACAAGTCGAGGCTCATGGGGTGGTAGGTAGAAAAATTGCGTCGATCCCGTCGGCATTCCCCCTCAAGGGGGGCGCCTCAGGCACTGGGCAATAAACCCAGCCCTGCCCCTTTAAATCGAGGGGGCAGGTGTTGCCTGGGGGGATGGCCCCCTGGGATCGACGCCGTTAATTATAGCAATCCCTCTCCCGAGGGGTGGGTTTGCATACTGGATTTTCCATAGCAACCATTGCTATATGTATTTTGGCAGATCAATTTTGGTGTGGAACAATAAGCTGTTCAAGTCACAAGTCCTTTTCCAACCGACTGTCTTCATTCAGAGTGAATGAATCGGGAAAGTTTGAAGAGTATCAAACTTATTCAACAAACTTAACAGAGTAGCAGCTTTAAGTAGGAGAGGACATATCTAAAATATATCTGGAGAAGTGTATGTAGAAGTATTTAAAAGACAATTAGATTACTCAGTACTAGTAGCGGTATTAGTAGTTGTTGGCTGGCAACTCGTGCTCGAGTAAGACCATTTCCTGTTCTTTTTTTTTTTTTTTTTTTCATAGTTGAGTGCCAGTAGCATTTGACACTGTATCCTCGTGTTTTCTCAGATGAATCACCAGACCAGCCCTAGAGAGACATATTCTTCCATATAAACTACATATTGAATCTTCTCTACTTTGAATGTTGCTGGACTGAAAATTATCCTTTCTAATAGCCCGCTTCAATTTTTGGTGTTTAATTCGGTTGGACTCAAATTCTTTCACAGACCGGTAGATTAGTATTATTAGTAGTAGTATTAATAGAAGCATTCAAGAATTACGGTCAGCAGCGAGAGAGAGAGAGAGAGAGAGAGAGAGAGAGGGGGGGGTAAGAGGAATTACTATTCTTCTCCCTCTCACACTTAAACGTCTTCTCTCCCCCCTCCCATTATATAGATGTCCCCAGTGGTTTAATCATATAGAAAAAAACTCGTACATGATGGAAAAAATATTCGTTTAGCTTTTCATTGTTTAGTTATTCAATTAAGCAAGTTATTTATAAAGTAAAGTCGATGGAGTGGCCTACTATCGGTATCAGCTGGACAGTGAGGAGTCTATCCCTTTGTACCTAGAGCTAAACTAAAGAGATTGTTTCTACGTCACACCTAAGATCGGCTCCTCGCTTTACCGGACAGATTCAAGCTGTGCTACCGATTCACCGAGTAGGCGACAACCGGCATCAGATCAGGAATCTTGTATTTTCTCGTCGGATGCTCTACCGACTGAGCTAAAGCGACCTAATGTCTAGTTTAGACGACCCATCGTGGTGTAATGGCTTGTCTCGCAGATCCATTACTGAAAATTTCGACCCTCACTGGATGCCATATACATGCCACCTTGTGTCACATCCTACCCGTGGTGAAAGGGTTGGGTGAATACAGAGCGTCTCATTGTGATGTAATGATTAGCAAGCTAGTCTTACAGATCCATTACTACTGAAAAGCGAGTTCGGTCCTCGCTGGATGCCTCATATAAGCGACCTGGTGTATCGGCCTGCCCGTGGCAAACAGGTTGGGTATTTTAGGCATCCAGTCGTGGTGTAATGGTTAGCAAGTTAGTCTTGCAGATCCATTACTACTGAAAAATTAGTTTGATCCTCGCTGGGTGCACTGTAATTGAGACTTTGTAAAACGGGCATTCCATTCTGGTGTAATGTTTAGCTAGCTAATCTCACAGATCCATTAGTATTGAAAAGCGAGTTCGGTACTTGCTGGATGCTCCAAACATGCTATTGTGTGTCACATTCTATTCGTGGAGAACGGATTCGGTATTTTAGGCATCCTATTGTCTCGCAGATACATTACCACTGGATAGGGATTTTGGTCCTTGTTGATGCTCTATACATGCGATTTTATGCCAAATCCTACCGTGGCGAATGGCTTGGGTAATAAGGGTGTCCCATTGTAGTGTAATGGTTAGTGAACTTGTCTCACAGATCCATTACTACTGAATATCAAGTTTGATCTTCGCCGGATGCCCCATACATGCAACCTTGAGTCACATCCTATCCGTGGCGAACGGGTTGGGCAAATACCTATTGGCTGTCTATTTATATGCTAAACTGCATATCCAAGAGTTATTTGATGGGTGACAGTTTTAGTATATATGATTTTTAGTTATGAGTAATGCCTTTCACTCTGTTCTTGTGTCTGTGTATGTGTGTGTGCGTGTGTGTTGTTTGTTTGTTTGCATCCATAAGACAGACTTTCTGGCTTCATCATCTTTTTACTACTTGTGTGGTAATAATGAAGGAAACAGAAAAGGTTTTTAACTTTTTTAAACTGCTAAAGTAGATGTTAGTGATAGGGTGATGAGTAATGTCGCCAAGGAGCTCTTGATATTCAAACAGAAAGTGGGGGGGGGGAGTAGGGAAAAAGAAAAAGTAATAAAAATACAGAAATAGTAAGTGCGCGCGCGTGCGTGCGTGTGTGTGTGTGTGTGTGTGTGTGTGTGTGTGTGTGTGTGTGTGTGTGTGTTCTCATTGTGCCATGAGAAAAATATTTAAGTCATAACTAATCCCCCCTCTCCAAAAAAATAGAAATCATTTTTGTCTCTTTGGAATGACAAAAAAAAAGAGGAAGTCTTAAGACGTAAAATATTTTTTTTCTCCCTTATACAGGCAGATTCGTAAGCATGTGCATGCGTAAAGATGTTTCATTTCTCAACAAAACGAAATCTTACTCCGTTATAATCTAAGTTTACATTCTATGTAAATAATGATTGGTTGGTTGGATTTTATATATTACCAACCCTTGGGTTATTTTATGCGTTTACGATTTTATTTTAAGCATTCTTCTTGGGTATTTTTAAACTCATTTTTACACACATTTTTAAAATCATTTTTTTTATCAATTTATATAGATAAAAGGGTATGAAAACACACAATGTTGTTAAAATGATTATATTTTATATAATCTTCATTACTAATATTGACAATATTTCGATTTATAAAAAATCATCATCAGAGCATAATGATAATTAGGTCCGTTTATAGATGTAAATGTTTTTAATCCGGACTCATCGAGAGAGAAGCAGAAAATAATTTAAATTCAAACCGGAAACCGTGTTTTTCCCATAAAGCGTGTAAGCCATGCGATCGCTTCGTCTTTGTTCATTCGCTGCGGCTCGCTGTTTCGCTAACGTCATGTACATTTCGCTACATTGTATTTTTTCAGTCTAACAGTTTTGAAAGAAAAAGAAATACTTCAAATTCAAAAATATAATTTTTTTCTATTCTTCTATTTTTGAATTTGAAGTATTTGTTTTTCTTTCAAAAACTGTTACACTGAAGAAACACGTTGTAGCGAAATGTACATGATGTTATATATATTTACCAATCTCCCCGTTCAAGTAGGATGCGACACAAGTAGAGTTTAACTGGTTTGAATCCAGAGTTTTCCATCTCCTAGACTATTTACCTAGCCAAGTTTAAAGAGCCCAATATGCCCTACTATTTACCCATAGCTGGATGTGCGCCTTTCACAGGGGTATTAGCGCTATGTGAAATGGAAACAGCATCGTCCAGGATTTAAACTCTGGTCGAAGAGTCCATTTCCAACGACTCTGACCATTACACCACACGCCGCCATTTTGAACTATTTAACCTACAGATAGTACCCTAACAGATTCTACCTCTCCAGGTCAGAGCGTACTCGGGAGTAATGCCAATGAAGGTGTACTCCATCTTTTTTCTGAACCGTGGAATTGAAACCTCACCACCAGATGCAGTTTAGCGTCACACCCAGGACAATAAATTAGTAGAAATTATTAGAGTTTTCATTAACTTCATGTGTATCAATAAACTGTTCGAAATGATTTTCATTAATTTCATGTGTATAAGGGTTGGGTGTTTGTCACAATAGAAATTTGAAGAATATGGTTGGGACAATTATATAAGTGCTAGGATATGACATGACCAGACGATTGATCGGATGGGGCCTCTCCTATTACCTGTCAAACCCCAGTAAAGGCCCAAGGGGCGTGTTGCGTGTCACGTGACCACTTTCTACCCGGGTCACAGACCTCTCAACCACCACAATCCTGTCCTCAGGCATTACAGGTCTCCACCCACGGCCAACAGATGGTCCCATTGGGTCGGGAGTATTATCCCTCTGCAGAGGTGCAGCCGGTGTATTCTACAGACCCAGCTAAGCTAGGACTATTCGCTACTACTTAAAAGCACAGTGAAGCGTCCCATCGTGGTGTAATGGTTAGCAAGTAAGTCTTGCAGATCCATTACTATTTAATAGTGCGTTTGATCCTTGCTGGATACTCCACACTTACGAGCTTGTGTCACATCGTAATGTCATCCCGTGGTAAACGGGTTATGTAAATAGCTATTTAGAAACACAGCGGTTTGCTAAGATAATATTTTTTCTGGCAGTCTTAGGTTTTCTTCCCTACTAAGTTTTGGTATTAGAAACATACTTCTTGTGTTTTCATAACGGCAAAGTACAGAACCAAATGTTTTAGTATTATTTTTAGCTCACGTTAATGGAATCATTTATGAAGCAAATATCTATAAAAAAAAACAAAATACTAATTTACACTAGTTTATCATTATTCGTGGCGTAGGGACTAAAGCGGGTTTAACTTCCGATCTTTCTATTAGCGTTCACTTTTGGACTATAGCCCTAGGGAAAGGTATGAACTCACCATCCCCCTAGCTTAGGGTTAAATAGTACCACTACTGTTCTTCTAAAAGGATGTATTCGCCATTAAATGATACACGATTGTTGATATATCACTAAACAAAGAAACCAATCCAAAACGAATGGTTACCGTTAGAGGTTTTCGTTAGAGGTCTTATCATCTGACTCATTTCTGACGGTCAATATATATCTGCTTTCTCTGTCCCTTAGGGGTCTGTGTATCGTCAAAACATAAAATTGTCGCTTGCAGGACTTAACTTTTTGTGGAGGCGTGTGTTGCAATGGTTACGATCGTAAGGATTGGAAACGGCGCGTTCATATCCTGGACGCAGCTGTTTGCATTTCATATTGCGCTAATGCCCCAGGGAAAGGTATGAATCCAACTATTCTCCCTCCAGCTATATATAGAATTGTAAATAGTAGGGTGAATTGGACTCTTTAACCTTGATATGGCAACCTGTAAAAAAGAAGAAAAACTCAGAATTCAAACCAAAGGCTCTCTCTTCTTGTTAGTCAAAATTACTTTGTGAGTCCATCCTCCCTCCTCCTATTGATGACTTGACCAGGATTTTCAATTCTATCGACCGTCTACTCCTTCAATTAAAACCTGTCTACCGCTCAGAACCTTTTTGTCTCCTCCTACAACAAGGATCCTTTTTCAACCTCAGCAAAATCTATAATGTTCTTGGCTTACAGTAGGGCGGTACCTTATTGTGGGCGGTTCCTAACATATCTATTCTTAATTATTCTTAATTCCCCAAACCGCCTCCTCTGCCAGCAGCCTTTGTAGCAGCCCTACCGTTAATGTCAGTCAGGGTGTCAGACAGTGCTCGGGTCTCTGGGTCTGGCCTTCCAGAATTTTCTAGCTCACTAGGTCGCGTCTTCCAGAACGTCCTGATACAAATAGCGTTCACTCAAATTTAACGTTAAAGATTATTTTTAATAATTTTATTCTTTATTGAAAAGATTGTAAATAGATTTTTAATCTGAAGAATTATAAACCTACTCGTATGTTCATTCAAAATTATTTGATCTCTTTATAGCCCAGGTGACGGGGCTTAGAATAGGCTGGCTGTATCCCCGACATAGCTCCAGCTGAAGTTCTAGTCAAGATAGAATCGTTTTGTGGTTCTACCCCATATGTTTTTTGTCTCAAAGGAAGGAGACATCACGGTTAGTGGTAAGGTGCCAACCATCACTGTTCTCAGCTAAGGTGAACGAACGATAATGTTTGATGTAACAGGCACCAGGGGATTTTTTCTAGAGTCTATATAATTACTGTGTACAACTGACGTGCATGACATTCGTTGGTGATAAAAACAATAATATTTCAAAAAGTAATGATATTTATTTTTAGCTTTCGACTATGAGTGATTTGTTTGGTTTTGGTTTTTTTTTATTGTTGTTGTTGTTGTTGTTTTTTTTTTTTTGTTTTTTTTTTCTTTAACTATCCAAAGATTACCTATTGTTAATTAATATCTAATCTATGACTCGAGAGCTTCTCTATGATTCCATGCCACTTGAAGTATGAACATGCCAGAGATTCTTTCATTTTTAGACTCCAGTTCTTCGTTGATATATTATCGATGAATTAGGGAGATAAAACGTTTATCGTTTTCAAATTGATTTCATGCAAAACACATGTGAGGCTACTTGATTGGTTGGTTCGTTAGTGGGATTTTACGGCATGACAATCCTTGTTGGGTTATTTCATGCTATTTGTTTATTCATTCTTGTTGGGTATTGAATTTTTAACTCATTTTTAAACACATTTTTTCCAAATTCATTTTACTCAGGTACTACCATTCCGGGTGAAAGAGGACCCGGAGAAATGGCAATAAAGGGGTACTCCACATTCTTCGACCGCCCGTCTAGTCGAAGTATGGGCCAAAGTGGAGTGTTATCAACTACCTAGCCACTAGGATTCAGTCATTAAGCATCACAGGTCACCACTCACGGCCAACAGGTGGTCCCATTATGGGGATGAGGGTTTAACCCCTCTGCATAGCTGCAGCCGGCGTTTTCTACAGCATTAGCTGAGAGGGTGAACTAGCCGAAAGAATTAAACTCGTAAGTCAATGTACTACTGTATAAAAGTTTCTAACAATGAGAGGAAGAGGCCAAACATTTATGAACAATACGAATCAGATCTGCGAACATTCAGTTTGACATTTGCATTGGTGTTAATTTACAAGATGCTGTCAGCAAAGATAGTGCATTATAAATCTAGTTTCACGTGACACAGTATCACCGGAAGGCTATGGAATACCGGGGTGTTTTGCTGTTGTCTTTTTTGTTTTTTGTTTATGTTTTTTCTTTTCACAGTGCTGCTTTTTTTACATTCCTTATAACTTCTAAGTTATTTCTAGATAAATTTACTTTTGTTTACGGGATTTCAATGATGTAGTGTTTGGTAGTAGATAATACTTAATAATCAGTTTTGATTGGATAATGTTATATTAGAAATAATAAAATCCTCATATATATGATAAAAACATTTTCTGAATATGAATGTACTTACTTATGGTCGATATATTAAATATATATGTTTAAGTTTATGTTGGGCGGAGATCGTAGGTATACACTGCTGATGAGACCTAATTAGGTCGAAACAGCTGTGCAGTGTTCCACACGTCGCGGTATTCGCCGAATTTGCTTGTCGTGATTATTTCATTCTAAGGAATTAACCACCAGACATAGACAGACACAAAAACACCGCCAATCACGTAAAGAGGAGGAAAAAAATTCCACCAATAAAAAAGACACTCGAAAAGAAAAAATACAATAAGATCACCCCTGGAGCGGGGAAATGTATGAATATAAGATGAGTTTGGCCATGTGCCTGTCTAAATAAAAGATATCCGTGGTCTGAAGAAGCTCCTGGGCGCTAGATACTCACGAGTGGAAATGGTCCATAACCACGATACCCATGGTATTTAAGGCCTTTTTATCCATATATTTATATATATATATATATATATATATATAAATTAGGATAGCGAAGGAATGACGTCAACGGCACTTAGTAACTAACAGTTTCTCGTGCATGCAATTTTCAAACCAAATAAATCATTTTGTGTTAATATTTCTTCATATACTGTATTATTCATGGGAACATCTGGATCATGGTGGGTATAGCTTAGTTTGTTCGGTATATTAGTATATATATATATATATATATATATATATATATATATATATATATATATATATATATATTTGCTTTACCCTACCAAAAATTATGGAATTCGTACACTTCGAGGATGTTCAACTTTTTTTATTTTGCAGTAAATAAACTAATAACAGATAAGACGCCAAACATTAATTAAACTAGGTTAAACTATTTGAATTAAAGCATATTTTTTCAAAGCCATGCAAATGAAACTATTATGGAACAAACCAATATCTAGGGAAACATATGGAATTCATAGGCAAAAAATTAGATTTAATACTTTGTTGTTTTCTCCGAGCTTTTATGACAGCCTTAATTCTTACAGGTAGGAATTCCTCTAATTCAAAAAAATTATTTATCAAATTGGTTTTACATTTTCTAGTTGTAACGAGAGTTGAAAAGAATTACCTCACGTGGCTAACCTCCAGGTTATGAGTAATGTCTCTTAGTAAGCATCCTGTCACCCCTGTTGGATGTAATGGTTCAGCTAGTGAAGAGAGATAAAAGCCAAATCAGTTTCTCTCGAGGGAGGATTACTTTTTTCAGCTTGGAGAACCTACTACTTTCATGCCAGTTGGGGGAGTTGTCTTACAGAACAGTCATAGGATTAATTGAGTAGACTAACGAGGCGAGAAATCGAGTGAACTGGCGAGGCGAGATAAACGCGGTCGGACTTGGCTTTTTACTAAGTTTACCAAGGCAGTGATTGAGACAGGATTGAGGCGACAGGACTTCGAATTACTCTCCCCACAAATATCAATTAATACATCTTCTTTTCTGGATGAAGCCTTTAAGTTTATGCCAATTTTTAAAAATTGAATTTAGATCCGAACTATTTGCTGTTCATGACATTGATTTTATATACATTCCCTGAGGAAAAGATTTAATCCAATTTGCTCAGTGACAAGATTCTGGCTTCAGAATCAACAAACTTATTTTCTATCGATAGAATGAGAAGATTATCCAGGATTTTAACACATATACATTGATTGTAGATGTAATAGATGTAGATGTAATCTTCCTTGGTCATTTGAAACTCCATATTTGTGAATGATTTGGAAAATCTACTTGTTTTCTTCAGGCAGTGATCTTCATGTGTTTAATTTGAACAAAACCAGACAAAGGTTTCAATATCATCGTCTTGATTCATCTATGAATATCACTTTTATCCAATTGTCCACACACCACGTGTTTCTCTTTAACTCACTTTAACCTTATTTTCTTCCGTTTTGTGTGCTGGAGCTCGTTTTGATGTAACTTCTATCTGTGTCGATCCCATTTCATTCAGCCAATTTTTTGTCAGTTCTGTCGCAAACATTGGCTCCTGTTTCGACCTATTTACTTTCCATTTGTTTTGTTGTAGATTTTCTATTTTTAAGGCATTTTTCCTTCAGTTTTCTATCCTGATGCTTTGATGTATTGCATGGTCTACAATTATGTTTTCACCTTTTAACCACTCCATTTCTTTTATATTCGCACTAAATCTTCTTCCGTTAAATTATTTCAGACTGATGTTTTCTTGCAATCTCTATAAGTAATTATAAATAGCTGACCTGTCCGCATTATTGACTTAACCATCAGTTGCCTCTCTGTATCCTAACCGCTATCCTCTTTAACTTGCATTCTCTTTATGTGTGCTTATTTGTATACATATATACAAAGCCTCTTTATTAAGTAACACAAATTTACGGAAATTTAGCGGTGTCAAAACATTTATCAGAAGCCGATGACATCTTAAAATAATTAAATTAATATATTTGCTGTAGAATCGGGCGTATGTCTTACGAATGCAAAGCCATCAGAGTTCACATCAGATAAAACAGATACTATTATATTATTTACTCCTTTTGAGTTTTCACATCAGCATTAGCTGATGGTCTTTCACTGGAGTCTGAGTGACAGCAAGTCTCCTCAGGTCTCCATGACTCTTCTGAGTATTCTGGCAGATTGTAGCAGTGCAGTGTTCTGAATGGTTTCAATCCTTCCTCTGATATCCAAACTTTCCAAACCCTTTCTAATCCTTTTGGGACTGTTCCAAGTGCACCAACCACAATTGGTATCACTTTCACTTTCATATTCCATAACTTTTTCAGTTCTCTGGCAAGGTCCAGATATTTGTCCATTTTTTCATTTTCCTTTAGCTTTCATTATTATTATTGCATTAATTTTAACAATCAGCTTATTGGTATAGTAGTCCTCTTACTATGAGTCAAGGGACAACAAAACCCCGCACTTTCTTCGGCATGCTTTCCTATTTCAATATCGTTGTTGTATGAATAATTTCAGCAATTTCTCAAACTCAAAATTCATATTTTATTGAATGGAAAATGGGAAAGGTTATTTTTTTTATGTAGTTACAACTGACATTTATTATTATGGTGTCTTCTTTGCTAAAACCGAGTATCAAGTCACAGCAAGTTATTATCATTATCATTACAAGCGGGACCTATGGATATACCACAGTATGATAATTTAACTATCACAACGTTTGATATATATACTTAAGAGCTATTACAATATTGTTCAATATGCTAAAAGTATAAGAATCTTGATTTAACTCTTGGCACACACAATCTTCTTCTTCTTCTTCTTCTTCTTCTTCTTCTTCTTCTTCTTCTTCTTCTTCTTCTTCTTCTTCTTTCCATCATTTTATTCCATTCCATTGAAACAGATTAACGTTATTGCTTCAGCACTTTCGCCTCCTCTTCTCTATCTTTCTCCCATTCTCTTTTCTCTTTCTTACTTTTTGTCTTTCTTTCATAATATATTTTTGTCTGTGTAGCATTCCTTTTTCTTCCCCTTCTTTCTTCAAAATAAAAATGTAAACGTCTACGCACATCCTCCTACCCAAACTCCTCTCCCTACCAACGCTTCAACTACGAAGCTTCCCCAATTCAGGAGTGTTAAAGTGTAACACACGTAGGTAGATACTAGCGTATTATTATTATCATCATTATTATAGTAGTAGTAGTAGTAGTAGTAGTAGTAGTAGTAGTCATTTTCAGTATCTGGTATTTTTATTACATTCCTCAGACTGCGAATTAATATTTTATTGAAGGGAAGAAGGGAAGGAATGTGGTTTGTATGTTGTTAAAACTACTATTTATTATTATGGTGTTTGAGGATCAATATATAGCAAGTTTTATTATTATTATTATTATTATTATTATTATCATTATTAGTAGTAGTAGTTGTAGTAGTAGTAGTAGTAGCAGTAGTAGTAGGAAATAATAATCACAATAATCATAATAATGATAATAATACCCCTGACCAGTCCTCTTGTAAGATACTCCGCACCATTCTTAAAGTGGATAAAGAAGGAACTCCTATAAATGGAAAAAGGTCAAGGAAAACCAGGGGTTGTGTGTCGTCACCTCAGCTAAATAATAGACAATTGCGTTTTTATGGGTACTTCAAGCGACAAATCGGAGAGATGGCACACGACAAGACCTGGCCATGGCTAAGTAAGCGAAATCTCAAAGAGAGAAACTGAATCTCTTAATAGCAGCTCAAAGCAATGCCTTAAGGACTAATCATATCAAAGCAAAAATTGATCATACACAATAGAATATCAAATGTAGGTTATGTGCAGACGTAGATGATACGGTTAATCACATAATACGCCCCGCCCTGTCGGCTGGGGCGTTAGAATGCACCGACTGCACCTCTGCAGAGGGGTAAGACTCCCCAATGGGGCCACCTGTTGGCCGTGGGTGGCGACCCGTGATGTTTAAGGATAGAGCCCAGGTGGATGAGCAGTTCATGACATGCAATACTCCACTTTGGCCCTATCTTGGGCTAGACGGGCGGTCGGAGAGGCCCCCTCCGATCTATCGGCTGGTCACGTCAAGCCCTAGCACCTATATGATTTTCCCAACCCTATTGCCTTTATTTATTTGTCTCATACCCCACCTGTATGGACTGGGAACAAGGCTCCGTTTTAACGTGGGCCCACCCACAAGCCGAAGCTAATGGGTGGGAGAGAACAAAAATTGCGTCGATCCAATCGGCATTCCCCCTCAAGGGGGGCGCCTCAGGCGCTGAGCAATAAACCCAGCCCTGCCCCTTTAAATCGAGGGGGCAGGTGTTGCCTGGGGGGATGGCCCCTGGGATCGACGCTATTATTATAACAGAACCGGTCCAGCGGCCGAAGCTCACCGGACCCCCGGTCGAAACCGGGCGGGGGCTGTTTACTGTGGGTGGCGACCTGTGAGGCTTAAGGATAGAACCCAGGTGGTTGAGCAGTCCATGACCTGCAATACTCCACTTTGGCCAATCAATCGGCTGGTCACGTTTAAGCCCTAGCACCTATATGATTGCTCCAACCCTATTGTCTTTATGGCAAGCCCCAACCCCTTTTTATCATATGGGTGCTAGAAGGCGGTGGCGGGGGTCTACATGTCCTGGGCATGACGTTAAACTCTATCTGATGGTGAGGTTCCAGTTTTGGAGGTTTGGGGAATGTGGAGCAACCCTTCATCACCATTGCTTCCTGATCCACTCTGACCCGGAGTGGTAGTACCTGTTAGGGTCCCATCTCATCTATGGGTTAAATAGAAAATTGTATTTATAAAAAAATGTATTATCCATTAAGAAGTGATTTATTTCAAAACTTTATTGGCATTAAATGACCCACTGAGGTTGATATGCCGTAAAACAAAACAAACCAAACAAAAAAAACAAACATAATACGCCGGGATCTGGTGTTCAGTTTGTATCTCAAAATCTTAGAGAATTTTATGCGTCTCATTTTCTAGAATGTACTCTAGTTTGTGCACATACTATTTGTTAATATGGTTAAATTTTATAATCCAATCATTCACCCTCAAGCTATGGGTAAATAGTTAAGCAGACTGACCTTTTTAATCCTGTTATGGCAACCAGTATAGGAGAAGTAAATGGAGGCGCGTGGACTAATGGTTAGAGTCGTAGGAAATGGACTCGTCAACCCGAGTTCAATTCCTGGACGAAGCTGTTGAGATTTCACATGGCGCTAATACCCTTGGGAAAGGTATGAATCCAATTCTCCCTCCAGCTATGGGTAAATAGCAGGGCAGACTGGACTCTTTAACCATGGCTAGGTAACCAGTCTAGGAGAAGGAAAACTCTGAATTCAAAACCTGTTAAACTCCGCTTAAGAAATTGACCTTGTGTCGCATCCTGCTCGTGCGGAAGGAGTTGGGTAAATACATATATTCGCACATTCAAAATTAAAAGTTATCAATATATTCAATATGGAATGTATATGAAATAGGAATATTGCAGCAATGATACTTTTTCAGTTTTTAAGAATCAGCTTTATATCTGATAAACAGATAAATTTGTATAAAGCGGAAGTCTAACGTGTTGGATTGCGACATCGTCGTACCTAAGGGATAAAGTAATAACAACATTTTCTATATATTTCCCAATTTTCTCTAATGAATAATTTCTTCATTAATTCAACACTGATGACCTTTTTTGGTGAAACTCAAGTAAGTTATCTGTATATATATGTTAATACTTAATCTGCTCTACGAACGTATTGAGCACTTTATATTCTTTATAACCCTGATTTATTCGGTTGATTTTTGTATCAACCGTCGATATTACGATTAACTTGACAAATCATCTTATATATATATATATATATATATATATATATATATATTTATATATTATATATATAAAAAAAAGAATTTGTCTATTTTTAACGAATAAAGGGAGGTAACTTCGTTGGCATTGTTACAAAAAAATGCAATTTTTGAAAAATTAAAAAATTAAATTTTTAATAAATCCGAAGTGCACTAGCGTCCGCGAAAGCAACCGACGTTATTTGCGGTCCAGAATGTGACATTAAGAAAAGATCTTCAATAAACACCATGGGATCTAATTCAACAAACTGATGATTGCGCCCTAGCAAGAAACCTGGGTAGCTGTTTATAATAAACATTGATCTATAAAAACTCAGCAAATTAAATATATATATATATATATATATATATATATATATATATATATATATATATCGTCATGACGAACGCATCGAATGTAAACATACGAATAAGCCAGGACTGTTATATTGAGACGAACCACCCGCCGCTTTTACCAGCATCCGCAGTCCCACATACCCTCGTACATAAAATCCATACAAGTATGATCACACATATATGCACAAATACAATATATATATATATATATATATATATATATATATATAACTTGTTGCAGTATCCGGTAACACCCGGGAAAGGTAGAGTTATTCGCAATTCCCTGAGTCCGGCTGAAAATGCTAGCGAACCTGGATGTGCATATATGATTTTCAATAGCAATGCTGGGTGTGTTTATGACAGATCAATTTTATGTGTGGAATTATCAATAATTGTTTAAGTCACAAGTCCTTCATCCGTCCAGCTTTCTTCATTGAGAGGGAATAAGACGAGAGACTTATTCAACACACGTATGCATAAGAATGGCAAAGTTACTGCATTAACGCTCAAGAACAAACACCTAACAATCATCGCAATTATTGATGAAATTAAAACCGTGTGAAAATATTGAAGTACTGTTCAAACACCTAGTATACCACTGTTTGCAAAGCCCTACAACTAACTAAGCAATTCAATAAAACAATCCCGTTTTCATTTTATTGTTTAATTTTTTTATTACGACTACTACTGTAGTACGACGACGACATTTACTATTGAAATCCAGTTAGCCACTCCTATTTTTGAATATTTGCTTAACATGTGTATGAATTTTCATCATGATCAGATTGCTGGTATAGGTGCCAACTGGTTATATATATGCAGAGAGAAATTGCCATTTGTGTGGTAAATTATAATACTATTAAGCAATGGCAAGGTTATTTTAATATAGTTACAATATATCTTATTGTAACCATTTTTTATCAATCATAACTTAATTATACGTATATTAAATATATTCTTTCCGAACAACTAAAAATGGCAACATCTAGTGTGAGATAGAACGCGATTAACTTTGAAGGGCACAAAAAATCGTTTTTCAATCGAAAATATGTTTTCGGATAGAACATTAAAAACTATTGTACTACCCTGATCATGGTAGGATACATTATTAAAATATATTGTTTTTAAATTATATATATATATATATATATATATATATATATATATATATATATATATAAATTAATTCGGAACAACGTTACTTCAAGCACGCCCGATAATAAGGTAAAAATACTTATTACACCAAATTCAAAACCACTAACCTTGTTATCCGCAACAACTCATCTCTCCTGACAAGTCGTTTCAATGAGACTAATATAGTATACAATTTTAGATGTCCCTTAAAAGATTGTTGCCTTCAAAAAATGAAAGTACCTACATCGGTTTTATCTCAACGACCTTGTCACGCCGTTTGACTCTTCATACGTCAGATAATAGCTCCAACTATTATAATTTCCCAACACTTAAAATTACATGCATGCCCCCACTCTAATTAACGAAATATCCTAATGAAAAATACGCACATTTTGCACAAAGAAAAAAATTCCAAATACTAGAAGCTTTATACATCAAACAATACAAACCATCCTTAAATAAGATTAATTTTGAATGCAGTTCTCACTTTTTAAAATGCCTATAACACCTTTCCTACCAATTCTCTTCCTTCCAGCCTCCACCCTCCTTAGTATAATTTCTACGGGTTCCCCTCCTAATTACTCTCACTACTACTAACTTGGAAAAAACTGGAATACAAATACTGATGATGGCACCTCGAAGTGCCGAAAGTACTTGGGATAAAAACTTCGGTGGATTAATTCACGGATTCCATCCAAATGTAAAAAGTTGGCCAGAAACCTCGAAATGATTGTTAATAAAATTGTTAAACAGGAGACGTATCTTTTGTTTAATTCTACACGCATATATATATATATATATATATATATATATATATATATATATAATGTGTATTTAAGCAGCAGGTTCTCTTGGGGGCATATTTTGTTAAAA
This sequence comes from Doryteuthis pealeii, assembly GCA_023376005.1. NCBI lineage: Eukaryota > Metazoa > Mollusca > Cephalopoda > Myopsida > Loliginidae > Doryteuthis > Doryteuthis pealeii. The sequence goes on from CM042137.1 coordinate 33,865,223, forward strand.
ATAACAGACAAGTAGTTAATGTATAACTTTTTATTTGTCTTTTCTTGGTGACAAGTGAGATGATGTGACTACCTTTGAAAGCCGTTTAAAAATTGTACAACACCTGAATGTTTACGATATTTAATCTAATTCAATTATTTTATTTTATGTCTGCTTCTGTGGACATTTTTTAAAACTGGTTTTAAGCACAATTACAACATCTCGATCGCCAACAAAAAAGCGAATAAAAAGCCAGACATCAAATCCTTGTCTGTTATTTTCAACAACATATACAGTCGACGACGAAATTATTATAGACCCATGAATATTGAATATTTTGGTTTGGTTTGGTTTGGTTTGTTTTACGGCATATCAACCTCAGTGGGTCATTTAATGCCGATAAAGTTTTGAAATAAATCAATTCTTAATGGATGATACAATTTTTTTATAAATACATTTTTCTATTTAACCCATAGATGGGACCCTAACAGGTACTACCACTCCGGGTCAGAGTGAACAGGGAGCAATGGTGATGAAGGGGTGCTCCACATTCCCCAAACCTCCAAAAGTGGAACCTCACCATCAGATAGAGTTTAACGTCATTCCCAGGACATGTAGACCCTCAGTCACCGCCTTCTAGCACCCATATGATAAAAAGGGGTTGGGGCTTGCCATAAGGGCAATAGGGTTGGAAAATCATTTGAATATTTTAATCCAGTTTTAAGAATTTAATAACCGTATGATGTCAGAAGTTTTATATATCATAGTACAAGAAACTAATATAAAACTCACTTTTGAGAAGGATAGGTTGAAATTTACTGAATTGAGAAGAAAAATAAACAAAAGAGGAAGAGACATAATTATTCGTACAGTATGAAGAATTGAAAAAAAAATTGAACAATTTTCACATTACTAATTGTGATGGAATCTTGTCTTTATAACTTGCTGCAGACTATTATACTATATAGCCAAGATATAGGGATGGAATTTGGAATTGAAAAATGTGCTATCCTAGTAATAAAACGGGGGTGAAAGAATATTAATGGACGGAATACAACAGCCAAATCAGGACACTATAAAATCACTTGATGAAAATGAAAGTTACAAATACTTAGGAATCTTAGAAGCAGACAATATCAAGCAAGCAGAAATGAAAAGAAACGTTAAAAAAGAATATATCAGGGGAACAAAAAACTCATAGAAACCAAACTTGACAGCAGAAATCTGATCAAAGGAATTAATACCTGGGCTGTCCCAATTATAAGATACTCTGGACCATTCTTAAAATGGACAAAAGAAGAACTCAGACAAATTGACAAAAGGACAAGTAAATTAATGACCATGCACAATGCTCTACACCCTAGAGATGATAGGGAGAGATTATATGTATAAAGAACGGAAGGGGGAAGAGATCATGCCAACATAGAGGACTGCGTAGAAACCGCAATCTAACAACTCAAAAAAGAGCAAAGGCAAGATGTAACATATGGATAAACAGAAAAACAAAATCTAGAAAACAAAAATGGTAAGAAAAACAATTATATGGACACTTCAAATGACAAATTGGAGAGGTTGCACATGAAAAGACTTGGACATGGTTTTGATGGGATTTTCTTTCATTCTTCAATGATTACACGTTATAATTCGTGAAGGAATTGAAGAATAATCAAGCTAAATTCCAATTACCGTCGAATTGGTAAGACAAGGCAACAAGCGGTTGTAACTCAATACAATCCCGTCCTGTCGCAATTCTACTGCATACTGACAGGGTATTTATAAAACTTCACAATATCATAGAAACCAAGCAGCCAATCAGAACTTAGGGAATGGAATCACCCAAATGCATGAATGGACTTTCTTGATTTCTATAAATACCAACTAATTTGGACACTGCTTCAGTTGTGCTTAGCTAGTTGCTGTTATTCAAACCAACAGTAGACTAACTGACTTCAATACCGACGATTTATTCAAAATTTCAATTTTTGCCATAGATTTTTAAATAAGATTCAAGTTAGGTCTTATTGAAGGTCATGGTAGAACTGTAATCTTCTTTTTCTAAAGCCTTGCAGTCGGTGACTTATACATATTTTGGGGATCATTATCTTGCTGGAAAGTAAATCACTGACATAGATCAAGATTTTGCGCTGATAGTTGTAAATTTTCATCCAGAATTTTGATATAGTCTTCAGATTTTATTATTCCTTTTATTGCAATTACAGTCAAGTCCCCGGTGTGTTAAAACAACTCCAAAACCTCATCGAGCCTCCTCCATGTTTTCTTATGTTAGAACTGTCTTCTTTTGGGAGAAAAGCCTGACCTTTCCTGTGCCAAAATTTCAGTATAGCATTATGCATTTTGTCCCGATGAATGTTTAATATAAACCGAAATGTTATAACATCGACTTCACCATTTATAACAATTTATTTTTTTGAAATCTTTGTTTGTTTTTTCTATTTTTCTACCACCCATATATATATATATATATATATATATATATATATATATATATATATATATATATATATATATATATATATATATATATATATATATATATATATATATATATATATATATATATATATATATATATATATATATATAAATCTAATGAGTCAGACGAACCTACTATTAGTTTCGCTTAATGCTCTTCAGGGCTAAGATCTGACTATATTTATATTATATATATATATATAATATAATATATATATATATATATATTTCAAACCTCAAACATTTTTAAACAAGATGAATAACAAGAACTATTACTCGCTTTTCTCGTTATTCTGTGATACAAAATTTCTTATCACCTTCCATATATTAACAAATGCCCTGAAGATGATCTAATTAATAGATCGAAACACTGCAGCGTCGGCCAATAAACTCACCACTTAACCATTTAAACCTGTGTTTTTTCATTTTTCCTAATATACTACATACCGTCGGATTCACTTCCTTTCTTCACACACACACACACACACACACACATATATATATATATATATATATATATATATATATATATATATATATATATATACACTGGCGTAAGTAGTCTATCAGTCAGGTTAATAGAGGAGGGAGGAATAATTAAGAATTTATATTTTTAAAAGCTCTCCGACTTATGTAGATACAATAAAAAAAATACCGGAATTGATTAAGAAACGGTTAGTAACATTTTCAATCTTGAACATTCTTAGAAAACAGCATGTAACTAAAGTCGCACTTAGCTTACACTCTCTTAAAAAAAGACTCATATATTGTCACCGAGCCAATAAAAGAAAACAATCTACCTATATCATAATTCTGCTAGTGTTTCGTCCGCCCGCACATTACGCTCACTCACATAACCTCTCTGAAGCTACTTAGCTACAGGGAGGATATCTTTACACCACCATCAACTTCGAACAAGTGAAATATTCTTCTACCACTTCTTCAATAATGTGGGACATTCTTCATAGATATTGCTTTTTCCGATCAAACACTGTGATCAACTCCGATGGAATTGCCTTTTATCTGTCTCCATTTAATATGTATCTACTAACACCATGCGCCACTAACAGGATGCGACACAAAGTCAATATATATATATATATATATATATATATATATATATATATATATATATGTTGATTTTGAGTCTCCGTATGCTTCTAGTTAGTAAATATATTTGAGATATATTTTTGTATCTGTATCCGTTTTTTGGAAGTACATATACCAGGTTTGGGCATTGGTGTGAAGCATCAAAGTGCTATATTATGATAATGTTGTTACCATAATATGTTAATCGAGGAATGAATATAAGAAAACTCGGTAGTTCTTTTTTTTTTTTTTTTAGTTTCTTTTATTTAGACGTAGTGGTAAATTTTCAGTATAGTGACATCCCTTCTTCAAGACCGTGAATTGTAGTAATCTTCTAGCTGCTTGCTGCTCCGTTTGAATGATGTGGAGGTGCTTGATGCTGATTGGTTAGTTGGTGATTAATGGGTTTGTACTGTGTGTGTAGTAATCTGATAGGGGTCATAAGGTTGGTGGTATGGGGGTGTCTTGGAAATATGTGTATACCTTTAATGTGCCGGTGTCTGTGTTAAGGCCATTCCTGTGCGTGTCTAGTCTGATGATCCATTTTAATTCAGCTAGTTTCCTAGCTTGTGTGGAGGGGAAGCCTTGTTGGATTAAGATACATTTCAGGTTATCTAAATTGTGGTGAGGGGTGTTAAAGTGATGAGCGATTTTACTGTGTGGAGATTTAAGTTAACCACAAATCTACCATAAAACTTAAATCTCAACAAATTTCCCTTACAAATTTTCTCCTGTGTACGGAGGAGTGTTATGCAAAATATACCAGTGGCCATTTTGTATGACCAGGTGCAAACAACAAAGAAAGTAATACTTTTCATCAAATTTCTAATGATATAGTTCAGTAGTTCTCAACCTATCCTTAGTTATGGACCCCTTTGACTGCTATTCTACTTTAGTGAATGCCTATAGCCATTCGATGTTTTAAAATCCTTTTATATTTAATATTTTTTGCTTGCCTAAACCTAAAAAATGTTCTACGATCCACGGGGGCCATATGACCCACGGTTGAGAACCACCAATTGAACTGACTCCCAATAAAGCATTTTCCAAACCCATTTATCGCTTAATGGTCTTATATTTTTAAGGTACATACATTTACTGAACACCGCTCAAAAACAAAACGAAAGGGAAACGGTCAAGAAAGTTCAAGGGCGTCAAAATGTGTTGTTTTTAGAGTTTTGTTTTTTTGTTTGTTTTTTGTTTTGTTGTTGTTTTTTGTTTGTTTTTTCGTTTCTTAGAATTATTTTAGTAAACAGATATCATGCACAGATTCCATTTCAGATAACGTGAGAAACACTTTGACTTCTTCCAAAAATGGACTTGACATAGAAGCATATATACAATTAAGAGTAGCGACTACTTAGTTTACTTAAGTTCTTCTACTAATCTTAGAAACCAACTTTCTATGCCATATGACTAAAGAATTCCAGTCATTCCCATTGGAATGCCATCGCAGTTAAGAAAATTGCTTCAAATATATTTAACAAAATTATATTTGAGTTTTAAATAGAGAATGTAAAATAGAAATTGTTAAGAAAAATAAAATACAGTCCATGGTAAAATTTATGTAATTGGCACACTTGTTTTATTTTGTTTTAGATTTTTTTAGCAGTAAATTAACTAAAAACAGATAAGAAGCAAAATATCTTTATTTGAAATTATCTGAACATTCTGGCTTCATAAAATATTTCTTAAGCAAATTATAGTGTGGTCCGAAAATTTTGTCACCTCCAAGATATTTCTTTTTAGAGTTGATATAATTACATAATACAACCCAAAATTCTAGAAAATAATTCCAATTTTAAAGATTTGATTAGAGATAAAATAATTACTTAACATATTGTTGTGGGGTTTTAAGGGGTCAAATAAGAACAAAACGACGGGCAACAAATGTAGGAAAATGTATTAACAAAAGAGTAGACAATTACAGTAAAGAGAAGTGGGAATTACGTCCGACAATAGAGTTATGAGCTGACTCACATTGGCTTACTCTTCAAGTCATAATTTTCCCTGTTACTTATAGTAACCGTCGGCGCATTCCATTAGTCTATAGGGTATATCACCTATAACACACACACACACACACACACACACACACACACACACACATATATATATATATATATATATATATATATATATATATATATATATATATATATATATATACATTGTAAAAACAAAAAATAATGAAAGTTAAAACAATACGTAGGGGTGAGAAGTCTTTCGGACCACGCTCGAGTTTAAATTGCTTAAATAAATGGTATATTTTTCCAAGCCACATAGAGAAAAATATTATGGAATAACTCAATATAGGGGAAAATACCAGAGTTAGTAGGTATTTATTTACCCAAACTGTTCGCCACGGGTTGGATGTGAGACAAGATCGCAAGTATCAGGCATCCAGTGAGGATCGAACTCGCTATAAACTGTAGTAATGGTTCTGCAAGAATAGCTACCTAAACATTACACCGCGATGGTATGTCCCAACGTCTGGGGTAGTATACCAGAATTAAGGTTAAATAAACAATAACTGGTTTATGGTCGAAATACAAAAATATATTTTAAATCTAAAAAAAACGGCAATTCGAAAACATTGCATTGGTTAAATAAGGAATTACAAAATTAGTTAACCTTCCTTTCTCTTTTTGGCTACATCAAGATACACACACTTACACGCCACCTTAATGTACAAAATGATATATATATATATATTATTATTATTATTATTATTATTAGAGCGAATCAATTTTTTTACTATTAGTTTAATGATACAAAATTCATACTAAAATATTCCTTGCTTTTAGGATTGAATTATGTTTAAAAATCCATTTTAATTAGTTTTAATTAAAATACTTAGCAATTTAATAAAAAAAACTGACCTGTCCCTGACTCACATTCTGCATATCACTTTCACCCTATCTATGTATCTCTTTATTACCCCCTCGTTATACATGTTAGTTTTTCTGTGTGAATAAGAAGGAGATGAGAGAGTTATTGTGATAGAGACATTTAACTACTCACTTTATTTGTATGTTAAGATTCAACGACGAGCGCGTAGCTTAATATAATTTCATGATCCATTTCAATTTAAATTAGGTCAAACGTTTTTTAAATTACCTGTAAATATTAGGCTACTATGGATCTCCGAAGATGAATTGGCCGGCCAATTATCCATATTTAAACCCAATTGAAAACGTGAGGAGCATTCTGAAGTGACGTGTTTATGAAAATGGACGCCAATTTAAAGGTATGGATGACTTATGGAGGAAATAGTCACGTATCACGTTAAATTACACCAAAGGAGATCCATAAATTGACATGTTCTATGGACTAGCGCCTTTTCCAAGTCATTAAAAAAAAAGGATCACATATCGCATATCAACAAGCTCCACTATCAATTTTTAACTTTGTATTTCAATTTTATTTTATTTTAGTCACTGTATGTATCCATAAAAATCTGTAAATTAAGCAATTAAAGTATTATTTTCTTTATAACAGTTTTTTTTATTACACCTAGCTAATAATTTGATACACAAATACTTTTTTTAAAAATGGCCGTAAATTCTGTCCCCTTTTCTAAAACCTTACAATATTTAGGGAGCAGATGTATATACATATTGTCGTCATTCTCTAAAGTTTCCTTAAATTAAAAGAATAATTGAAAGTTCCATTTTCTTTTTGGCTACATAAATATACACGTGATCTCAATGTAAAATTTGTCTTGGGTATGACATTAAACTAAGTCTAGGGGGTTCCAGTCCTGGATGTCTAGGGAGTGTTGAGTACCCTTTCATTGTCATTAATCCCGGGTCCACTTGGTAATTACAATTAGGGTACCATCTATGAGTTAAATAGATTAAAAAAAGGGTTTTAAATGTGTTTAAAAACGAGTTAAAAACATTGAATACCCAACAAGAATGAATAAAACAAAAACGTCTTCGGCATAAAATAACCCATGGTTGACATGCCGTAAAATCCAATCAACCAACCAATATACAATTGGTGGGAGAATGGCAACTCGCTTGGTGTAATGATTAACTGCTAGATTAGCAGACTATTGTTTGTGAGTCCGATTCTCACTGAGTGTCACATATTTCTGACTCTGTGTTCCAACTAAGATAAGCTTATTAAATTACTACAATTGGCGGGGTAGAAAATAACTTGGCAATATGTGGTGTATTTTAAAAGGAAGCGAACTTATTTCAAAAAGAAATTTATTGCTTTGCCTACAATTTAATGTGACTCATTCTAAATCGAAGCAGACACCACCGTTTTTGATACACAGTTTCAAGTGGGTTTTATTTTTTGTTTGTTTTTTGTTGTTGTTTTTTGTTTTGTTTGTTTTGTTTTGAAAGTCGTTTTGAAAAATAGTCTCATGATGAATTTTTTTCTATCTCGTTTATCGTCTTAAATAGATGGCCTTTAAAGATGGATTATAACTTAATGGGTAAGGGAATTTCGTAGGGGCTAACTTTACAGAGTAGATCAGCAGGGAACGAGAATTGACACGTGCTCTACGTCACTGCTACACAATATTTCAGTTAAAATCCCACCCAGACCACCCATTGGTGGTTTCTTTTTTAAATCCTATATTTATATGTGTGGGAGTGTCTGTCTGTCTTTCATAGTCTGCGTCTGTGTCTGCATGTCTGTTTGTCAGTGTGTGCGTATGTGTGTGTGTGTGTGTGTGCGTATGTTCCACATAGTAGCTTAATCTTCATGAAACAAAATTAGGCAACATTCTAGTCTCTATCTCACATCCTATTTTTTTTTTTAGTCTATTAATGTCGTGATAACTTTTTTTTAAATTCATAAGGTGACCCAAAAGTTAATGAACATTATTCCCATTAGTTTATAAACCCAAACCAAACATAAACATTTACGTACAATCTATTCGCTTAAAAATCACACACACACACACACACACACACACACACACACACACACAAAAGATTTGGCATTAGTAGTCTACAAGATTGATACGCTATTAAACAAACTAATCAACTAATTACTCCCAAGATACGAGAGGCTCACAGTCACGATCAAGTTTCGTTAAAAGCACCTGTTCCACTAGATCCCCGAACATAAGCAGCGACGAGGATGTTCAGTACTATAAGAAAACGAATATCAAAATGATTTTGATTCGGCATTAAATGACCCGAAAGGGGTTGATAGGCTGTAAAACAGAACAAGTAACGCTTAAAGCACCGATTCCAGTTAGATCATCAGAGTTAAGCAGCGATGAGCCTGTTCAGTACTTAGATGGGTGACCATTTAAGCAACAGCTGGTATTGTAAGAAAATGAATATCAAAATTACTTGATTCGGCATTGAATGACCCGAAAAGTGGCTGAACAGTCCATGCCACACTCGACTTACTAAGACGAGACGGGCGGTCGGAGAGGACTCTCCGATCAATCGGCTGGTCATGTCAAGCTGTAACACTTATATTATTGTCCTGACTCTATTGCCCTTATGGCAAACTCTTAACCCTATTCATCATATGTGTTAGAATGCGGTGGCTGAGGGTATGTCGTTAAACTGTCTCTAGTGTAGTTCCGATTCTAGAGCTCTGGGAAATATGGAGTATCCTTTCATCGCCATTACTCCCAGGTCAACTCTGACCCAGAGTGGTAGTATTTGTTAGGGTCCCATCTATAGGTTATAGAAAAAATGGGTTTAAAAAAATTTTTTTTAAATTGATTTTGAATTTTTTTTTAAGTTTGAATACCCATCAAGAATAAATAAAACACAATATCTTCGGTATAAAATAACCTAACAAGAGTTGACATGCCATAAAATTCAAGCAAGCAACCAATCGATTTGTACAAAAATGTATTGGTCTGAATGGTCTCATGTAAGATATTTTTAAAAACTTTGCACATTGTTTTTGTTTTTCGAATTTTGTTTAGCACTGGATATTTTTGGTTTGGTTTGTTTTGTTTTACGGCATATCAACCTCAGTGGGTCATTTAATACCGACAAAGTTTTGAAATAAATTCATTCTTAATGGATACTCAATCTTTTTTAAACACATTTTTTTCTATTTAACCCATAGATGGGACCCTAACAGGTACTACCACTCCGGGTCAGAGTGGACCTCGGAGCAATAGCGATGATGGGGTGCTCCACATTTCCCACCCCCAGAGCTGGAACCTCACCATCAGTTAGTGTTTAACATCATACCCAGGACATTAAGAACCTCAGCCACCGCCTTCTAGCACATATCTGGTAAAAATGTTTGGGGGTTGCCATAAGGGCAATTGGGTTAGGACAATCATATAAATGCTATGGTTTGGCATGACTAGCCGATTGATCGGAGGGGGCCTCTCCGACCGACCGTCTAGCCTAAGTAAGGGCCCAAGTGGAATGTTGCAAGTAATGGACTGCTCAACCACCTGGGTTCCATTCTTAAGCATCATAGATCGCTACCCACGGCCAAAAGGTGACCCCGTTGGGGATGGGGGTCTTACCTCTCTACAGAGGTGCAGTCGGTGCATTCTACAGCCCCAGTCAACAGGGCGGTTGGACGTTAGAGACAAGGCGGGAAAATGAATATGCAAGGAATTTGGCGTTGTGAGTGTAAATAAATAAAAGTAGAAAAGAAGCAGATGGTACAGAACTTTATTTGCATCAGTGACTAAGCACTTAAATAAACCTCACTGAAGCGTGACTCATGATCTTTGAAACAATTTCTATGTAATAAGAAAGTAATAATAACTAATTATCTGATTCACTGACATGAATTAAAAAGAAACGTTCCAATGTATCAATGATTAGATTAGAAAACTCTACCTAAGCGTTTCATTACTTTTAGTTGGTTTTCATTATCTAGCCATTATTTCTCACTTGGTAGAGCATTCACCTCCGAGCCACAAGGTTCCGATTTCGATACCGACTCTCTCCAACTCAGCGCATGTATAGAACACCTGGATCTGGCCTTAAAGTGGTGATCAACCCCAGACGCAAAACATCTTCTAGTTTCTAATGATAGGGAAAAAGGGATAGACTCCATCGCTATTAGGCTCATACCGACAATAGACCACTCCGCCTATCTACTTACTTAAATATGTATTTGCCAACCCCTCCGCACAAGCAGGATGTGACACAAAGTCTTTCTTAAGCGGAGTTTAACAGGTTTGAATTCAGAGTTTTCCATCTCCTAGACTGGTTGCCTAACTATTTACCCATAGCTGGAGGGAGAATAGGTGGATTCCTAATTTTAAGGATATTAGGGCTATAGGAAATGCAAACAGCCTCGTCTAGGATTTGAACACGTCTCGTCGTGTCCATTTTCTACGACGGTGTCCATTTCACTACGCGCCTTACTTATTATAAGAAACTTACTATCGCCAGGCTAGAAACTAGCTCACTGAATTTTATTTTCATTTTTATTCATAAACACTTTTCCCCCTCATAACATTTTGATAAAATCACACCATATGATACAAATCTAAATTAGTCTGTGAGCTGATGGTCGGTGTGGTGCTAAAACCAATATCTCTGGTCCAGCGCTGTTGAAAAGCGGATAGACTTTTTCGCTGTCCGGTTTATACCGATAATAGGTCAGTCTGCCTATTTTACTTATAAACTGTTACTTATTTGTGCTGTTCGATCAAAATATATATTAAAAAAAAGAATATATATATAAAATATACATATATAAAAAAAGAACAACTCTTAAACTTTGCACAAACAAATAGTTCTGAAAAAACAAATATTATGTATTATTTGGGTTGTCGGGCTGTTTTCCTCTAATCTTTATTGCTATATACACAATGTTTCGGTCGGTTGGATTCGGAGATCTTCTCGTCGAACTTGGGAGCATTTGCGGAACTTCGAACAAAATCCTTTAATCAGTCAACCATAACCGGTACTAGTGTTAAAGTATGTTAAGTATTCTATGTTATTATCACGCGTGGTCAGGATTGAACTTGAAACCTACAATTGATTGTCACTTAGAACTGTATTAACTCAACCCTTATATGCGTGTCCAACTGGATAATCTCCAGTGAATTTGGGGAAATTATAAATCTAATGTTTTACCTAGAATATTTACCTCTTTATTTATGTATTCGTTTTTTTATTTATTTATTTTTTTTTTTACCTTTACTCATATTGCGATTTTTAAAAAATCTAATGTTGCCTTTTTAAATACTGGAAACATTTATGTTTTGTGTTTGCGAGGTTCGAGACAAATGATTGGTTGTTTTGTTTTACGGTATATCAACCCTCTTCAGGTTATTTAATTTGAATCAAGACGTTTTAATAAACAAATGATTACAGGTTATTTACAAAACCAGCAGTTGCTTAAGTGGTCACCTGTCATTACTGTCTAACTTCGATGATCTAGCGGGAACCGGTACTTTCAGCGTGACTTGATCGTAAGATAGATAGTTAGATAGCTGGCTGGTTGTGTACCAACAAGATGAGGACAACAGCTCGAAAAAAAAAAGTCAAGTAATACAAATTATCATCTCAAGAGCGTTCGGCTAGAAACCACAAGGTAGCTAGTTCGATACCGGCCCTCGCCAATTCAACGTATGAGTAGCACATTGATCTGTGCGGTAAAGTAAGGAGCTGATGGTAGGTGTGGCGCTCCACCTCAGACAAAAAAAAAACAATCTCCTTGGTCTAGCGCTAGTGAAAAGCGATAGACCCCCTTGCTGATACCGATAGGCCACCCCGACGACTTTATTTACGTTTTACTTAATTATTAGTTATAAGAATCTGATTGCACCCGAGATGTAAACAAACCATACGAGACTATCTTTACAATGCAATATTTGGCAAATTACTGATAAAATCAGAACAATGAAATTAAGAAACTAAAAGAATGGAGTCAAATACTTTTCACGGCCATTAGTTCAAATTAAATTTCTGTTAGAAGCAGTTTTGATTGTTTAAGTACTTAAACCTTTTGTTTGTTAATTAATAGACCGTAATAAAAAAAAATATGTGATTAAACAAAGTTATTCTTATTAAGTTAGATGTTAATTGATATTTTGTTTTGTAGGCTTTTGGAACCGCGGGTATTTGTTAAAAATATCTGATATGGTCAAATTCGCTACCGACAAAGTTTTGCTGATCATCAGAAAAGAAAGGAGTGCTGACACTTAAAAAATATAAATGAGATTTACAGATTCCATCAATTCAAAATACAATCCTAGGCGTTTTGTCGTAGTGTAATGGTTAGCGATCTCGTTCTCGTAGTTTCATTACTATTGTAATAGCGAGTTCGATCCTGGCTGGATGCCCAAGAAAAAAATTTAAAAAGTTAGAAATTACCACATTAAAAAAGACCTTTTGTTAATCCGGCCTGGTGGGAGGCCCGGAATTTTTTAAGAATCCAAATGCAACCCTATTTTCATTCTTCAGCAAATTGCATTCTGCAGCAAAAAGGATTCTTTAGCAAAAAGCATTCTTCAGCCAAAAAAGCATTCTTCGGCTAAAAGGATTCTTCAGCAAAATGCATTTTCAGCAAAAAAAAAAAAAAAAAAAATCCTCAGCGAAATGGATTCTTCGGCAAAAAGCGAGTTTGTTCATTTAATTTTCATCATCGGATAAATGAGTGCTTATATTTTGTGTTGCGAGGTTCAAGAGAAATGATTGGTTGTTTTGTTATACGGTATATCAACCCTCTTCAGGTCATTTAATTTCGAATCAAGACGTTTTGATAAACAAAGGATTACAGGTTATTTACAGTACCAGCAGTTGCTTAAGTGGTCCCTTCTAAGTATTGGACAGACTCATCGCTGCTTAATTTCGGTGATCTAGCGGAACCGGTGCTTGCAGCGTGACATGATCGTAAGATAGATAGAAGGATGATTGGTTTGTTTTATGTCATATCAACATTTTTCGGGTCATTTTGATAAACAAAGGACTCAGATTTCTTAAAGTACCGACTGATGCTTAAGTGGTCACCCAATTTAGTATTGAACAGGCTCATCGCTGCTTAACTTTGGTGATCTTGTGTGAACCGGTGCTTTTAGCGTGATTTGACTGTAATAAAGAAAATGAAGTTATAAGATGACGATTACTTAATTGAACGAAAGCAGGAAATTCTGATAATTTTAACACAATAGACAAGTTATATATTATAGTGGAGGCACATGGTAAAGTTGTTAAAGTTGTAGGAAATGACCAAAGCGATATGAGTTCAAATCCTGGACGAGGTTATTTACATTTCCTATAGCACTAATACTTTGGTAAAAGTATGCATCCAATTATTCTCCCTCCAGCAATGGGCAAATAATAGGGCAGACGGGGCCTATAACCTTGGTATGGCAACCAGTCTAGGAGAAGGAAAACTGAGAGGTTCTCTTCTCGTTAGTGAAACCTACTTTGAGAGCTCCTCGTCCCCTTCCTCCCCACCTGGATTGTTTATCAACCGATTTCGACTTAAGTTATGTTTGTCCTTGTGGCAAACTGGCTTAAATCAAAGATCGAAATCTTAATGTCTGTAAAGCAATATGAGGTATAACCTATGTTTCAAGAATTTCATTATTACTGAAATAAAAGTTAATAATGGTTTTGTGTATGAGGTCATTGAGTACATATACGGTACATCAATAAGTCCATACCTTAGTTATGAGCAGAGGTCTCCCACCGTGGTGTAATGGTTATCATGCTAGATTCGCTGACCATTGTAAGTGAGTTCGATTTTCATTGTGCTCCATACTTCTTGCCTTGTGCCACATCTAAGTTAAGCTTAGTAAATAACTAATCAATAAGTCCATAACATAATAATGAGCAGGGGCCTCTCATTGTGGTGTAATGGTTATCAAACTACTCTCGCAGATCCATTACTACTGAATAGCGAGTTAGTTCCCAGCTGAATGCCCCATACTTGCGACCTTGTATCACATTCTACCCTTGTGAACGACTACCCCCTTGGTGAACGAGTTGGGTATAAGGGGTCTCTTATTGTGGTGTAATGGTTATCACGCTAGTCTCGAAAATGAATTACTATTAAATAGCGTGTTCCTTCCCTGTTGGATGTCCCAGACTTGTGACCTTGTGTGACAAACGGGTTGGGTAGATAGCTACCTTAATTATGAGCAAAACATTTATTTTACACGACAAATATTTATTTTTCAACATTATGAACTTGGATCAAATTTCCGGTAGTAAGTGCGTTCGACTTTGTGTTGAAGAATCCACCCTCACTTACTTACAATAAAAGTAGATTGAATATATTTATATTTTCAATGAAAACTGTTTTTGTTTTTTTGTTTGTTTGTTTTTTGTTTTGTTTTTTGTTTTTGTTTTTTTAACTTTTTGTCGTTCATCTAGCGTCTTAGACCGAATCAGTGCATAAATTCAAATGAAACCTTATCCTAAGTTCTTAATGATTTTTCAAGACTTCATATAGAATATTTCACTCGGCTCTAGGCGTCTTGTCGACTGGAACTGTAGAATACGTCGACTGCACCTCAGCAATGAGTGGAAACACGTGATTCTTAAAGACGTAATCATGACATGCAACACTCCACTTTGGGCCTTACTTAGGCTAGACCGGCTAGACCAGCGATCCCATTTCCCTCAGTGCAAGCCCGAACACTTTTTATCATATATGTACTAGAATGCAGTGGCTGGGGTTTTTGGTGTCCTGAGTATGACGTTAAACTGCATCTAGAGATTAAGTTTCGATTCTGGAACTCTGAGAAATGTGGAAGTACCCCTTCACCGCCATTACTATCAGGTCTACTAACCTGGAGTGGTAGTAATTTTTAGGGTCCCATCTATGGGGTAAATAGATAGAAAATGAGTTTTTTTTAAATATCATACCCAACAAGAATGAATTAAAAAAAAACATCATTGGCATAAAATAACCCAAGGATTGACATTCTGAAAATCCAACCAAACCAAATCAGGTCTGGGCTTTAATTGTTATTTAGATGTAATTTAGATCTCCACATGTCCGCCTCCAGTCGTGGACTTCAGTTGGATTTCACATCGCGTTAATTCCAGAACGGAAACACTCAAAACATAAATATACACAATTTTAACTGATATTGTAGCTTTACTTCTCAGCAGAAACCAAACTATATTTTTGGTACAATAATGTTCAATATACATAAAATAAAGATTTTTTTTTAAATTGTCATATATGCAGTGCCACATTGAGATTTTCTCCTCTATTGATCTTGCTAGGAAAAATCAGAAATAATTAATAAGTTAAAAGTGGTTCGTTTTGTGACTATTTTGATAGTATTTCTGGGTTCCACAGACAAAAACATCTGTTATAAACCACTTTTTAGGAGAAGGGAAGCTCTAGAACTCATTTTACAGACAAAAATAAATTACATAAAGGTCGCCATTTTTTTTGCGCCCCTCCAATTTTTTCGAGTTAAAATCAACATAACTAGGCCAATATTTGAATTGGAAGCTCAAATTTTGGAGATTGTCTTATTTTAACCTAGTCCAGACTGGAGAAAATTTCAGAAAAATTGAAGTGGGTGGGTGACATGGCTTGGATGATTTCACATGGGGTTACCCATATATATTTTCTTGCCTTGACTTCTTTAAGTATCGCCTTTATTTATATTCATTTTTGCATTGAGTGATTTTGTACAACAGATTTTTTCTTTTCCTTGTCAAAAGATGAAATAAAATGTAATTCCTTTTTTCTTTTTCTTCTTTTGTAGGTACATGTCCATTAGAAAAGTAGCTTCAAGTAAATGGTGTTTACTACAAGAATTCAAGCTGCAGATGGAAATAAACACGATTCATGTTACAAACTATGTAGCCGTGGTGCAAGCAAGAGTCCACAAACCTTTTGTTCAAAGCATAGAAACTGCCGACCACACTTGCTGACAATTTATCAATTTCACTCATACATTAAGTTGCACTTCCATCAACTACATACATAGATAAGTGTGTAATTTGTTGAGTTGGTCATCATTAAGATGTATGTAGAACTTTTTCAAAATGATCCTCCTCTTCACTGAAGCTATCATTTCAGATCAATACTGCAGCAACAACATCTATCTGGAAAATCTTTTATAGATAAAAATTGAAGCAGCTGAATCGAAAATCTGATTCTGTTTACACTAAGAAGCAGTAAATAAAGTCGGTGGCCTATTGTCGGTATCAGTCGAACAGCAAGGGAGTCTAGCCCCTTTTTGCTAGCTCTAGACCAGGGAGATTTTTTGCATAAATGGAGTGACACAGCTAGCGTCAGCTCCCAGATGCTGTTTACCACACAGATCAGATTACCCAAGCTGTGTTATTTAGGCGCTGAGTTGGTGGGGACCGGTATTGAACCCGGAACCTTGCTCTTTTGACCCCTTTACACGTAAATACAAACGATTCCGTTTAAAGTGAAAGTTTAAAAAAACGTGATGCAAATGATTAAGAACAGACGACACAGACGGGAAACAGAAGAAAAAGCAGAATACATAAAATAACCGAGTAGAATAGAAACTGCAGATTTTGATGAATATGGAACAGGCAGGTATACATCCAGATTCCCGTAGTGACCAGCATCTATTCAAATGCTATCCCCTTCAAAATGCCCCCTTGCTACTGCTCAACCAAGCACGGGACATAATGCGCTACGGTCCACTAGCTCCCTACATGTCGCTTGAGAAGGAAAAATTCAACACTGATGTTCCGTTTTTCAATATCGAAACCTGTCGTGGACCAGATTGGCCGTACAATCATTTACCTTTGCACCCGAAAAGCGCCTTCTGTAGTCCTGTTATACCAGCGGTGTCCGAATTGCATCAAAATAATCAGTATTGTCAGCCGCTTAGTTTTCTTGAGTCTACCTCTTTCCCGTTGGATCGACAAGAATGGATGAGAAGATCGTTCATCCCTTCCCGAAAGGAACCCCTATCTACAGTCTATCAAAATGGCGTGAACTCAGATCCACTTAGATCCAACACTGGGAAAAATTTTTCTCACCCGGAAATATATGGAAGCAGCAATTCGACACAATTAGTCTTGACGCAGTTGCAATGCAACAATGACGTTTGCTGTATGCGACATGCGAATAGATATTTACAAAACGTCCACCCATATAAAACAGTAGGCAATCCAGCCTGGATGCCGGTTGTGACATCCAGTAAGGTCAATTGGCCCCCTAGCCACTTTTCTTTAGACGGTAAGAATAGCAAAGGGAATGACGTCCAGAGCAGTTTCCATAATTCGCCTACGAGTCGCCATGAGAAAAGTCCAGCTAATAATTACACGCATGTATCAGTGGTGATAAACAAAGCAGAAGAACCATTGAACTTGATTGTTAATTCAAGTCAAAGCTCAAATCAAACGCTACCCATATCGTCCTTCTCTTCATCAATATCAATATCTCCTTCTTTATCAACATCAGTATCATCGTCATCATCTTCTTTGTCAATGGCAACAAATCATCTCTTATCAGTTTCATCACGGTCGGAATGCCCACCGATTCACAGTGTTCACAGTCACAAAAACAATAACCAGCGACATTCGACTCATCCCAGCCGGGGTTGTAGTCACGAACATTGTGAATGCTATTCTTCAACGGCAAGAAATTATTCGTTAGACAATGACCACAACAAGCAAGTACACAACGACAATCACGTGCGGAATTCAAAATACAAAGTATATCATTCATCTTCTAACAGTAATAAAATTACTGATAGCAGTTCAAAGTGTGATAGGTTTTCAGAAGTGAATCAAAGCGCCACCTGTGATAGGATTGTTCGTAGTGTGAAAGTAGCTAAAGATCCGATTGACGTACGAAACAGGTCTTTCCACCAGACTGTCCCCTCTCGTAACTTTGAAAGAAGTTTTGAAGACATCAATACGCTGAACCAACAACAACCCGGTGATTACAACCATTCAGTTAATCCTGCGAAAGAAAATGGTGGTTTTTCAAGGTTCCATCCGTCCGATGTGAGAATAAGTGAAACTCAAGATAATCTGCGACCATCTCTTAGATCATCTGCTGTGGAGGAAGACATTGTAGCTGAAAGGATAAGCCGGAACCCGACCGTCGCCATGGCACATGGGCAGGAACGAATCGTAACTCGCATACAGGAATCAACGAATCGTTGCTTAAATCAATACCAAAATGAATCTGCAAGCGACTATGATGTTCGCTCCGTTACTAACCTTGGTTTACAGAGGAATTCAAGTGCAAGTATTTCGTCTGTAGACTCAGTAAACGCGGCGATCGCGTCTCACGCTGGTTTCAAAGATGCTCAAGAATTTTCAACTCTTAAGAATGCCACATTGCTTAACGTTCAGCGAGAAAGAGATGATTTATACGCTCGTCAGACTGAATTACTTACTGCAGATAGAAATGAAAAAAATGCACTTCGTGCTACTGATGTGTCGAGTGCAACAGAAAAGCAATGTAGCACTTGCACAATCTCAGAAGCAACTAAAACGCAGCAGAATGATATGCGAGTTATAAATCAATCTTTTATAAATACAAGTAGACAATCCAATCTAAACAGACATAATACCAGCTATCCTTCTTTTAAGATTCGACCTGTGAGGGTATTAATTGGAACATCGCAAAACGATGTCAATCCACATATTTCGACCACCGAACGGAATATTTCGGAGAAAAGCAGGTCATCCCTTAATCAGTTATATCCAATACAACAACCTGAACATTCTCTGATAGGCAACCACAGAAAAGAATCACATATGGCAGCAACGGTTCCTTTACCTGGCATCCAGGATAAAGAGTTAAAGAGGTTGGAGGAGCAAAGAATCAAGACAGCCGCCCATTGTGTACCTACAAATGCAAATCATTCTGAATTCAGTCCAATTAATGTAACCGACAGTAATAATCGCATCAATGGAGAACCAGAGGAAAGGGAATATTATTACGACTTAAACACACGAGATGTTGTGCCCTATTCGTCTTACTTACCGACAAGTTCCGACGGAGTTAATCTGTACACAACAGAGAAAGACTTGCCGGCGTCAGATCACACAGTCAATACATTTCCATGTCAGCCTGGAGACATATCTTATCAACCTTATGAGCCAAGATCATACTTTGTATCAACGACCTCGGGAGAATCCGGATGTAATCAAACTCCAGAAGAAAAAGATAAGTCACCCACCCAACTACAAGAAGACCCGTCTCATTATACCGAACTTCGTCGTCCTGATCCAGACAAAAGACTGAACCATTCAACGCCAATGACATTGTTAGGATCCCAAGCAAAAGATTCTATGCTCGCTACTACGGATGGTAATTGTCAGGCTTACTCTGTTCCGAGCAAAGCTTGCAATAACCGAAAACATAAACTACAAGGCTATAATAATAATCATGAGGAATTGGTCGCTAATAACACGCATCGACATGACAAAACAGTAAATGATAATAACGTTTCATCACAAGAGAATTTCATCAACTGTGATGATGTAAACACAAAAAATAATTCTTATAATGTCTGGAGTAATAAGAACCCCGAACCCGCACAAACAATGCAGCTGGGCATATCTAACCATGCGGAACATGAATTGTTGAGTAATAATGTCAATGTAGGTTTTGAGCCGTCCGACAGGGTCCCACTCCAAAACCAAGATAAGAGTCCTTTTCCTTGTTCTGAGACAACAAGTGAATCCGGTACTGAACGGTCTACGCCGATTGATCGTTCGGACGATGAGAATATATCAATTACGAACGAAAGTGAAGATGATGCAAATCTTTCTCGTACTCCAGCTTCACTACCGTCGCCCTTGACAACATCAGGCGATAGAAGTGCGACTAGCATTGAAGCATCAAACACAAACGCTAAAAACAGTGATCCCACAATTCAGTTCGGCTCCTCCGAGACCACAAATGACAGCTTAAACTCTTTCTCTCAGTGCGTATACTGTGAAAGAAGTTTCACATCGACAGAACTGTTACAGGAACATCTAAAAACACACATGGTCAGTGCCCCCTATCAGTGCTCCCATTGTAGCTTGGGTTTCGTCTCCAAATCAAGGTTACAACGTCACGTACAGTTACACATGAACGCTAAGCCATACAAATGCGAAGAATGCAAGAACCTGTTCAGCACAGTGACTGCTTTCCATCGACATCTGCACTCTAAGAAGCACAGTGGTAAAAACTTGTTTAAGTGTAAGGAGTGTGGTCTTTCATTCATCAACGAGACCTACGTCAATCTGCACTACAAAACGCACACTGGCGAGCATCCGTTCCAGTGCGAACAGTGCGGCAACATATTCGCTTGCAAGAACAACCTAAAAAATCATATCATGACACACACAGGAGAAAAACCCTATCAGTGTGTTCACTGTGCCAAGCGTTTTGTCACCAATTTCTCTCTCAAAGTTCACATTCGTACACATACAAAGGAATACCCTTACCGGTGCGATATATGCAACAAACGTTTCCTCTGCAGTTCAAATATGGCAAGTCATTTGCGAACACATACGGGGGAAAAGAGACACCAATGTTATAAGTGCGGTAAATTCCTATCAAGCTGGTCGGGATTGCAAGGCCACCAGCGTACACACACTAAAGAATGTCCGTTCAGCTGTGATCTCTGCAGTAAGTCTTTCTCCAGCAAGTTTTCCCTGCGGATCCACCAAAGAATTCACAGCGGGGAAAACCCACACAAATGTAAATACTGTGATAAATGCTTCTCAAACAGTTCGAACCTTCAACGTCATTTACGAACGCACACGGGTGAGAAACCATATCAGTGCACTTACTGCGGCAAAACTTTTTGTAGTAGCACCTACCTGAAGTCTCATATTAGAACCCACACGGGGGAGAAGCCGCACACTTGTAAGTTTTGTGGAAAAGGTTTCTCCAATACATCATGCTTCAAACAACACGTTAAAAAGCATGAAAAACTGTGATATTTTTTTTGTGCTTAATGTTCCCCCAAAGACAATGGGTCAATATAGTATGTATTGTATTGATACGAGTTGGCGTCAGTGACTAGCACTAAAGCTAAGTGGAATGAACTTGGCGAATTCGGTCAAGCGTAACCTACTTATGATTGATGAATCCTGTGCGATTCTGAAAAGGAACTGAATCTACTTTAAAGAGACTCGCAGTTTCGCCAGGAGCAGAGTAGAGACAGACGCCGCCGTGTTCCTACTTTAGACAATTCGCCCCCTCCCTTTCTACCCCAATTCTGTGTAACTCGAAGCGTTGCTATGATGAAAATAAAACTGTATTTGCTCTAATTTCTTTCCGTGCCCTTTTTTTCACAACAATTACTTTCTATGTGAATTCGGCAATTTCATCATATTCTGTGTCCAGCCACAAGCGATCATCTAAAAAGCTGCATCTGCAAGCCAACTAGGTGCTGATCTAAACGCTACAGTATGTCTTGTGGAAAATAAAACTTTTTAAGACACGTTATTTTTAGAGGTCTTTTGTTTTTATATTAAAATCGGTAGTGAGAACAATCCGTCTTATACAATAAAGCATATTTGAACAAAAAGATATAATAAACATAAATTAACGCAGATTTCTTGTATATATATATATATATATATATATATATATATATATATATTTACCAACCCCTCTGCAGGATGTGACACAGGGTCAGTTTCTTAAGCGGAGTTCAACATGTTTGAATTCAGAGTTTTCCTTCTCCTAGACCGGTCGCCTAACCAAGGTTAAAGAGTCCAGTCTGCCCTACTATTTACCCATAGCTGGAGAGAGAGTAGGATTCATACCTTTCCCAAGGGTATTAGCGCTAAGTGAAATGCAATTACCGCATCTAGGATTTGAACTCGGGGCGACGAGTCCATTTCCCATGACTTTAACCATTACACCACGCGCTTCTTGTGTGTATATATATTTACTAAGACAGCTTCTAAAAAAATAATGAATTTCTTCCTGATCACATCAAAAATGTCAATTCATTTTATCTAAGTCATCTTATATCCGACATCCCGTATTCCGGATTTTTCTATTTAATTTATTTATCTGCTTCAATAGTTTTATTTAAGAAAATAAAAATAAAATAGGTTTACACTTAACTCTTAAGCTTTATTGGTAGGTAAAACGGTGCTAAATTCATCTGTATATATCTATCTGGTGGAGGCACGTGGTGTAATGGTTACCGTAGAAGGAAATGAACTCAGCGACACGAGTTCAAATCCTGGATGAAGCTGTTTTCATTTCATATAGCGTTAATACATTTGGGTAAGGTATGAATCCAATTGTTCTCCTTCAAACTATGTGCAAATAGTAGGGCAGACTGGGTTGTTTAACCTTGGTTAGGCAATCAGTTTAAGAGAAGGAAAACTCTGAATTCAAACCCGTTTAACTCCGTTTAAAAATGGATCTTATGTCGCATCCTGCTCGTGACAGAGGTGTTAGATAAATACATACATCTGTGTATATCTATATCTATATACAATGATACCTTGACTTACGAGTTTGATTCGTTCCACTCGTAACCCAGTTTTCTCGTATATAAAATCAACTTTCTCCATTGAAATAAACTGAAATGCCGTTAATCCGTTCCAGTCCTCTCAAAAACGCACAATTTTTTGTTAGATTTTTTTAATAAGAAAAATAACATTGTATTGTATAAAAATATCATATATAATATAATGAAATGTGAGCTGTAATATGTTTTAATGTCTATTTTTTTGTAAATGATACTTTCTTTGTCGTAATAAATTTCGAAACATTTATGTTTTAGTGAACTTATTAACATAAGCCTATGTGAAGCTCGCTGTTAGCAATAATTTTAGCTCACAACACAAAACAAAAAATTATATTTATAAAAAAAAGTTTTATGCACTTCCACAACTAGCAGAATGCGAAATAAGGTCAATTTTTTAACCGGAGTTTAACAGTGATATTTTCTTATTTAAAGTAAGACTAACAAAAAATGTGGGTAATCTGAACATTAGCCACATAAATGAGAGTAACCTCCCCTTGTTTCTTTCATTTTGAGGAAGCCGTCTGTTTTGGTAGGCCATTTTCATTTCACCATAAATCTACACTGAAAATACGAATTTGTTCAAATCAATACAACTGAATATTTTAACACAAAAATATTATAAAATGTGTTCTTAATTGTGCTTGTGTATTATTTGAAATTAACTTAATTGTTATTAAGAACACATTTTATGATATTTTCGTGTTAAAACATGTAGTTGTATTGATTACGGTGAAATGAAAATGGCCCACCTCAAGGTGAAAGAAACAAGGGGAGGTTACTCTCATTTATGTAGCTAATGTTCAGATTACCAAAATGTGGATGATTTGAGGGCTGGGGGCTGGAAAAGATCAATAGAATTTCAGTTTATTTCAATGGCGAAAGTTTATTTGATATACGAGAAAATTGTGTTACAAGCAAAACGAATTAAACTCGCTTGCGAGGAACTCCCCTCGAAAGTATTGAATATTTTTTTAAAAATTGAAATAGATCACTAAGTAGGCCTGAGCCTATTCTAGTAGTGACCATCCCAAGCGGAGATTTAAGAGGTTTTGTATTCCTTCTCCTATACTGGTTACCTAACCAAGTTTAAAGAGCCCAATCTGCCCTACTATTTACCCATAGCTGGAGGGAGAAAAGTTGAATTCATACCTTTCCCAAGGGTATTAGCGCTATGTAAACTGTGGCTTCGTCCAAGAATTGAACACGGGTCGACGAATCCATTTCCTACGACTCTAACCAGCGCTTATATAGGAATAATTGATATCCCATAAGCATGTGCACCCCGCCCCCTCCATATTTGTATTAAGAAACAATCATACAAAATTGTAATATGAATGTGCAATAAACGCAATACCCTAGCCTCTCGGCATAAAATAACCCTAGACGGGTTGACATGCCGTAAAAATCAATCAATCAGTCATAAATCAGACTTGAGAAAATGTGTGTATTGGAAAAACCTTACCCTTCCGTTTTCAACATTTTCCTGTAAATACAACTGTTTAAAAAAATACGTTAAAATCAAGGTGTCATTGTATTTGTTTCTGTTTAATAACGCGGGTGGTTTGGAGGAGACTAGAACGGAATAACGTCATTTCAATTCATTTCAATGAGGAAAATTGACTTGATATACGAGTAAATAGAGTAACGCACGCAACGAATTAAACTCATTAGTCGAGGCACCACTGAATATACATATAGATATACTCAGGTGTGTGTATTTACCTAGTACTTCCGCTACGAACAGAATGCGACACAAGATTAATTTCTTAAGCGGAGTTTAACAGCGTTATTTTTTTCTTATAAAAAAAAACGTAACAAAAAATCAGGGTGTTTTGGGGGCTGAGTCTGGAAGGGGTTAATGGCATTTCAGTTTGGGTTAAATTGATTTTTGATATAAGATAAGATTTAGTTACGAGCAGGACAAATTAAAGTTGCAAGTCACATTACCACTGTATTTCGTCTCTGTTTAATAAGGTGAGTGTTTCTCTAACATCTCTTTTTTTTTCTTCCCTCGTCAAATATGACCTTTAAACCTCAGTCCGTGTCAAAATGAAAAATTAAACTATGAAATAGAAACTTCTTATAATGGAAGAAACAAGAATAAAAAATAAAAAGAAAGAAAGAGAAAAGAGTGGGAAGTTTGAGGCAAAGGTGAAAAGACATGTGTCAGATAAAACTTTAAATCTTACACATTTTTTTCTATTACTGGTCAGACCACCGAAAAGTTGGTAATAAAACATTATCTGATTAATAAGCATTAAAAAAAAAACAGGTTTAACCCTCCTCAGCCTCGATATAATGATAACGCCCTTATCTTTTTCTTCCTTATTTTTTCTTTCTTGCTTGCTTTTATCTTTCTTTCTTTATTTATTTTAATTTTAAAATGGTGAAATATGATATATTTTAAGTTTTCATGTCTAGCCAATATGAATATTTAGAGATTAAGATATATATACACACACAATTTGTTATATATTTATATGCATGTACTAGAAACCACAAGGTTCCTAGTTCGATACCGGTCCTCGCCAACTCAGCGTTATGAGTAGCACAGGGATCTGTGTGGTGAAGTAAGGAGCTGATGGTAGGTGTGGTGCTCCACCTGAGACGCCAAAAACAATCTCCTTGGTCTAGCGTTATTGAAAAGGGGATAGACTCCCTCGCTGACTGGCTGATACCGACTTTAGGCCGCCCCGACGACTTTACTTAGAATAGGGTAGGTCGATTTTCAACTTTTTTGGGAATATCAAAATGTAACAAATAGACAAAGTTGGGTATTGGTATGATAAGTATTGACACCAGAAAGTAGGTTTCTAGCTTGCACCAATTTTTGAGCATTTAGTTTTAAAGATCGTCTAATATGAAGCCCTTGAAATCCTTGCAAATAAATATGAACTTTGCTAGAAACAAATGAAGGGATAATGATTTTAACATAAGCTACCATTGTAATTTGAACATTCCTTTAAATATCTACTGGTTACTAACTGTGAGTCTTTTAAGTTTCTATTTCATATCATTATTGTAATGCATGAAGTTATAAAAGATATGATAAAGATACATTAATGTTCTGGGGATAATAGTAACTTTTATCATACCATCATATTAAACCGCTCTACATGAGATCCCTTTGAAGCAAAGGAAGGCCTCATTTCATGGCGTAAAACTTTTGTAATGATATGCCTATGCCTTGCTTCAATTCCATAAAACGATTGGGAAGCTGAAGTTGTTAATTTTACTGCCCTTTCGACACTTTGTGAGTGTGAAGGCAAATCAGGCAACTCTAATTTTATCCCACTCTTTGATGACTCTAGTTCATTATCTAAAAATTATTCTGTGAATCCAGGCTCACAAATTCCATTTTGAGACAGGTCGATCAACTGTGACCAATGTGCAGCATCAAAATTTATTTTTGGTGTTTATTTAGCCTCTTTTTTCTCCTGAAAAAAAATTAAAAATCAATATATTGAATTAAATTGAAAGTTCAACGTTGTTTTGATTTTAAATTTTCATTCATGAAATTAGGATATTACTTTAAATTGAATCTATAAATCGATGAAATCATTTTAATCAATCTTATCTAAATTACTTACCATATGGCTAAAAAAATTTTATAGCTTTGTCCCTCACTTCCAGTTCATCTGATTTAAACATTGAATACAACATATTTTCTGGTAGGAGGCCAAAGCATTATGCTGAATATTTTTTGAATGCAATCTCCTGAATTTTAGGTGGTAGCTCTTTGATTCTTTGCAGCATATTGAAAATATACAGTTGCTGGTTATGAAATGTATTGTCTCTTTTAATTTCAAACCAGCTAACTGCATAAACTGCAACAATAAACTGGATTAGGCTGTGTAGTTTTGATATGTTTTCAGGGTAAATTCCACGAGTCCATAAACGCATTAGCTTGGTAGCTAACGTCAACCATCTTGCCTGATTTAAAGGTCCAGTTTTCCATGCAGCATATCTAGGGTTGACTTTCCCTCGTGAAATCCCTACTGCATATTCTCGAAGTATCTGATCACTGCTCAGATCATCTGTCTGTTTGATGCTAGAATATTGGCTCTCTACAGGACTAACTATCGGTAAAGATTTGACCTGGGGTCAATTATGATATTCATTTGTACATAATTTCCCAATTGGACCAATAAATGGCGTTGGGCTTCTTTGAATTACAATGTTTATGATATTGGGATGATATTTGAATTCATTAAAAAGAAGAAAAGAAAAATAGAAAAATAACTTTACCTTATCGTTGAGAGGACAAATACAGACTATGTTCCTAGTCTGACAATTTTCTTTTTTTGTATTTCACATTTTTGTCTTCACAACTTAAAATTGGCAATTGACAGGAATAAAGAGAAATGTCAAACAATGTATCCAGTTTTTTTACCATAATTTTCTTTTGCGCTGAATAAACATTTCCTGTTTATCTGATGCGCTTTTTCGAAAATGTCCTTTTCAGTTTAATTACAATAGAATTTTCGCTTAACAGAGGAAAACGGGGATAAACCGCATTCCAAATATCAATTATATTTTCTGCCATTAATTTTGAAATAGCGAAATTTGTTAAATTTGAACAAGTATTTTTTAGAAAGTAACTATGTTGGATTACTTGTCGAAAAGTAGGCGGCTCTGTCTTATTCAATTGAGAAGGTAGACCTCCAAAATTTGTAGCAGAAGCACTACAAGTTCGTTTTCCAACCATTTTTTTAGAAAACTATCTGAAAAAAATGTATTTTTTGTTATAAGAAATTGAACAAATTGAATTATAAATTCAAGAGTGAAATTTAAAGAAATGTAAAAATATAGGAAAATATAAGATATGTATTTACTTACCATATAACTTGGTAGCACACAAAAAAAATTGCGAATGAAAAATAATGTCTTCAAAAATTAAAAATATTATCTATTACAGAGAATAGAAAGCTACTTATTTCTTTTTTCTAATAATTAAGTTTGTTCAAACAAAAAAGGAGAAAGATTTAATTATTTTTTATGTTTTAAATCAGCTCAAATGAAATTCACATCTAAACAAGAAAAAAACGTGTTAATATGGTAGTTTCCAGTGAAGACTGAAAAATAACCGCTTAAAATGAGGTCGAATTTGGTTAATATTTATACTTTCTTAAATTAAATATTTTTGCAGCGTTTTCTTTTTTATTTACTTTTATTTAATCTACCAAGAATTGCATGTTTTTTTATTCAAAACTAGGGTTTAATCTGACTAGGGTTTAATCTGACCTACTTATTTTTTCGGTTAACACCGAGCGAAATTCAAAACATTCGATTTTGCTTGTATTTTTTAAATGCGTTTGCTCAAACATTGGTAAAGTTTTAGAGAAAAATATTTTGTACAATATTTCTTTATGTTAATTAGCAACTTTCTCCGTTTGAAACTTGAGTTGGTATGAAAATCAACCTGCCCTAAGGTACAAGTGCATATTCGTGTTTGATAAGTGCGCACGCACACATACATACAAACACACACACACATATATATATATTCTAGCTAATACTATATATATATATATGTGTGTGCGCGCGCGCGTGCGCATGTGTGTGTGTATTTGGGCAGCACTCCTTCATTCAAATTGGTCAAATAATATATACATCTTTTGTTTACATACCTTTGTTTTATAAATATGTAGACAAAAGATATATATATATATATATATATATATTATATATATATACATATATATATGTGTGTGTGTGTATTTATGTGTGTGTGCGTATATATATATATTTCCTGGTGTCTCTGTGTGTATATATATGTGTATTTTCTTATGTGTGTTTATATATATATGTGTGTGTGTGCGTGTGTGTGTGTGTGTCTGTGTGTCTGTGTGTGAGTGTGTATTGTAACCAGCACACGCCTGGAGTTCGTCCAAATCGATAAATACATATAGTTATTTACTAAGCGTAACTAAGATGTGGCACAAGGCCAGAAGAATGGGACACTCAGTGAGACTCGAACTCACTAACAATGGTCTGCTAATCTAGCTAGCTAACCATTATACCACATGAGGTGATATATATATATATATATATATATATATATATATATATATATAATATATATATATATATATATATATATATATATTAATATATAATTAATCGAGGTACCGATTAATTGCAGCCGATCACACGTGTGTTCATTGAATAAGATGTTACGATAATAAGATAACGTAACATCTTATTCAATGAACACACGTGTAATCGGCTGCAATTAATCGGTACCTCGATTAATACGGTGGATTTAACCCTGAAGATCCTAATGGTGAAAATCGAGTAGGTTTCTATTGTATCCATTTCTTTAATAAATTTGCTCTACTTTGTATTGAGAACTTTGTATTTGTTATATCACTGACTTAACCCCTGGATTTTGTGCACCTCCAACGATCGTGCCCATATTCACCGGTAAGCCACCTTTTATCTTTATAAATACATACATATATATATATATGTGTGTGTGTGTGTGTGTGTGTGTGTGTGTGTGTTTGTATCAATTCTTGATCTCCCAAGTGATATATCCGGATAAAACTAAAAATGATACGAAATCCAAGAAGCAGCAGTTGACAACAAATCCCAATTACTAAGTAATAACATTTATTCACCCAAATGCGGGACGACGAACAAATAGTATAAACAGATTGTGTTACAGAGGAATACAAAGATATGCAAAATAATATTTATTTATGGAATTGTGTATGCAATCGTTATATTTCAACTTTACGATGTGTGCAATAAAGAAGAGGTGTGATTGCGGCTGTCCTTTGTTTTAATTTAATCTTATTGACACCAGAAGAATCCCTGTGATATGTTGATTATGGTCGGACCAAAAGTCCTTTTTGTTTTATTAGCATTATTATTCCTAAATTACCAACTTGGTGGTAATTGAATAGTTGATTGTTTAAGTTTATGTTCTGGTTGTAAGAAGCATTTACTTCCCTTATTATCCCTGTAATAAGTTGACGATATTCGAACCACCGAATTCATAAAAACTATCCTCTTGTCCGGCATATCAGAATCGACTCTGTTCCCTTGACTCAGACACGTGCGATCATGTTCAACGATTCTCAGCAACTGTCCCGTTCCTTATCTTTTTTGTAATTTTTGGCGCGCGAGAATGGTTACTCGTCACAGACTTTCCTCTCGACCAATCAGCGGCCCTGTTCCTTATAACCTGTGGCTTCTCCCGACTTCATCGCGGGAAACTCTGAATGGAGTATATATGGGTTGCACTCGATTACCCATTACCTTCATTTCTAACGGCCATTGATTTCTAAACCTATTCGCGTAGGTGAATAGGTCTAGCTTCCGACCTGGCCTGATATTAAGTAGATATGGGGTGGAGTTTGGGGTCAAGCAACTTGCATTGAGGTAAGAATATATATATATATATATATATATATATATATATATATATATATATATATTCTTACCTCAATGCAAGTTGCTTGACCCCAAACTCCACCCCCAATCAACCCATCCTGTGCGTGCAGAAACAGTCACAACAGTTACTCCTTTTTGGCATTTCAAGCCTCAGTTTATCGAACGGGGGCACCCGTAATTTCCGAACCCCCCCACGTGAGTTTTAAGTTTCGGATATTTTACGAATTCTCTTTCTGAGAGATAAAAAAAAAAAAGAACAAACTTTTTTCCTTGTTCTCACTGCTTCCTGCCTTTTTGTTGTCTTCAACTACACTTTTTACCATCTTTCAATGTAATATTTCTCTGAGGAGCATTGTTCGAAAAGAAGAAATTCATCTCTGATTTTAAATCAAAACTAGGGTACCCTTTTCCTTTCTTTTTAAGAAAAAAAAAAAAAATTTACATAATGCATATGCTTTTACGCGTCCTCATATATATATATATATAATATATATATATATATATATATTTTTGCTTGAAGGCAATTACAATGCAGTATATCGCATAAAATTCGATAATTATAGGAGATAAATAACATTGACAATTGAAACTCGCAAAGAATAATTCTTTGCGAGTTTCACTTGTCAATGTTATTTATCTTCTATAACTATCGAATTTTATGCGATATACCGCATTGTAATTGCCTTCAAGCAAAAATATAAATATCTATTCACCAATGCTTCTAAAAAATAAACAAACATCCCAAAATCATATATATATATATATATATATATATATATATATATATATATATATATATATTTGTGTGTATGTATTTAGCCAACCCATCGACACGAGCAGAATATGGTACAAGATCAATTTTTAAGCGGAGTTTAACAAGTTAGAAATCAGAGTTTTTCTTCTACTAGGCTGGTTGTCATACCAATCTGCTTTACTATTTATCCGTAGGGAGAGTTAATTTGTGTTTGTATAGGATTTATTAACAAGAAAATAAGCATTGATTTTTTTCGTAATATTTTCATTTTTATGCTATTTGATTCATTTCTAGAAATCCAATAAAATTGCTAGACGCGTTCTTTTTTCCTATTGTGAAATCCCAGGAAATGTCCATGTGTTTCTTGATTTTTTAATTATTCCTGGAATTTCCTATCAATCTTTGTCTTTTAATAAAGGGAACTAGATAACCTCGTCTATATATATATATATTCATTTTAAACTTCCGTATTCTGGGGAGGTGCTGTCATTTTCGCACCGAATTCTTGTTCGTTATAATTTGTTCACCTTTGTCTCCTGATAAAAAAAACTGTCATGGTCCGCCCGCCCAGTCGGAAGTGGTTGCAGAATACGCTGACTGCACATCTGCAGAGGAGCAGTAACCCCCTCCTAAATGAGGCTACCATGCGATGCTTAAGGATGGGGTCCTGGGACTGAGCCGTCCATGACATGCAACACTCCACTTTGGCTCTTATGGCGAACCCCATCTTTTTATTATATATGTACTAGAAGGCAGTTTCAGAGAGTCTTAGTGTCCTGGGTATAATGCGAAACTGCGTGAGGTTCCAAATCTGGAGCTCTTGGGAGTGTGAAGTACCCCTTCATCGCCATTACTCCCAGGTCCATTCTGATCCGAATTGGTAGTAACTTTTAGGGTCCCATCTTTTGGTTAATATTAAAAATCTGTTTTAAAAGATATTTAAAAAATGAGTTAAAAATTGAATACCTAACAAGAACGAACAAAATAAAAACGTCTTTGGCATATGATAAACCAAGGGTTGAAATGCCGTTGAATCTAACCAGCCAACCAACCAACTTGACCCAGCTTTACTGTTTGTACAGAAATATATGTTATTACTAGAACCGGTTTAGCTCAATCGTTAGAGTACTGGACTATGAATCGCAAGTTTCTTGGTTCGATACCGACCTCGCCAACTCAGGGTATGAGTAGCACAGGGATATGTGCGGTAAAGTGAGGTAGGTGTGACGCGCCACCTCAGACGCAAAAACAATCTCTTCGGTCTAGCCTAGTGAAAAGGGTATACACTCCTTCGCTGTTTGGCTGATACCGACATTAGGCCAACCCGACGACTTTACTTTATTTCTTGCACCGTTATATGGAAAGTCAATGTGAATTTTACTGAGGTCCACGTCTGGCAGTGTCATATTGTTGTCAAACCGACATTTGTTCGGCCAACTTTCTGGATCACTTGGTACTCTAGTGAATGAAGGGATTGAGAACAAGGACTGGACTGGACTGGTTTGTTGCAGATTTCCTCTGGTATGGAAATTTGGCCCTTGGACCATTACTAGTTAAGTTTAAGTTAAGATTTAATAAACTAAATAACCTCTTTATGAATATTTTCATTTTGAACTTCCGTTTTCTGGGGAAGTGCTGTCATTTTCCCATTGAATTCAACTGCCACGTCCGTTATAATTTGATCACCTTTGTCTCCCCATAAAAATCTGTGATGTTCCACTTGCCGTGCAATCTTGAATCTAGCTTTACTGTTCGTGCAGTATTATGTGCTATTATTCCA
The DNA here is from genome assembly GCA_023376005.1 of Doryteuthis pealeii. Classification (NCBI taxonomy): domain Eukaryota; kingdom Metazoa; phylum Mollusca; class Cephalopoda; order Myopsida; family Loliginidae; genus Doryteuthis; species Doryteuthis pealeii. The sequence continues at coordinate 33,898,103 of CM042137.1, forward strand.
GAGAAATTCGTTTGTGAATTGTTAATTTATCGATCGAATTTGCTATGACTTTACGAAGTCCACTAGTTGCATAAAAGTCACTGTTTTCAATCAGATCCGCAGAGTTAAGCAGTGATGAGCTTGTCCTTTATCTAAGCGACCTCTTGGTAACAGCCGGAACTGAAAGCAATCTGATGCCTGTGGTTGGTTGGTTGGTTGGTTTTTAAACCATGTTCACCCTGGGGTTATTCTATGCCGAAGACATTTTTGTTTTATTCATTCTTGTTGGATATTCAAATTTTTTGAAAACTCATTTTTTAAACACATTTTTTAATCTATTTAACCCATATATGTGCCACTAACAGGTAATACCACTCCTGGTTAGAGTCAAAATGGAAGCAATGACAATGAAGGGGTACTCCTCACTCCTCAGAGATCTAGAATTAAAACCTCACCACTAGATGCAGTTTAAACTTCATATCCAGAAGACGAAGACCCTCCTCCGCCGCTTTCTAGCATATATACGATAAAACGGCTGGGGGCTTGCCATAAGAGCAATACGGTAGGGATAATCATATAGGTGCTAGGGCTTGACCTGACCAGCCGATTGGTCGGACGGGGTCTCTCCAACCGCTCGTCTAGCCAAAGTAAGGGCCAAATTAGAGTCTTGCATGTCATGGTCTGTTCAGGTACCGGGATTCCGTCCTTACGCATCACGGTTCGCAACCAGTCTGTTTTGATTTTGTTTGTTTAGTTTTATGGCATATCAACCCTTTTCGGATCATTCAATGTCGAATCAATTCATTTTTATAAACAAAAGACTCAGCTGACTTACAGTACCTGCTGTTGCTTAAGTTGTCACCCAATTAGGTATAGAATATACTTATCGCTACTTAACTTTACCTTCTGATGCCTATGTTTACGTGACATGAGCTTGCTTGATCATACCAGTAAGTCTTGTGTCTTTCTATACTTATATGATGAAGGTGCGTGGTTCAATGGTTATCTTCATAGAGAATGAATTTCTCGATATGAGTTCACGTCCTGGATGAGGCTGTTTGTATTTTACATAGTTCACACGCTTGGGAAAGGTATGTATCTAACTATTCTCCCTCTAGCTTTGAGTAAATAGTAAGGCAGAATATTTTTAACCAGTCTAGGAGAAGGAAAACTCTGAATTTAGACCTATTAAACTCCTTTGTCTCTTCCTACTCATGCGGAGGGTTAGGTGAATATATCATATTTATCTTCATGAGGTCATGCTTGCATTCCTGATATCCATGAAAATCAGCATCCATATTCCACTTATCGGATTAAATACTTGGTCATTTGGGTCTTTCGTTTGGGTTATAAAAAAAAAATGAAAATATTTTTTTTTATAATAAAAAATGAATTTAAATATAATGAAAACTAATAGATAAGGAGTTCTCTAATAAGGTGATCAATTTAGGTATTTGCTGGACGGCCCATACTGGCGTGCCTATGTGCATGTTTTCACAGGCTAACGACCTTGCTTCTCCAGCAGTTTCCATCATGTTGGTTCGTTTTACTCGGATGGTTTACTTGGGGCAAGTGACCGTACAACTGCTTTCTTGTGGGATGTTCTTTCCATAATTTGTTCAAGACCACACACAGCGGTCTTGTGCAACTTCCATCTCGTTTATTCTCTTGGCGCTTCGTTAAGTTCCAAGTGATGCAGCCGTACACTAGCACTGATACAATTACGTCTTCGAAGAATTGTCGCTTTAACTTCCCAGAAAGATCAGATTTCCATACATTGACAATCTATCCATAGCAGTTGCTGCCTCTCCTATATACATTTATGTAATTTTATTTTTAATGGATATGTTGTAGCTGGTTTGCAAGATATACAAGATTCGTAAGATGATAAGGTAGCAAGACATCTGTACCTCGTTGGATTATCACTTAGTGATACAAGTTATTTATGTCAACGATGATATGCAGAAATCTAATTTTACATACAAGTTGCCTCGCAGATCCATTGTTATGTATTTATATACCTTCGCTGGGTATATAGACAAGAGTGATAGAGTCTTCGGGTGATAGAGAGAGAGTAGAGACATCAGAGTGAGATAAACAGATACAGATAGATAGTCGTTTACTTACTTGGTCGTTCTTCGTCCAGTCGCCATGTTGGATCCCTACTTCTTCTTCTCTTTCTATTCCGGTCATGATCGTCTACGTCTAAGTTCGTGCTTTACTTGTTGCTTCTTTATTTTCTAACTAAGGCATGCGTAATTAATTAACAAGGCTTGTTGCTTTGATCAAAGATTTTGTTTTCCCGTTTACTAACTCATTGCGCGGAGTCACAACCGAGGTAGGACACGTTTGTCCCAACCGAGGTCTGGCTGCAAACTGACTAATTAAATCTCAAGTGACTTGCGGGTTTCCCGCCTCTGAGCTCAAAGTTCCAAACGGTCTGTATTTTTCCATTTGTATTTTCGCTACACAGTGTCGTCAATAATCTATGCTACCTCATAGATTATGCAACACCATTACTTCTAAAAAGTGAGTTCAATTTAAAACATTTTGTTACATAACCGTTCATCTCGGGTATATAAATGGCGTAAGAGAGAGAGAGACAGAGAGAGAGAGAGGGGGGATGAGGGAATGATGATGAGTTTTCTACTTTTCTCTGCTTGTCTACTTCGTTGGTTATTTTCCTCAGGGCTGATTTCTCCGGGCTGTTGGACTCTTCGGTTGTTTTGTTCAGGCCGGTGTCTGCTAATTTCTTGCTTTAATTAAAAAGCAAGACTTTTTCTTTTTTTTTTTTTAGTCTTTATTAAAAACAACCCCAGCCCAAAGGATTTCTCGAGACCACGCGGATGAGAAGCGGCATCTTGAGCGAGGGACACTGGCGGCAAATGCCCATAAACTGATTTCTGTCTCACGCCTTCTATTGGCGCGTTTCGGAAGGGGTTAAGTAAACACTATCTTCATTAGAGAACTCCTTATCTATTAGTTTTTACTTTAAAAAGAAAATGTTTTCATTTTTTGATAACTCAAACTAAATACCCAAACAAATGAGCAAATGTATGAAATTCATTCAAAGGATATTCAAATTAAGAAGTACGGAAACTCGAGAGATAATAATAATAATAATAATAATAATAATAATAATAATAATAATATGGAGCTAAAATATAGTTATTTACTAAGCTTTGATGTGGCACAAAGTCAGAAGTATGTGGCGCCCAGGGAGAATCGAACTCACTAACAATTGTCAGCGAATCTACCTTGCTAACCACTACACCACGTAAGATATAAAATACACAGTTTAGTGTCAAATTGAACCTCGATTTAAAAATTATATATTTTTGCTATATATGATGTTAGTCTAGAAATGTGAAGAACAGTGTTGGTTAACAGGCATAAACTATAGAGAATGTATTCACCAAAACATAATTAGAAATTAAAACTAGATCACATAGTTGTAAAAGTTGGACACACATACGTGTGTGTGTGTGTGCGTATGTGTATGTATGTGTATCTGGCTTTATATATATATATATATATATATATATATATATATGTTGGCATACTTCCGTTTACTAAAGACGATGGCGTAGTGTACACTTTTTATCTGCAACTGTGTGAGTGGCTGAACAGACCAATTTTTGAATGGCAATCTCTGGTGCAGTGACTGCAAACAAACAGTGATGCTTGCTGTTGCTGTTGTCTCTCCTTCCTTTTGGCTCTCTTTTCTGCGGCGTCTTCTTTCCTCTTTTTTTCACTCCTTTTCGTTCCTTGTTTGACGAGGAGGCACCAGATCACACGGTCTTCTGCACAAGCCTCCTATGTGTTGGTGTTGATGTGGCATGTCTTCATGTCCCCCTTGCAGACATCTTTAAAGCGCAGGCGTGGTCTCCCTACTAGTCGAGTGCTTTCTACTAATTCACCATACAGTA